>CM027585.2:2550000-3150000 GCA_015852605.2 Populus deltoides | reverse complement strand
TAGTGTGTGAGTAATTAATGTAAAAGGGGGTGTGTATGTGTGTTTGCATTTTATTTTATTTTTTAAAATGAATAATAAAAAAGGAAGATAAAAAAATAATTAACCCAAATTTTTTAATTGCATACTACTAAATTCTAAAAGTTTTTCATGCATATTTTTAAAAAACAAAAATGTATTTTTATTATGTTTTAAAAATACAAAATGGATATCATAACCAGTTTATGGTTATCTATTGGGATCTGATCATAATTTCAAAAATACCATAACGATTAATTTGTTTAACTAACATTCAGGGTATAAATTTATAACATAATGCATATTTACGATATTAAATTAAATGAATTAATAGCAATGAACATTAGGAATTAGTTATGTCGAGAAAATAAGTGTGGTTTTTTTTATTATTATTATTATGTTTGGAGGTTTGTTTCAAATATTAAAGCGGTGAAGACTTAATTGATATGTTTTATTGTGGCTTTTTCTATTCTCATAAGGATGTTCCAAGCTTATTTTTATCTATTTTCATATTGTGCTTCAAAATGTGCATGAAATTTAGCTCTTTGAAATATATTTTTTTATTGAATTTTTTTATCTCTTGGGTGGATTTCTAAAAAGGTGAAATTAACCTGTTATTATACAAAGAGTGGTGTGATTTATCTCAAAGAGTTTTCAATCTCATTTTGATTTATCTTTATTCTTTTCAATCAAAACAGTATCATGTTTATGCCCCTTGCAGATCCTAAAGAACTCGCCAAAGGGCTTGCAGATCTCATCTCACGCTCTATCACAAGGTGAATTAGCTAAATGGGTTCTCGCAGAAGGTTCTTTAAACATGAAACTAACAAAGGCCACGGATTAAAAGGAACACATTCCTGAAGCTGAAGGAAATAATCTGCAGCAAAGACTAACTGCGTGCTGGGAAGCATTAATCCATTTGGACAATGCAGTTGAGAATGCAGTCCATTTATTTTCAGAATAAGGAACTACGGTCTCCACACAAGAGATATCAAACAGTCCTGGAGCTGAGTTATATGGTGATGCTGGTAAGCTAATTCCATCAATTGTGAGTAAGCTCAGTGCATCTGCGGAACTAGTGAAATGCAGGAGCCATATTTCATGCAAGATTAGGGTTGAAGTTTCGGGACTGGAACCTTCATTAGGAACATTTGCTGAGAGTGTATCCGAAAGGGTTGTCGTCATTGTTGAGCGAGGATGAACTCATGCCAACCTTCAGTGTGCTGAGTGGACATGAAACTAAAGGTTCGAGACTCCAGAACTTGAAGAGAGCCCATTTTCAGTATGTTAAAGAAACAAAGGGTTCAAATTCCGGGCCGGATACCAGCTTGAACAGGTGGGTCTGTTGATGCTCGACTGGCCCATTGATAGCCTCATGCAACAGGGTTGCCATGATCTTGCTGCAATGAAATCGGCAGGCCGAGAAACATCTATAAAAAGGAAGGGTGAGAACTTTTGGATCTTTCTTGCTAGCAAACTCATTTTTTCATGTGCATCCTTTACGTGCTAGTTCATGGGCCTCTCTACTTTGAAATATAAAAAGAAAAAGGGAAAAAGCAAAGATCATCTTTACCTTTTTCCAATCTCTCACCTTTGAGAATTAGTTCTCCTTTTGATTTTTCGTGCAGTTTTAATATAAAACTATAAGCCTTGGCCCCTTTTTCGTGTAAATTTCAAGGCATGTCAGTCAATAATGCAGCTCTCTCGGCACTAGCAATAACACTACCAGAGATATGTTCGGATTTCTGTAAATCCCGAAGAAGGTATGCCTGAAAAATATGCTCCTGTACATGCATATATGACTTTGTCTTGCTTTAGTAACATGCCAAACTCTGAATTCTTTATTGGGATTCATTCACTCCACATGAATAATTACCATAGGTTTTTTTGAAGCTATGACGGCTAGTGCAACATGGAATTTCAAGGCTTAGGAACTGTGTTCATGGGCGCCTAATTAACAAGGACTAGACTAATCATGGCCATTTTAGACTCTATGAAGAGTCCCATAGGAACCTCTGAAATATAAGCCCAAAAAGAAATTTCTGTGTTGATGATTAAGTTGTATTGACTAGAAGGCAGAGCCATCCTTATATTTCTATGGAAATTGGAATAAATCATGTCACTAGTAGGGAACATTACCCAGTTAATGTGCACTTAGAACTTTACCCTGGATAATTCAGATAAAAACTATAGTAATGGGGTCAAATGTGAAAGGAGTGTTGGACAGGCATGCTGGGTCCAAAATAGAGGCATTGTTTAAAGTGGAATATCATTTGATACATTGTTTTCAAATTGGGAAGATAAAAGTCCTTTGATTAATGTGTTCCGTACCATAGCCGGTTTAAGGTGAACATGGATCTTGAGTAAAAATTATAAATAAAATATTTTAAGAAATATTTTATTTTAGTTTTTATATATGTGACGTTTTAAGCAATTTTTATTTTGTATTGAGATAATTATAATTTTATACAGTATAATCAATAAAATTACTTTATTTATTCTTAGAATTTTTTTATTAAATGGGAATCCTGAGCCGTTGCCCAATTTACCAATATGCTTTTACGGGTCAATCTGGGGGGGTAAGGCTCTCAAATGGATTGTCCTTTTGCGTTCATATTTCTGTTGTAATTATGTGCTTATTACTTTTGCCCTTTTACTCGCAGTTGAATGTGGTATTTGCACACTCTTATTCTCCTTAAAGACGAAGAAGAATCGGTTTGAGTAATTATGGACTATAATGTTTAAGGCTTACAATAAGACAACATTATTGGATATAATGGCTTTGGCGAGATTTGTGGAATCTATTAGGTGCGCGTGTTTACCTTTGCATTATTTGCCAAACGCCAAGAGCTGTGCCAAGCTAAAGCCACTCCTCGTGTCCATGACTTCAAAGGAAACTTCGTCAATGGACTGTACTAATTCAGTTGAGATTAGGGTTTTCTTCGTCAATGAACTTCGTCAATGAACTGTACTAACTCCACAGCTCGGAAACCTGCCATCTATTCTATGTTTACTATAATCCTAGCTAGGAGTGAAACTTGATACGAAATGAACCTATAAAATTAGATATTGATCAGTCTAATCATATGCGTAGCATTCCCTTGTAAAGAGCAGCGATTGTGCATGAAAGGGGATGATGCATTCCAGTAATGCAGCCTTGCCCCACGGTACTAACATGGGTGATATTATGGCTGATTGGCTGTCAAGTACTGTGTTTAGGATCATAATTAAGGCTCTGTGTGCAAGAGGGATGATGAATTAATGATGTAAGGGAAGATCCATAGCATAATTTATTGCAGCATCCTAGAAACTTTAGTAGTAATCTCCAGTAAGGTAGCAATGCCCCCACCATACTAGCTAGCATTGGTCATGGTATCCTTGCCATGTGTGTTTATTTATCATTTTTAAGGTTCTGCACTGCTATTTTTTTTGGTGGGGTTTAATTTTAAATGCAGAAGGGCTAGATTTCTCTTTGTTCCTTTTCATTTAGAAAAATGACAAAAGAAGAGAAATAAAGCTCGTTGTCACTGCATAAAGCTTGGGAGAGACAAAACTATATACTAGTCTGACTACCGAATCTTCAGTTCTCACAAAAGAACAGAAAACAAGCTTAAAAAACTGTCTCCCTGAATAAAAAAAAGCATGTTATGATCCTCCTAATCTTTTGTTTGCATGCTTCAACAGTAGTGTCATCTCAAGGAAAAAGGTCGGTCACACAATGGAAGAAACCGCTGATCTTTCAGATGCGTGAACCCTCCAATGGTTTAGTCTGCTCTCTGCATGCACTTACACCCCTTTGAGTATCTCCATTGCCGAGGATGTCCAGATTTGTAATGTAAACTGTAAAGCAAGTACAAATTGAACAAAGAAAATTTTTTTTCTTGTAGCAATGGCAATAATACACCAGCATAGGTCCATATCAAGCGACAACAAGAATATCAAGGAATAAGTGCAATAATACAAACAATATTTCCAACGACTATAGCATATAACACAATGATTGATTGGAGAGAGACAGGATGGTTGGCAAGTTGTCTAATACACATAGCTTTGGTGGGGACTATGTTGGACTACCACAGTATAAACATGAACTTGCTACGCAAATTAGAGAGCACATCATGAACATCATAAATGGATAAAGTTATTTGAAAAATAGCTACAACTTTCACTGTTTTGTGTATAATGGAAAAGAACTTTGAAAATATGGCTGATGGGATCATAGGCATGGGGCCACGGAGCACTTAGGAGAGAATTTTTGTCCCAGATCTTTTTAAACCCACTTAAACTTTGTTTGGCACATGTCTGCTTTGTATATCAGAAATTATAACGAAATCCTAAAAAGACAAACCCTAAAGAGAATTATAAGGGATGACAAACTCTTAAACCTTGTTGTTCCTTGGATTAATAACTAGCTTGTATTGAAAAAACAAGAGGGTAAAGGTAGAGAGAAAGGGTTTCATTACGACTCATTCGACACACAAATTAATACATTCTTATCCGTATGGCCTCAATCCCCCACCACCATCACCACCACCGCCAATGACAACGACAATGACAAATTGCATATATATACCTTTCCCGCATGCATGCACCCACTTTCATATTCAAAGTCAAAATCACTCCCCGTTAACCCTTTAGATAGGCTAAATAGAGGTATATTTATATATTGTTAATTATCAATTAAATTTCTACTTGGGATTATATTGTTTTTGCAATAAGATGGACGCAAGTTCCAACAACTTATCTTGCGTAACTATTTCGCAATTAAACTAGTGCAAATTAATTTCAACCACCTAATTTTAAGAATAAAATAAAAGGGCAAGTCTTTCTTTTTCCTTTTAGAAAACCTAAGAAAACTAATGTAGGTTATGAGATTGGTAACCAAGGAGAGCAAGTAAATATAAATATAGCATGGAGCATCGAGCCAGAAGAAAATTAACCTAGCTATAATAGATTAGGACGAAAACACAAGTCCTACTAATTAAAATATCATAATAAAACCAAGGAAGGGCGCTCATGATTTATTTGCTGCTGTATATAGTTGCTGCTCATCTCCTCGTTAATCACCGGACTTCTTCTTCCAGGTGCCACTACAATTGGCTAGCCCATAAACTTTTTAGTCTTCATAGTCCCTCGTGTTCCTTAAACATATATACAGTTTAGTTCATGGTCCTAGGTTTATGGAAACTCTAGTTTATTTTGGATATTATCGATTATCATTTAGGATTATATATAATCTAAAATGAATTTGAGAAAAAAGTATTCTAGATAGCTAATGAGGTTCACATGAATCTTTCTAAAACCAAGTTCTTTCTAAGGATGATGGAGAAGACTAGACTTGGATAACACAAATACCTTCAAAACAAGTCATGTTAAGCTTAGAGCACCCTCCAATACTCAATCTGGTGTGTGTGTTTAGAGTTTACATCAGATGATTGCAGAGAGAATTATAGCTAGGAAGAAAATGAAGATGGAACTGACCTACCTTAAGAAAAGAAAGAAAAGAAAAATACAGGCAATGTAATATCGAAGGGTTTGTTCATGGGAACCCGTGATGATGAACCGAAAGAGAATCAGGATAGCGAGATGGACCCAGAGAGACAGATCCACTGGCCATAGCCAACTGAATTAAGTAGTTTGCTGGAGCTCTACTTAGCTCTTATAAAGTAGCCGGATTTATCCCGTGACTCAGCGGCGGTTCGCCCTCGTAATCGTTCGTTATGGTTTGCAAGAATGTTACCATTAATACTGCATTAATGGTGGAAACTCAATACTCTTCAATACATCTTTTCTTAATAGAAAAAATCTAGAGTTTAAACCCTTTTTTATGTAGCCAGTGGTGGATCTAAATGCTGTCACTAGAATTGTTTGATTAATTTAAAAAACAGAAAAAAAAAGTATTTCTTTAATTATGAGTACAATATTTATCATTAATCAATTAAACATCTTATTTATTTTAAGGGATTGACTTGATGGTTAGCATTCTTCTCACATTCAATCATTTCATTTCCTCTTTAATTGCATAATCTAATTATAAAAATTGATCCTTAGCTCCTGCATTAATTTATTTTTTTTACGATTTTATTGGGATATTAATTTAGCAAGTGAAGTTTAAAATTTTTAAAAAATAAATAATAATTTTCTTGCCGAGTTGAGTGGGGTCAATTGAGTCAATTTATTACTATTTGCTTTAAAAAAAAATAGCATGAATGGTTCTTACAAATTAAATTTGAGAAGGCGATGTTCTAACTATATTTATATGATTGATAAACTCTTAGATATAATTTTACATTTTTAATTGCATTTATTCAGTTTTTAATAATATATTATTTTTCAATATATTTTTTTATCTAGATTATTTTATTTAAATTAACATAAATATATAATTGAATAGAACCCTATAAAAGTCTTTATATGGGGATTTGTCTCAAACTTACCATGCAAATAGCTTAGAAAATATTTTTATAAAAGAATAAAACAAGTCTAATTAAGTTAAGAGAATGTTAGGTCGCATTATATTAGAATAAAAACTTAAAATGAAGATAATAAGATATCTAACCATTAAATCAAGTTTAGATTTATATAAAAAATTATATATATTATTTTCTTGTTGGAAGTTACTACATCACTCATCACACTATTAAATTTCTTGAAAGTGCATGTAACAATGACATTCCCCGGTGTGATTTATTGTGTATTTATTTTTGTGTTTAAAAAGTATTTTAAAGAAATTTTAGAATGTATTTTGCTTTAAATTATTTTTTATATATAATTTTGGATTATTGTGATATGTTGATATCAAATATAAATTTTAAAAATTAAAACAAAATAAAAATATTATTTTGATGAATTTAAAAAAAAAACATTTTAAAAATAATTGTCACCATAATTTCAAGCACTACCTTAGTTAAATGGATCTGGTAACTTGTCTACCGTAGATTGTATAAAACTTTGGTTATTTGTATGGAAGGATGTACTTCATGTCCTAATTTTGCTCTAATCTATATAGGCAATTGGTTATTTATTTGATTTTCGTATAATCTTATTTTAACATATGTTTGTGTCGTATGGTAAGCTCTTATTAGGTTTTTTATTTATTTATCAAAGTTAATTTTAAAAAATAATTGTTACTATAATTTCAAATATTATCTTAATTAAATAAATCTGTTAACTTGTCCAGTGTAGATTATATAAAACTTTGGTTATTTGTATGGGAGGATGTATCTTCAAGTCCTAATTTTGCTCTATTCTATATAGGCAATTGGTTATTTATTTGATTTTAGTGTAATCTTATTTTAACACATGTTTGTGTAGTATGGTAAGCTCTTCATATTTTTTTTTTTTTATCAAAGCTATTTCACTATCAGAAAATTGGAGAAAACCAACGGAATTACCGATGGAATTTTTTTGTCTGTAAAAATTACCGACAAAAATAATTTCGTCTCTACTTCTGTCGGTATATACCGACAGAAAACCGTATCGCGGACGGATTATATAGTGTTTTTTTGAAAAGTTGCAACGGTGTGATGACGTGTATTTTTTTCAGACGATTTTACTGATGGAATGATCGAGGGATTCAAACCGGGGTCTCCATACAGTGACGTGGCACAGTCACCGACGAACTCATCAACGGGTATACATACAGTGACGTGGCACAGTCACCGACGAACTCATCAACGGGTATACCGACGGAAAATTTCCGTCAGTGATTCCATCAGTAGTTGCCAATATATATATACCCACTTTGTCGACGCTCTCTTCCTCTATTTCTCATTCTTCTTCCCTTTCTTCTTCCTCATCCCAACTCTCCTCTCCTAAACTGCAGTCAAACACCCATCACAACTCTCCCCCTCTTCTCAACACAAGCACTCAAGTTTTTTATACTTTTTTTACGTGGTCACAACATCCGTTCTCCGAGCAATTTATTGTGGATTTTATCATTTTTTGCAAGTAAATCTATCTTTTTTAGTTTTAACATTTAAATGTCAATTTTAAATGAACGACTCTCGACAATTATGATCAGCTCCGTCAAATGGTCATGGATATTAGATCAAAGATGGGTGATGATACATGTGCAGCCCCTTTTTGGTTGTACGGTCCCCGAAACAACCAGCCTCCTCCTCCTCCTCCTCCAGCTTCGTCGTTATTCTAGTTTAATTTTGTTTTTAAAACACATTAAATTTGTAATGAATATTTGGATGAATATTATTTTACATTATTTTTATATTTTTAATGTTTAATACAATTTTATTTGGTTATTTATTTGGTTAATTAGTTTTTTTTACTATTAATAAATAAATTTTTTAAAAATATTTTAAATAAATACCAACGGCCTTACAAACAGAACCATTCCGTCGGTATTTTACCTAGAGTTGCAAAAATATTACCACCCATGCCACAATCACCGACAGATATATTCCTTCGGTCGTTACCGTCGCTATTACCGACGGACTATATCCATCGGTATTTAACAGAGATTTTTGGAATATTTACTGCCCATGCCACAATCACCGATGGCCAGTCCATCGATGATTACCGTTGAAAATACAAACAGAATTATTTTGTTGGTAAAGTTCTTGCAGGAAAAAATTTTTTGGCGCGCTTAGCCGTCTGTAAGACCGTCGGTGTTTGGTTTTTTTTGTTTCCAATAGAATTAGCAACGAAACGGGAAATTACCAACGATCAATATTCTGATGGGCGTATTCTGTCGGTAAAAATTTTACCGATGAATTGCATGCCTTACACCGACGGAATGAATCCGTCGATAAAACTGTTTAATGGTGTAGTGTTTCATTAACGAGAAAATTATATACATTTCAAAAGAATAAGCAAAGCTCAGCTCAGCTTGGTCATGCTTTGGCCTTGGATGTCAAGTCTCATGGCTTAGGTTTAGATTTTGATTTATTTGTTATCCCTTTCTTTTTCCTAGCTCATGAATAAAAAAATCTTAATTTTCTTCTTCTTTAATAAGTTTTTTTTTTAATTATAGCAATTACCAGTAATTCTATAGAATTTCAAAGAAAATGCATTCTTTAAAAATGAAGTTATTGAAATCTTAAAAGACAATTTACAACAAGATCGTTCGTAATAATGATGAGTATTTTAGTTTTAAGAATAAAGGGTTTAATCCTTGACAACAATATCTTAATTTTTTTATTCAAGTAGCTTGAAGATGTAAGTAATTTATATTTATATTGGTTTTAGTTTAATACCTTTTTGTTTTAGGCATAATATATAATTTACTTTGTATGGCTTAGTAGACATTCTAGGAAATTGTTTTAATTTAATTTCAGATTTAAGTACATTACTTTGATTTATGAGTTACATGCTAGTTATCATACTTTCAATTTAAACTAAACAATTGTCATCTAAAATGTCACAAGCAAGAATTGTGCTAGCCTCTTGCATATGTTTTGCAGTGGTTTTAGAGAGAGAGAGAGAGAGAGAGAGAGAGAGAGAGAGAGGCCAAAAATCATGCAGAAACAAAGAAAAAAAAAGGAGTTGCAGGATCATGCAATGAGGAAAGACTGTCCTAAACCTATAATCAAATGACATTGTTTTGGGTTTTTGTTTAGTTTTTTTTTTCTTTATTTTTTTTTTTGAAATAACATTGTTTTGTTTAAAATACACTATTTTATTTTAATATAATTTTTATATTTACACATAGGTACCTCAATTTCTCCACGTTTTGATTCTTGGATCTTTAATATTTTTTTTTATTTTTGGTCCATTTCAATTTTTTATCTCTTTATTTTTTTCAATTTCATCCCATATTATATTACAACAGCTCCTTAATTTCTCTACATTTTTCTATCTAGTCCTTAGCTTTTTAATTTTCAGTTATTTAGCTAATTTCAATCCTTTTATCGTCATTTCTTTACAATCTCATCCCTAATTGTATTTTATTGTCTTTGCAATATTTTATTGCTTCTTCTAACTTGGTTCTTGTTTTGTTAATTTTTAATTATCCAGCCAATTCCAACCATTTTCTCTCAATTTCTTCCTAATCTGATCATCTCTAATTGCATTTTCTTCTTTTTCTTTTTATTGAAATATTTTTTCATTTTTTTTATTGATTTTTTTTTCCTTTCAACTTTTTTTAGGAGGGTTAAAAATTGAGTTATAACCCTATAAGTTTTTCATTTATTTTAATTTTTCTACACAGGCAAATATGTCCCATGTAAGGATAACAACTAAGACACTTGATTAGAACATAATAATTAACTAATAAAATATAATAAAAGCACTTAATTGATTTTTGTAAATTCACAAACTCAAATAGCAATACAGACACTCAAATAAACAAAAATAAAAGTATAAAGACTGAATTAAAAATAAATTAAAAAATTTATAAATATTCACTCAAAATATCATTTCTCAATTTAATTCATTAAAAAATGAAACACTCAATGATTAAAAATATATACATCAATATAGATAAAAAAGATTAACAATTTAGACACTAAATACATAATTAACTCCATATGAAAGCCAAAGAAAAAGAATGTAAACAAAGCAGAGGAGAGAAAGGACGATTTTAAAGTCAAAACATTAACGAGTTAGAATAGAAAAGTTTTTCTTCAAATTTAATGGATAATCATTTAATTTTTATATTGAGTAACCATTTAATAAGTAATAAAAATCTTTTTTTTTCTCAACAATACAGCATACGCACAGATCTAATTTAAGTTTCCCGTCTCTAAAACATTTTGTAATAAAGAAGCTTCTCTAATAATACCTTTTTTTTAATATAAAAAAATATATTTTTTCAGTTGTTTGGCCCAAGCCCAAATGGTCAGAATTCCAGTTCAAAAATCCAACCCAAATCCACTATTAACCCGGTTTGTCCTATCCTGCCTCGACACATCTTTTTATGTATTTTTTGGGTTCTCATGAGCACACAAAATTTTCATACATATAATTTTTTTATGCACACATGAGTTTTTCTATGCAAAGCAGACATTATTTTTTACGCCAGTAATACCATCCATCATCAAAATATTTATTAATGGAGTGCATGACACAACAACCATTGCATAGCACAACAACAAACAAAGCCACCACGACTAGCCAATAGTAGCATACACATTTCTCTACTAATTATATGTCTCCTTCTCATTGTGAAGAAAGTTCAAAGATTGAGTGTATAAATATATTTAATCACCGGATAAAATCCTAATTCGATCCTTAATTGAATCTCCACCTAGTTGTTGAAGTCAAATCTAACAACATACACTCATAGAGTAGAGTGTATATTCTAGGCTATAAAAGCCAACAAAAACCAAGCATGTTATTTTAGGTTATAAAAGGCAATCATGTCATTTCATATCATAAAATTCAATCAAAGCTAGTCATGTTATTTTAGGCCATCACATTGAACCAATCATTATTTCAGAAAAGCCAGTCCAAACTAATCATGTCATTCTAGGCCTAGGTCATAAACTTTTTTTCTTTATATATACATTTCTCTTGTATTTTGTTTTTCATATACATTATGCTTTTCTTACACTTATTGACGTAAAAAGTTTTTTTTATGGTTGGATCTGCTTTTCAAAGTACTTTTTGTTTGAAAAGGCATTAAATTAATATTTTTCGATAGTTTTATGTGTTAATGTCTAAAATTTAAAAATAATATGAAAAAATCATCATTTTGATGTATTTTCGTTTGAAAAACACTCTATATTGCATGGCCATACACACATTTAAGCATTGGAGGGTCTTATGTTCAAACACAAAACTTATTTTGCATGAAAACTTGTAGACTCATGGTCAAACCCTGTCACATTACTAAAAATCTAAAAGGTGTGTCCATTTCACTGTGCCAAATACATTGCTCATCATCTCACATTTTATTGTGGATTTACTTTTTAAAATTTGGCTTTTTTTCAAATTGATCCTCGAATTTATTTTATTGAGCAATTGCATCCTTTTAGGCTAAATTCAAAGGAAATTGAATCAAATTTGTTAACTAAGAATAAAATTGAAAGATCGGGGACTAGATTAGAAAAAGCATCACAAATAGATGATGATTTCAAAGTTCACAAAAAAAAATTAATCAAGTCATCACATTTTAAAAAATATACATTTTCTGTTTCTTGATATTTTTTCAATTCAATTTTGATATAAAATTTTATTTTTTTTTTATTTTTGTTTGAGATATGAGAAAGAGAGGTAGTTAGATTCTATTGATAGAGAGAGAGAGAGAAACATCGTTGACGCTGATTTTAATCACTAAAACAATCAATCTTTGTGTCAAATGATTTCATTTAATTATTAGAGTTCATATTATGTGTCCCCCTAAAGTGCCTAAAAATAGATATAATCTTGGAAAGATTTTTGGTTTTAGGACGGGTTTTTAGGTTTTTTAGGTCATTGATAGGTTTAAGATGTTTCAGGTCAAAATGGGTTGAAAACTAGGTTTTTGAGTAAAAAACCATCAACCTTAATTTTCTAGCCATCATAGCGGCCAATATCTAGGCAAAATTAGACAACGCATCGTCATGTTTTTTTATATAAAAAAAATAGGATGGACAACATGTTGCAATAAAAAAAGAGCTCAAATCCGGGAGTCCTAACAAAATGGGATAGGATCATCGCCTAGCCTTTTTCTTAAAAAAAAAAGTTATTTTGTTTCTAATTGTTTTTTAGATTAATGTTTTTTATATTTTTTTTCAAAATTATTCCTTTTATTTATATTTAAATTTATACATATTTTCTTCTTCTTTTATTTTGTTTATATAGTCTCTTTTAAATGATAGTTATTTTGTATGTGTTTAATTTTTGAAGAAATTATTTTAATTCATTTATAATTCTTTTTATGTTTTATATAAATAAAAAACTATTTTTTTAGATAATATATAATATGTGTAATATTTTATTTTATTTTATTTTATTTTATTCAATCAATTTCATGTCTATATGTTTCTATTATAGTTTAATTAAATAAAAGTTTGATTTTGATAAACAAAATCATTCAATATAACCAGATAAAAAGCTCGTATTTAAGTGTCAAATATTTTAATCTATATATTTTTATTAATTTATTATTTTTATCTTTATTTTATTAATAACTTTTTATTTTATTTTATTTTCCAACCGACATGGTTCTGAACCATCAATGAAATAGCTAGTTAATCGATGGAGAACACAGCCGTGGAAAATTCAATTTTGTCTAAAGTTTCCCGACTTCATCATTCGAGAAAGTAAATACTAAAATCCAACATTCACAAACAAAGAGTACACAATTTGAGACCGGCCAAACAGTAATTAACGAAAATTCGAAATATAAAAAAAGAAAATTACAGCAGCAGAGCACAGGAATTGGCTAGCCCTGGTGGTGTTTGCCACACGTTGCAGCGTTTGGCAGTGCATTTAAAAAATATTTAAAAAAAATTTTAATATTTTTTTAAATTAATATATTTTTATTATTTTTAAATTATTTTAATATATTAGTCTTAAAAATAATTTTTTAAAAATAAAAAATAATTACTAATATATTTTTTTAAATAAAAAATAATCAGAAACACACTTTGAAAACACTTTCCTTGCACTCCATGCAGCTCTGAGATCACATGCATCTGCTTAGCTTTCAATTAGGGTGCCCCTATCATCAGGTAGCTGAGTGTATATGTATATTGTGTGGGCCCATGTTTTCTGCTGTTTGGATACGGAAACGTGACCACCCCACGCTCTGTATAAAGACTCCCTGACTCGTGACTGATCGATCATCTATCTCAATCTGGAGGGACAAGAATGACGTGTCCTATACGATATAATATAGCAATTTTTAAAATACTACTGCCCTACCGTATACGTAGACACGTTTACCCACTCATTTGCTCATTATTCTCTTTACGTACCACCATTCCATTTTGTGCATCTCAAAGAGCAATCTGCTACTATCTGAGTTTTCAACGGAAATGTTCGCCATTCCGTTCAATTCGTTGTTTTGTTATTTTTTAAATTTATTTTAATAAATTTAGATTATTTTAATATACTAAAATCAAAAATAAATTTAAAAAATAAAAAATATTATTTATAATTTTTTTTAAAAATACTTTAAAATATTATGTATGCATGTATGTATGTGGGGGTTAGGATCCTCTATATATATCAAAAGATTCCATCCATATAATAAATAAATATTTAAATAATTTTCTTAGGATCGAAATAGAGAAAAGATTGTTCCTGAGGCACCAAAACCGGTAAGGTGCCTTAGAAATTGGCACTAGGTGTTATGCTTCTTTGGTATACTTTTCTTTTGTCTCCTTTTTTTTTTTTTTTTTTTTTTTAGTGAGAAAGAAGACACCTAATAAAAAAAACCGAGCCTTTTCTCCCTGCTAAAAATGATAACTTTGAAGTCATCAGCCACAAATGTTGATTCCACTGTCACTCTCTATGATGAACTTTACAAATCCTAAGAATAGGAAGAATCATGGATGTTAGCTTTGCATGGAATTAATGTACATGATAACATCAACAAACTTTTTTAAAAAATTTTAAAAAATCAAAACTAGATAAATATAACTCAATATCTTTAAGCTTAGGTATATATAGGTTTGATAATATATTAGATCCATCATTTATTTACACAGCTAAGCGCTGAGCCCATGTATATAAATTTTTTTTTGATAAAATTAGAGATATTTTTCTTTCTGATAAAAAAATGTTAGAATATGATCAAGAAAAGGTGAAGATGAATTATAAAGATCCATTGGATCTTTAGAAGAGAGGGTTTTAAATCTTTATTTTCTACTATATATTTATTTTTAGAGTTTCTCTAAAATATCATTGTCTTTTTTCAAAAAAAAATTTACTTAAACATCAAAGAGTTCTCAAATTTATCAAAGAGAACTTTTTGCAGATACTAGAAACTAGTTATATTGGCTAGAAATAATGGATTAGATTTTCAAAACCAATAAATTAACTGATTATCCAACACTTAAGAGCTTTATTCTCAAACTATTTTGATTTTTTTTTTGTAACTATAAACATTACTGTGTTAATTGATGAATTATCTCTATATAACATGAAATAGGATACCAAGTTGATGTTTATAGAAGAGGCATTTTATTGCAATAGGGCATGCAATTTTCCTTCCGGGGATGGGAAAGGATTGTTTATTCAAAGGGAAATTTCCCTATAGCTTTCACCTAGCACTTATTCGTGCATTTGAGCCTTTGTACAAAGATGCATCATTTCTATTTCCCTTTTACCAAATATAGTGTAAAAGGGCAAGCCAATCCGAAGTGAAAGCCAAGCTCTCAAAGTTTCATTTCTCCAACCAAACCCACATGAAAATTGAGAAAAAAAAAGCAAAACAACATCAATTTAGGTACATGATTTGGATAATGAAAGGCCCAAATGGGAGATTCCTCTATTTTCGTTCTTGAGACTGGCTATCTTGTCTAGGGTCTCCATCATGTAAGAGCCTTGACAAGGAGTGTGCATAATATGTGCACCCATTGGTGAGACATCTAGGTTGGTGGCACGATAAATCCAAGTGGGAAAAACCATAAGAAAAAAACAGATTGGTCAGCATGTTTGGGAGAAAAAGAAAGCCGGAAAAACAAAAGGAGCTTAGAACAGGAAAAAGGAAAAAAAGAAGATGAGAAAAAGAACGAAAGCGATATGAGAGAAAGAGGAAAAGATGAAAAAAAAAAAAAAAAACACACACATACACACACAGAGACACAGCAAATCCTCTCTCTTTCACCCCCTCCCCCTAGTGATGGCGTGGTTTGCTTTTGCTTTTTCTCTCGACAGGAATCTTTGAAAATCGAGAGGCATCCTACGAGAACAAGAACAGAGGGAAAATTAAAAGAAAAAAGAAAAAGAATTAGCATTTGGGCACCTCCAAATCCTCAGTAGCTTCTCTTTGATGTGCAGGAGGTGATATGGCTGCAAGTTTAGGATTTATTTCCTCGCAGGTTCGAGATTTGTTCAAAAACCTTAAACACATGATCAACCATGTACTGAGATATTCATGGCTATTAGTCCTTGGTCTGATCCAGGATAAAGTTTTTAATGGCAGCTTTCGATTCAAATTTGTCAGTGTTTATTGATTTTTTAAAAAAAGTTTATAAAATAAGATTTTATGTGGGATTGTCGCTCGACATCTTCATTATTGAATTTAAGTTTCATAATTCAATTTTACTATTAAGAAGATAGTATTTCTTCACTGTTTTTAAGACAATATAAAACTAAAAATAACAGAGATGAAGATCACTTGGCATGTATTATTTAATGTTCTGATTTAAATTTTTATATTTTATTTTAAAATTATTTTATAGATAAATTTATCTTATATTTATGTCTCTTCAATTACACATGTTTATGTTTCTTTTTTATCTATTTTTTTTTTTGTTTTAGAACATTAACTAAACACAGCCAAACTTTCTAAGTTTTTTTTCTTTTCAAATTATTATTTGTTAGTATATTAAACAAATTAAGCTTGCACAACCATTGTTTGACCTAAAACATGTAGCATTTTGCTTTCTAGAAATAATAAGTTCGAGTCTTATAAATTTAAAGGCCACTGGAGATTTATATGGTCGTAAACTTCAGAATCCATGAGATTAGTTGAGGTACACAGAAACTAGCTCGGACATTCATGTTAATAAAAAAAATTTTAGCACTTCATGCTCATAAATCCCTTTTTTTTTATCTATTATGTTACAATTGACATAGATAAGTCAAATTCAACCATAAAACTTGACAATCTTGACATTAACAAGGTTGTATTGTCTAAACATATATAATATGAATAATTAATTGTCCTAAAGCTCCAAAACGATAATGAACTAAAAGGATTAGCTCATGCAAATCTTGTATTAATCCTGGACATAGACATGTAAAGGGATATTCTAAACTTGTTTAATGAAAGTTTACTTGAGATTTAGATTTAGTATGTATCTGATATGATATTATAATATATGATATTTTTAAAAATATTTTTTTTATTTGGAAGTATATTAAAATATTTTTTATTTTAGTATTAAAATATCAAAATTATTAAAAATACTAAAAAAATTAATTTTATATTTTTTCAAATTAAATATATATTTTAAAAATATTTAAATAAAGTCCCAAAGATAAAATCAGGAAGCATAACATAATCATATTCAATTGTAAAAAAGAAATGAAGAAAAAGAACGGACATCTAGGCAGAGTGACTTTAAATTAAGGATTTAATAGTCCCAAAATAGTCCTTTCACATGCGAGTGCCCCTAGACTAGAGAATTAAGCCCCAAAAAAAAAAGACCGTCTAAGTGGGCCATTCTAAATTCTACGCGGAGATTTTCTTTTCTTTTTCTTTTTTCTTAGCTTTTCTTTAATTTTCCCGTTGGTTCCATCATTTTTACTCTCACTTTCTCTTCACTTTCTCTCTCTCTCTCTCCCTCCCTCTCTCACTGTCCGTAGGAACCAAACAGTTCTCTCTCAGAAAATCTGTCTCTCTCTTCTTCTTTTTTTCCCTTTGCTCTCGCTCACTCTTTCCTTCTTTCGTTCACTCTAATATGAGAAGAGGGTGCATTACACACCACTACCGGTTATGAATCCCACCACTGAACCACCTCAACCACCGCAACCCCACCGTCCTTCAACTTCTTGTGACCGTCATCCAGAAGAACATTTCACTGGTTTTTGCCCTTCATGCCTCTGCGAGCGTCTTGCCGTGCTCGATCCCAACACCTCCTCCGCCGCTTCTTCTTCCTCTTCCCGCAAACCCACTGCCACCGCCGCCCTTAAAGCCATCTTCAAGCCTGCTCAACCGTCGAGCTCCAATAATAATAATAACAGCAGCAAGTCTTCTTTTTTTCCCGAGCTCCGCCGTACTAAATCCTTTTCTGCCTCTAAAAACGAAGGGTTTTCTGGGGTTTTTGAGCCTCAAAGAAAATCTTGTGACGTTCGAGTGAGAAATACTCTTTGGTCTCTCTTTAATCAAGACAGCGAGAGAAACCCATCTGTTAAAAAAGAGCCCTATAAAGGAGGACCTGAAATTGAGGCTGTAGAGCCCAGAATTTCTTGTTCTAGTGTTCGAGGTCCGGTTTTTGAGTCTAAGGAAGAGGAAGAAATCGAGAACGAAACCGACACTGAAAATGAGAATGTGAATGCCAATGTCAATGCCAATATTGGTGGAGATGTCTTGGCTAATGGGGTCTTAGAAGAGTCTAATTTGACAGCGAGAAATTCGAATGCAAACCCAATTGATGAGATTATAGAGGAAGAGGAAGAGGAAGGGGAAGAGGAAGACGACTTCGAAGACGACGAAGAAGGGATTGTTATAGAGCCAGAGCCAGTTCAAGAAGCAGTTTTGGAGGAGCTTAAGACCATGAAGGACCATATAGATCTTGATTCGCAGTCTAAAAAGACTTCAGGGAGGGATTTTAAAGAGATTGCTGGTAGTTTCTGGTCTGCTGCTTCGGTTTTTAGCAAGAAATTGCAGAAATGGAGGCAAAAGCAGAAGCTTAAGAAGCAGAGAAATGTCGGTCCTGGTTCGGCTACATTGCCTGTAGAGAAGCCAATTGGGAGGCAGTATAGGGAGACTCAGTCAGAAATTGCTGATTATGGGTTTGGTAGAAGGTCTTGTGACACGGATCCGAGGTTCTCTCTTGATGCTGGGAGGATTTCTTTTGATGATCCTAGGTATTCTTTCGATGAGCCTCGTGCTTCTTGGGATGGATATCTGATTGGAAGGACATTCCCAAGAATGCCTACAATGGTTTCTGTTGTTGAGGATGCTCCTGTTAATGTTGTTTTAAGGTCTGATACTCAAATCCCAGTTGAGGAACCACCACGAATATCTATGAATTCCATCAATGAAGACGAGGCTGTCCCTGGTGGGTCTGCTCAAACTAGGGATTATTATTCTGATTCTTCCTCGAGGAGGAGGAAGAGTCTTGACAGGTCTAATTCTATTAGGAAGACTGCTGCAGCTGTGGTAGCGGAGATTGATGAGCTGAAGGCTGTTTCCAATGCCAAGGTGACACCAGCTACTGCGGATTATATCCATGGACCTAAGTTGGTGGTTCCTGATAGGGATTTTAGGGATTCAAACTCGAATTCTTTGAGAGATGATTGTTCTGAGACTTTTGACATGGGGTTTAGAGACAGTGCATCTTTGGTGGGGGGGAATGGTGAAAGGAAAGGGGCTAAGAAGCCGCGGAGATGGAGCAAGGCATGGAATATTTGGGGGTTTATACACCGGAGAAGTGTTAACAAAGACGATGATGATGATAGGTATAGCAGAGCAAATGGGGTTGAGAGGTCTTTTTCAGAGTCTTGGCCAGAATTGAGAGGGGAACGTAATGGAGATGTTAGAGGGGGGTTTAACCCGAAGATTTTGAGGAGCAACAGCAGTGTTAGTTGGAGGAATTCTCATAATTTTGGGGGTGGTGGATCTTTTAGCAGTGCAAGGAAGAGCAGTGTTGAGACTAATGGTAATGGGAGAAAGAAAAGGGATGAGTTTGTGTTGGAGAGGAACAGGAGTGCAAGGTATTCACCAAATAACATGGAAAATGGACTCCTAAGGTTCTACTTGACTCCGCTGAGGAACAGTCGTCGAAATGGGTGGGGGAAGAGTAAGTCCAGTCAAGCACAATCCATTGCAAGGAGCGTGTTGCGATTATACTGAATTGGCAAGTCCATAAGGTGTTTCTTCGGTTTAATGTTGTTAATTTTGATGCATTTGTTGTGTAAGCACACATGCCTAATGTATTCTTCATCAGTTGGTTGGATAAAAACACCCCTAAATTTGTTGCCTTTACTGTGAGTTGCATTGCTTCTTCTCAATTTTTCTAATAACAAGAAATTTTTAGTGTTCTTTTCTCAGTGTTTCCAGTCATAACTCTTGTTGATTGCTGAATTGGTTTTCTCGGCCCTCATTTTGTTTATGCCAGTTTGTCTTTTTACCAAAACTGGCCAGGACATGGAGAATATGTGCGCCTATTCGTGCGGATGTGCGTGCCCTTGAATTTAATTGGGTTTTCCTTTTTCATCTTTGTCCGACATAGCAAAGATTTTGCTGATGGACTGTGCGAAGGCTGCAAGGCTGTTTCAGACATCTTCAAATTTTTGGCATATTACATATTCTGAAGGACAAAAATCTCATTGGTGTGGGCTCATGCACTCTTGCTTTTGTCATTGGTTCCAAATCCATGTGCTGCCAATTCATTCAATATTGACAGATCAGGCAACTTTTTGTAATTTGAGTAATGTTTCTCTGAGTTCATTGTTTTGATCCTGGAGCTTCAATGGTCCTCTGTGCTGGCAATACATTTGCATAAATGGATATAAGATTGTCAACATTTATTTCGACTTTTGTTCTTTTCCTAAGTTTCCTCATGTTTTAAGTCCATTCATTTTGTGCTAAAAATCATATCCAGCTCAACTAACATGATCATCTTTTAAATCCTGTATATATTGTTAAATGATCCCATATTGTTGGCTGACTCAAAGCTAAGGGATCATTTGGGGTTTGTCAAAAAAAGGAGAGCAAATTTTCCATTAATGCAATTGCAGAATTGGATACTCCAAGTAGGATGCCTTGCAAGATCTCCACTCCATGCGTGCAGCAATAACATGCACTTCTGGTACCTGATTGAAAACAGTGGTAGCTGAGTTGATTGATGCAATATCCGGATTCTTTGTCTCCAGTCTGCATGCAGCTAGTTTTGTTCTTCTCTTTTGTTGTCTGTCATGAAGTTGTGATTCTGAAGTCATTACAGTGTTTTTGTCACGGAGTGCTTTGCTCATGGCGGAGCTTGTGGTATTTGCTGCCCTTCCATGTTGGATAAATTCCAGACAGTATAAATTGCACAAGCGTAGGAGTTTATCAAATTATACTGCTCAGTGTTCATCTCATTCTTTTCTGGCGGAGTTAAACTGTCAAGCCAAAGCCTAAATATGCAAAATCAACACAAGGACACACAGCTTCAAGGCTCAGTGAAGTGATGCCAAATCCAGCCATAATGTTTGATCGACCAGTAGGAGGCGACTCAAAATGCTCCTTGAACATCAGTAGGGCTCCAATCCCATTACCAGAACAGAAATCAAGCTAAGCAATGATTATTTCATATGATATTAGATTTTTGTTCTCTTATTCGGACATCAAAGGGATCTAGGTAATCAACACTTTCAATCAAATGAGCTTGAGATCATGCTTTCTGCTTTTTCTCCATATCTGAAAAGGCTCCATATGATCAACAAATTTGCCTCTAAAGTCAAAAGGTGACTAAGAAAACATCCCAACATGTTCTCCTTCGTAGAGGATATAAAGAAAGAAAGAGGGAAAGAAAAAGAGAAAAAGGAAAGAAGAGGGGGCTCGGAACCCAATGATTGTCTTGTTTACACATCGAAACTGTGTTTGTTTTTACTGTGATACTGTGTTTTAAAGAAAATTTGGATTTATTTTCTTTAATGTTCCACTATTATAGTACCAAATACCATTTTAGACTCAGTGTGAACTGTGAATGGGGCAGCAATAATTATCTTCATTTCTTATTTTTTTTAATAAAAAAACCATATAAAGGGTAGCAATAAACTGTTCAAGGTAAGTGGTAGCTCATTGGTCAACGGTTTTAGACAGCCTTGTATAATTTTAAGACAGGCTTGCAGTTTGTTTTTGTTTTCTTGTTATGTTTGTCTTCCACTGGAATTTGCAACTGGAACAAAACCAGGCTTTTTCAGTGTCCTATGCTCATGCACAAATCCAACGCAACGCCATTTGAAGCTTTGGGCTTCCTAAAGAGGCCTCTACAGAAAATTAAAATTTCATTAGAAATTGTATAAAATGTGATGTTTTATTGGGCCCTTTATCCAATGCCTTATTTTAAAGACTAAGACTAGCCACACACAATATGCTGCTGCTGCTGCTACATGGTGCAGTGATTGGCGTTGAAGAAATGGGTTATTGGCGATGGTTATGAAGAGTTTTGGTGGCTAAAGTGGATTCAGTGTGGAGAGTTTGGATGGATGGTCGTGGAAAAAAAAAATAAAAAAAAGAGAAATTAAATAAAAAGAAAGAAAAAAGAAGAAAAAGGGGTTAACTGGTACAAATAAAGAGTAGAGGGGAAAAAAAATCTTTTGACCATCTATAATCTATAAAATAATTTTTTTTTTTAAATACTTGAATGAGTTTGAGTTTGAGATGAACAAATCTCTCTGAAATACATTGCAAAATTCGCGCAAGAAACTACTAACATGATAGTTTAATAGAGAGAGGAAAATATTTTAAAAATAAAACAAGAATTATTTACACTACTAAGTATGCAATGCAATAAAAATGGGATTTAGTGCGCTTTAATTTAGATTATTATTTCAATATCTACAAAAAAAAAAAAAAGTTCAACTCGTTCAACAAGTATCCCATGCAAATTGCAAACTAGATACGAAATAAAGTACACCCAAAATTAAACATCGATTCAATCAATAATTATCTATTTCTACTAACTATAATTATTATAAAAATAATAGCACATCGAAGGATAAATCTTTATGTAAAAATGTAAGTCACAAAAATCTAGTTTTTTGTTGTTCAAATTAACATAGTAAACATAAAAAATTAATGGAATAATACTGTTTAAAAAAGATTTGATAAAATAACTCATTTTCACCTTGTTGCGCTTTAAAAACACGATATTAACTAGATGTCACTATTCTAAAGTGCAACAAGATAGTTGCCGCACTTAAGAGTAACGATATTTAGAAAATGTCATGCTTTTGAAATGCGACAAGGTGAAAGTTCAATCATCTGGCTTAATCGGTTAGCCGGTTGGATCCAGTTATATTAACCGATCGACTATTTCACATAAAAATCATAATTTGATGAACTTTTTCTTTCAAAGATATTTTATGAGTCAAAATATACATCTTTGTCCAACCTCTAGACTTAAAAATAGACTCCAATTAAAATCTAAAAAAATATTCACACAATAGTTGTCCTCTATTTTCAATGTCAATGATGTAGTCGGACTTGTGATAACGGGTGATTTTGAGCAGTCAGATGTGAGTTTGCCTTAACTAAATGAGGATATGTCCCAACAGATTACATGGATGGCCTAGTAGATGCATTTATGGACTAATGGACATGTTTAATTCCAAGAAGAGGTCTAGTCGTACTAGATTAGAATAACATATTAAAAAGACAATTGCTTTTGATCCGATTGTTGGATCGCACGTAAATTTTTACAGGAGTTTTCAAAGGTTGTTTTTCCTACAATAGCTATTGTGTCGTTACACGAACCGTCAGATCTTTAGATGTCAAAAATCTCGTCGAGCCCCCCCTCTGATTTTGGCAATTTTAGATTTTCTTTGTTATTTTTCAGAACGTTCCACTGATCATTATAAATCGGTCAACCCGTTGAGACAAATAATAGCACACTTTCACCTTATCACGCTTTAGAAGCACGATACTTACTAAATGTTGTTATTCTGAAGCACAACAATCATTTTATCATGCTTAAGAACTGTAATATTTAGTAAATGTCTCGTTTCTGAAGCGCGCCAAGGTTTCGTGTGTTATTTCGTTATTTTTTTTTAAATGATGTTATTCTGCTAATTTTTTTTATGTTTACTGGGCTAATTATCCAATTTGTCCCAAAAATCTACTACACATTCTCAAACCTAAAACGTAATTCATTAAAAATAAATCCGAGATAAAACTACAACTAAAACCTATACAAATGACCTTGCAAAGTTCCTTGTATGAAACCGCTATAAGTAAGTCTAAAAAGAGTGAGAAAAACACTAAGGATGATTCATAGTGTTTTTCCATTTTGCTCATCTCAAAACATTCCAATTAAATAGCTTTTGAGAGTATTTTTATCATTTCACAGGTCCCATCATTGTTATATTTATACAAATAGATTTGTATTTTTACGTGTTATGTACAGTAAAATAACTTCATTATTCTTGGAATCAAATTTTTCAAAGATGGTGCCAGGGACGATTTCTTCTTTCTGTTTTCGAAGTTAATTTTTTGCTTCATTAATTCATATTGTTGAAAATGGAGCATAAATGCATTGTTTCAATGTTTTTCTCGATACTATCGATCGGGACTACATGAGTTTAGGACAGTTTGCACACTCTGTTGGGTTAAGTGAACTGCAAAAATCAATTGAACTGGGAGAATATGAGTGGCCAATATCCAATTATTTAACAGGTTTGTTCCTTAATCTCTTCGAAGCCAAGCCAAAAGCAGTTGCCAATTTCTCACTTCTTAGAAACAACTGAGATCTTCGCTTTCTCTGCATATATAAAAGAGTAAGTGAAAAACGTTTAACAACATTTTCTTCTGTGTTTAGTGGAGGCAAGATTACGCCCAAACTGACTACTTGCATGGTGCAAGTACTGAGATTGCAAGAATTCGCTCTAATCATGATGGAGTAATGGAGCATAAATTAAGTCTGACCTCTACTTTCTTCTGTGATTAATGCATAAATTAAGTCTCTCACCTCTCCTCCATTAAAATTCCTAAATATGGTCAGATGATTCTAAAATTAAAATCTTATAGAGTTGATTGAGGAGAAAAACGTACTTAGAGAGCAGCTTGATTACACATTAGTGTAAAAACATTAATTAGCATGTCAAGAGTATCAACCATTTGGTACCACTATTGAAATTGAGACACATGAATAGATTAACATATAAGAATTAAATTAAAATAAATTGAAAAAAATATGTTATTGTTTTGTTTTTCAAGAGAATGTGGGTTCACTATGCAAAGCTACTAGAATCACCCTATATAGTTTAATTTTACAAGAATTCCGGAGGGTTCACTATGCAAACAACAAAATTGTTTGGTATCATTTTATTTATTTTATTTATTTTGAAAGACTTGAAAAACTAGAAACCGATTATCAAAATTCTTTAAACCCAAGTAAGACAGTGTGTGTTTGGGATTGAGGTGCCTTAAGCTTTCATAATAAAAGTTCGGTAACTAACCCCAAGTATCATGGATAAGAAGAACGTGGGAAAGGATTGCAGACATGAAGTACGTATAACGGTTGCAGACATGAAGTATCGTGGCATGGAAGAGATTCTAGCTTTGAATTCCACTCTGTTGCATTTTCTCCACTTCTGTAGAACGTGTGTTTATGATCATTATGAGTAGTCAGTTAGATCCTAGAACTTAGGTAGAAGCAGTGTTCAAATTGTGGTTCGTTCTCACCTTAAGAGAATAAAACTTGATAGAATCCTCGTTCTCAACAAACTGCCTCCATCATTGGTATCAGAGCCAGGTTACAATGGAGACTGGCATTACAGACAAGCTTCTGCATTTGGAGGAGACCCTTTAATCGCATTTCCAGCATCTTACTTCACAACCAAGAATCCTCAAACCATGACAACTAATATCGTGATGGTAATGAGGGCAGAAGACAGATTGTACGTATCCTCTACAACAGCAAAATTGGAGTTTCCACAATTCTCAGGAAATGACCCGACATAATGGTTCAATCGTGCGAACCAGTACTTCGAATACCAAGACATAGCAAAGTTTCAAAAAGTGGCCATAGCAGCTTACCATCTAGAAGGGGAGGCAAACCAATGGTGGCAAAGGATCCGTAGAACATTTCAAGAAGAAGGGTAAATCATTACATGGGAGAAGTTTGAATAAGAGTTGTGGGCTGGATTTGGACCATCAGATTGTGAAGACTTCGATGAAGCTCTTTCACGTGTCATGCAGATGCGTAGGGACTTTCAGAAAGAATTTGAGAAGCTTGGTAGCAGAGTTCGAGGATGGACTCAGAAAGCTTTAATAGGAACATTCATGGGAGGTTTAAAGGCTGAAATAATTGACGGGATTCAGATGTTTAAACCAAAGACATTGAAGGATGCTATTGGGTTAGCAAGGGTGAGGGATGATCAGCTCACAAGACAACGAAAATTGACACGACCATCCATACTTGTTGACAGTGAAAATCCTGCAAGTATTTAGGGGCAGTCCTCTTTCTAGTGGATTTTCGAAGTGCAATATGAGGGAAAGATGAGGGAGTATCATGTGCAATAGAACTAGAAGAGACATGGGAGTTTTCAAGCTCAAAATCCTTAGGGGTGGAAGCAGGACTACTATAAAAAGAAGTAGGGGTGGTGTCTTTATTTTGTGAAAAACAAAGAGAGTCATATGAGTGATCTGAACAAGGAATGTTCTGCAGTCCTAGTGTGGAATTGGAAGTGGAATGGTCTGCAGTGGTGTTAGAGGGTGACTTAAAAGGAAAATTAGTTTCATGAAAAAGGACATCCCTAGAAAGAAAAATGGTCCTACTATTTAAATCCATCAGCTTTTATCCCTTGACTCCAAAGGGGTAACCCAGAAAAATACACTTCCTACCTCTCGAATTAAATTTTCTTCTCCCATGTGAAATGGTTGTGGCAAAACAAAGACACCCAAAAATTTTCAAATGAGAATAATTTGGTTTATTATTAAAAAGAACTTCATAAGGGGTTCGATTGGCAAGTATAGGGGTAGGTGTTCTATTTATAAGGTAGACTGCAGTCAAGATACAATCATTCCAAAATGAGAGGGGAAGGTTAGATTGGAAAAATAGCACACGAGCTACATTTTAATAAGTGTTGGTGTTTTCTCTCAACTATCCCATTTTGTTGGGGTGTCTCAACACAAGTTCGTTGGTGAATAATCCCTTTTTCATTGTAAAAGTCAGTCATCTTGAACTCAATACCATTATCACTACGTATGTTCTTGATTTTACAGTTGAACTGTGTTTCTACAAGGTGGTAGAAGGATTCAATGCATTTTCTTGTTTCAGATTTGGTTTGAAGTAAATAGACCCAAGTTGTTCTAGACAAATCATCTACTAAGGTCAAAAAATATCTTGAACCATCATAAACATTAGTGGAACATGGCCCCCAAATATAACAGTGTACTAATTCAAAAATAGTGGAAGATTTATGTGCACTAATAGGAAAAGGGAGTCTATGCTATTTGGCAAGAGGACAAATGCAACAAGGATAAGTTTTATTTATGAGCAAAGTGTTTCTTACAGCAGGATCATCTTTATGAGCAAAGTGTTTCTTACAGCAGGATTATCCATCAATTTCATTCGTGAATCAGAAATATGACCAAGGCGACAATGCCAAAGATCAATCACATTTATACTACTTTGAACAGGAATAGCAACTGAAGGGAAGTTCGGAGACAAACATGATAGAAGGTCGGCCAAGGATGAAGGAGAAACTGCTCTAGGAAGAAGGTGATACAAGCCACTTCTCACTTCAGCAATTCCAATCGTGGTCCAGGTGGAAAGGTCCTATATAAAACATGTATTATTTATGAAAACCAAACATCAATTCAAATTTTCAGTAAGTCTTTTAACAGAGATCAAATTAAAAGAAAAGGAAGGAATGCACAAAACATCATCAAGGGCAATCTTATCAGTAAGTTGAATGCTGCCTAGATGTGTGGCTGATACAAAAGTTTTATTAGGCAAACTTACCCTATAAGATACCTCTGCAATATTAGAAGTGAAAAAGGAAGGGCTACACACCATATGGTCTGTAGCCCCTGAATCAATAATCCAGGAAATATTATTTAACTTTAAAAAATCAGCAGGAATATCATTACAAGGCATAATTTTTCCAGACATTTTTGAAGGTGTGATACTGCTTTTTGAATTGGGTGGAGTTTGACTTGCCAGGGGAGCTGCAGTTAAAGGACCTTTGGGTTGAATAAGGCTCATGAGATGAAGATATTGCTCTTTGGTGAAAACCATTTTCTCCTCACTCACCTCCTCCTGATAAGGACTTGCCAACAAAGCAGCTTGATTAGCAAAGGAACCTGTAACTTTTCCTTTGTAAAGCTTGTGACCCGGGGGATACCCATGAAGCTTGTAACATTTCTCAACCATGTGACCACTCATATTGCAGTGAAAACATACTGGAGGCTCAGCATTTCAAGCCTTATAGCAATTTTCGAGTGTATGACCTTGTGTGTGACAATGTGGACAGTAAGGCCTTTCTTTCCTCTGGTTTGTGAAATTTCTCTTAGTTGTGTTAAAAGGGGTATGGAAAAACTTACTGGCCAATGCCATAGACTCACAAGAAAGAGTGTTGTTGGCGAGTTGGTGGTGCTGCTCTTGTTGTTGGATCATTGAGAACATCTTGTTAATGCTGCGAAGAGGCTCTATTAGCATGATTTGATCTCTAGCATTAGTATATTGATCGTTCAAACCCATAAGAAACTGTATAACATAATCTCTTTGATACCTCTCATTCAACATTTTCAACTGGCCGCATGTGCATAATGGCATTGGATTATAAATAATCATTTCATCCCAAAGAGTTTTAAGATTACCAAAATAAGAACTCACAGAGTCCCTGTCTTGTCGAAGAACAGCCAAATCTCTTCTAAGTTGGAAGATGCGAGGACCATTATGTTGGGTGAAACGATCCTTAAGCTCTGTCCATACCATTTGAGCATCATCCACGAAAGCCAAAGTATGTTTGATATCAATATTGACTGCATTTTGTATCCAAGAAACCACCATGTCATTGCACCTTTCCCACATTTCAAACAGAGGATCCTCCTCACTCGTCGGCCTAGCAATGATTCCAGAAATGAAGCCAAGCTTGTTCTTCGCCCTAAGTGCTCGACACATTGCTCGTGACCAAGTGACATAATTTTCAGTGGTGAGCAACTCAGTGAAAAGAATCAAAGCTGTGTGGTCCCCATTTTCCATACGATATGGATTATTTGGATATGTGAAGTTGAAATAGGGAGAAACTGGTTTGGGACTTTGGGTGTTTGTAGATTGTGAAATTGGGGATTGTTCTTCCATGGTTTGATTGGAGAAAGAAAATAGTTAACCGTGCTCTGATACCATGTAAGAATTATCAAAACCTGGAAAAGAAGAACAACCGACTCATGGAAGAGATGAAGAAGTTTTCTACCTGTATTGAATTTATTTCTCCCACACTTCTTGCATTACTTTTACAGAAGGGAGTGATATATATATTGTATATTCTATTCTGTTAGTATCGTATAACTGACTATGAAAAGAAAAGGAAAAAGAGAGTGTTATCCAGCTCATGCTAAAAGCAAAAAATATTAGTAACAGAAAAGGAGAATACAATAAAGCATGTGTTATCTATCATCTTGTGCTTGTGATGGGAGAGCTAGATGACTAGTCGTCGTGGCTCCATTGGTAGGAATATTTATGTCCCGTAATAAGCTCATAAGACAACGAAAATTGACACGACCATACATACCTGCACAAGTTCCTTTGGCTCTTCCTCCAGCAGCTTGTGATGACACCTTGACACCTGCTACTCCAATCAAGTGAATATCATGGGAGGAAATGCAAAAGAGAAGAGCGCAAGGCCTTTGTTTCTATTGCAATGATTGTTTCACAGCAGGGCATAGATGCAAGAAACCTCAATTGTTACTCTTAGAGGATCAGAGGGATGTTGTAGAATGTAAAGAAACCAGTGTTCAACAAGCTTCAGAAGTTAACCAAGATACAGATGCAGTGAAGGCCCAAGAACCTGGAATTGAACCTGAAATCACGTTGCACGCACTGACAGGTTGGTCCGCCCCAAGAGCTATGAGAATGACAGCAAAAATGGGACATCTTGAAGCAGTAGTGTTAATTGACAGTGGTTTAACTCATAACTTTATCAGTGAGTGTTTGGCAAGTATGCTCAGGCTGCTAGTGGTATCTGCAGAAAGATTCATTGTACGAGTGGCTAATGGAGAGAAGTTAACATGTCAAGGGTGTTTTGATAAAGTATTGGTAGACTTACAAGGCACTAAATTTTATCTCAAGCTTTTCTCTTTACCCTTATCAGGATTAGATCTTGTGTTGGGCATCCAATGGCTGGAGATGTTAGGATCTGTGGTCTGTAATTAGAAGCAACTAACCATGGAATTTATTTGGGACAATCAGATCTAGGGGTATGCATTGTTTGTTGTATGTCCACAACTGACCATGACAATTACATCATTGGAGGAGGCGTCATAGGAGTTACAGCCAAGCATGCAAGCAATGTTAAAAGAATATGAAGATGTGTTCCAAGAACCTTCAGGCTTTCCACCTACGTGAGAGATACATCATTGCATTACAATGAAAGAAAGGACTGAGCCAATCAATGTACGTCCATACAGATATGCTCATTTTTGGAAAGTAGAGATTGAGAAGCAGGTTTAAGAGATGATGAATTCCAGGCGCATTCTCATAGCACCAGTCCATTCTCTTCACTAGTACTTCTAGTAAAGAAAAAGGATGGAAGTTGGCGATTTTTGACGGACTACCGAGCACTCAATGCAGCTACTGTCAAGGATCATTTCCTATTCCCAAGGTGGATGACATGTTGGAGGAATTGTATGGAGCCTCTTACTTTACCAAGCTTGACCTAAGAGCTGGTTAAAAATACACTCTCCTGATATTTCTATAACTAAAACTGCTTTTCATACTTATAATGGTCATTACGAGTATTTAGTAATGTCTTTTAGCCTATGTAATGCACTCTTAACATTCCAAGCCCTCGTAAACTTCATATTTGAACCTTATCTTTAAAAGTTTATCTTGGTTTTTTTTTTAATTAGATCTTAATATATAATCCCACCTAAGATGAGTATGTAATGCATGTTAAACAGACCCTGAAAACATTAAGGTATCACAAATTCTTTACCAAAGCAAGCAAATATGTGTTTGGCCAACAAAAATTTAAAGTATTTGGGGGCACATTGTCACTCATTAATGAGTGAAGGTTGATGATAGCAAAATTACAATCATTGTAGCATAACCAACTCTCAGTAAGTTTGTTCAAAACTATGGCATCATAACACAACCACGCACATACCAACCTCCTTAAAAAAGGGAAAGTTTGGTTGGCATGATGAGGCTGGATCTGCTTTCTTGGCTCTCAAACAAGTGATAACAACGACTCCTACGTTACCAATGCCTAATTTCAATGACTCTTTCACTATTGAAACAGATGCGTCAGGAGATGGAATTGGGGTAGTTTTATCTTAACAAGGCAAGCCTATTGCATTCATGAGTAGAGTATTGTGAGTTAAAAAACAATCCTGGTCAATTTATGGCAAAGAAATGCTAGCCATTGTAGAGGCCATTCGCGTATGGAGACCATACTTGTTGGGAATGAAATTCATCATCCAAATAGATTAACGCAACTTGAAATATTTCATGGAGCAACGTGTAGTTACTCTGAAACAATAGAAATGGGTGACAAAGCTTTTGGGATATGATTATGAGATCATCTATTGGTCAGGGAAAGAGAATTCAGTTGCAGATAGGGGTGAGCAAAAAAAAAATAAAAAATTGATAACCAAGAAAACTAGAAAAAAATAATTGAAACAATCGAACTGTGAAAAAAAAACCAATTAAACCGATTAGAATATTTAAAAAAACCAACCGGTTTGGTTCGGTTTCATAAGCTTAAAATCAAAAAACCGAACCGAACCGAAATTAATAACTGAGCTAAACTAGAAAAAAACCGAGCCAAACTGGAAAAAATCAAGCCAAACCGAAAAAACCGAACAAATCGGTTGGGTTTTGATTTTTGCTCTAAAATCAAAACCGGTCAGTTTGAACCAGTTTTAGTTTGGTTATCTTTTTAGGTAAAAACTAAACCGGATCGAAAATGATCACCCCTAGCTGTAGATGCCCTATCTCGCAAGCCTGACAATCCCATTCTCCATTATCTACACATACGTACCAGAGGTATCCTTATGGGATGAAATTAGGAAAGCCTTAGAAACAGATTCATATATTCGATCAACGAGCGACATGGCCAAGACTCATCCAGAAAGGTCATATACATGGCGCAATGGACTGCTATGGTTTAAAGGAAGGGTGGTCATTCCTTCTCTAGTAGCCTTATAGGAAAAACTACTGCATGAAGTTCACGACACATCAATTGGAGGACATTTTAGAGTCTTAAGGATATTCAAGCGGCCATTAAAACAATTTTATTGGCCAAGAATATATCAAGCAATCCAAGAATATGTTAGAAGATGTGAGGTATGTCAAAGAATGAAATCTGAAACGTTATCTCCAACTGGCCTCTTGAACCCTTTTCCCATTCCAAGTCAAGTGTGGGATGATATAAACTTAGACTTCATTGAAGGCCTACCAGTTTCCCACAACAAGGGCACAATTCTGATGGTTGTTGACAGGTTGAGTAAGTCTACCCATTTCAAAGCTTTATCTCAACCACATACAGCTAAAATTATGGTTAAGAAATTCGTTGAAGGAATCATCAAATTATATGGATTGCCAAGGTCTATCATAAGTGACAGGGACCCTAACTTCATAAACAAATTTTGACAAAAGCTTTCCAAGATGTTAGGCACCAAATTGCAACTTAGCTCTGCATACCATCCACAAACTTATAGATAATCCAAAGTGGTCAACCACTGTGTGGAATAATATCTTTGTTATCTAGTGCATCTATAGCCTCACAAGTGGAGTGTCTATCTTTCTTGGGCTGAACTACAATACAATACTACCTATCATGTGTCCACCGGGATGACTCCCTTTCAAACGTTGTATGGTCGTTTACCACCAACAATTCCAATTTATCATGGTGGACTTTCACAGGTAGAAGAAGTAGATCAAAGCTTTATGTCCAGGGATGAGCTACTTCGCCTTCTCAATGTTAAATATAATTTATAATTCTTAATGTCTTTTATTATTAACTTTTATGCCTCTTGTTCTTTTAGTTTTCCCTAGATTGTGGAAGTCTAAGTGTTCCTAGACTTTATTAATTAAACCCTTGTTATATAATCCTTTTCTCTTCTGTGTTATAAGTAAGAAAAACCAGAACAAAGAAATAATAAGATCGCCTCTGGTATTGAGCTGCAGCTCTACCATTTATCCTTCCAATCTTCTTTCTTCTTTGTTTTCACTATTATTTCCAACACTCTAAACCAACCTGGAAACATCCATTAATTGAATGAAGCAGACAACATATCAGAATAGACATGATACTTCATTTAATGGTGCTTCTTATTTTGCATCCTTAAAGGCACCAATCAGCTTTCTTGAACTACCAATGGAGCTCGTAATAATACTCCTTCCTTGAATGTATTCTTGTCCACAAGAATTCACAGTATCCAAGGTCATAAGATTGCCTCTTTCTCAAGCCTACTATTGAATTCTGGAAACTGCATATTAAGTTCTTCAAGATCCTCCCATGTTGCATCTTTTAGATAAGATTTAACTTGTCAATAGATAGGTAACCAATTCAACTTGTGAGGCCAGACTAAGTTTAATAATACTAATATTAACTAGTTTTTTTAAATTTAAAAAACATATCTTGTGGTAGAATTTATTTTATTAAATTCTTCTTGGATATATTTTAAAATTTAATCTGAAGGGAGGATTTAGTCTTGATTAACATGTAAATTAATCTAAATATATCTTTTATCGTTAAATAAAAATTTATATATTAAAAAAGAAAATTATATTCAAAAGATAAAATTAATATCACGTGCATAAGTAGACATGAGTAACCCATCTAATAAAATCTTAATCTTCATGTGCGTGTATTTTTCTTGATTTAAAAAATACGATTATCCATGAGATAACTTTCAAGCTTTGAGATGAAACATCCTCCAATTAGATTATAAATATATCATTTTCAGTTGGAAGTTGCATATTGAAATATAAAGACACACATACATACACTTTCTTTACACGTATATGGTTCTCTATAACCTACTTGACTTTGAGAAAAATTCTGTCCGGGAATGCAAACAATCTTTTCCATAAGGAGTAGTTATGCACTCTACTAATTAAGGCTTTTGTAGCCACATGTTCAAACAAGACTTCTATTTTGATAATTTCTTATTAAATCTCTTTATATATGTTTTGACACTTTCTCTTTTCGCTTGAGTAATGGTGAAGAGCTTAGTTGAGCTCTTTTTGATAATAATGTTTGTCGTATGTGCATACATGACATAACAGGACGTCAAAATCGAGGAGTTACCACCTAATTGTTTTGTTTAAGGTCACTAGAAGACACATATGGACTGATCTTCTATGAAATTATTGGGTAAGAACTAGTTATAGCTAGGAAAGGTATTAACACCCTTAATGCACCTTACTTGAGGTAAGCTGCATTGTATGGTCTAGATATAGTTTAAAGGTATTAATGGATTCCTAACCGATGGTTCGTCTATGACTTAAAACAAAGATTTATGCTTATGAATAAATCTAATATTTTGAATTTATTATGGGTTTATATACCTAAATAAATTCTTATGAAAAAAATTTCATGTAGGTGCCCTGACAGGGTTCATCTATCCTAGAAAGTGAAAGGGTTTTCCACAATTTATATATTACGGTGAAAAATACTCTCAATTAAAATTGGTGAATATCCAAATTTTTTTTAAGAATTTTATAATTAGCTCCTGATATTTAAATATCAGCCTGCTTATAGATCTAATATTAATAATAGAATATTGACCATTAATTCTCTGGAAACTTTTTTTAGAGTTTTTGAAATATTGGTCAAGTTCTCGTGGATTTAACAAATTAGTTATTAAATCCAAAACAATTACATGCAAAGATATTTTTTGAATTTTTGTGTATATAAAATAAAAATGTTAAATCATACCATGTATTTTTTAAAGCCAAAATATGTTTTATTTTTATTTTTGAGAGACTTGGTCGTATGCACACCAAATAAAACACTTTTTTTTGTATTTTTTTAAAAAGTTTTTTTTAGAAATTTTAGAAAATTTTGAGATTCCGACCAAAAACGGTATTTTAATATCAAGTCATTATCTTACAGTATAAGTCTACAACCTCAATATTAAATAAAACTGCTGAGAAAACATGTGAAGAACTCATAAATAATTTTAAATTAGTCCTTGAAATTTTTTAGAATTTGTTTTTGAAATTTATTTGGGGCTTGTTTGGCAAAAAACAAAAATGTTCTATTCAAAGCAAAATTGTCAAAATAGGTCTAAGGGTGTGTTTTCCAAACCACACCTTAGGCCAAAAGTTCCTCAACAACAAAAGTAACCAACCAAAAAAAAGCTTAGCACCTGACCCAAAACAAAACCAATCGGGATGACTCAAAACTGCTGGTTCAATCCTGAACTAAACAGAAAATTATAGTTTGATCCGAAACTAAAGCAAAATAAACAATTAAATGAAAAACATATCAAAACTAAAAAAGACACAAAAACATAAAATTTTCTAACAAAAATATATCAAACATGAAGAACACGATGAATATTGAAATCGAAACCTAGAAAACACAAACACCAAACTTGACAAGTTTTCATACAATCAAGGGCAATATTTTGTTTGTAATCATGCGTAAATCAAGAATCAAGCATAAATTTTCTTTGATTAACACTCAAAAGCCATGATTTGATGAAATTGTGTTTGAGAAGTCGAAATGACCCTAGAATCTAAATGCATGAATACATGTTATTGATGTGTTTCAACCCTAGAATATTTGCTAAAGATGACAAGCTAACATGTCTGTGCCAAGAATTAAATCAAAACAGCTTAAAAACAAGAGGCAAAGGCAAAGTTGATGCGAAGAACATGAATTCGAAATTTGGAAAATTTCCAGAAATTGAAGAACTAATGCCAAAACCCAGATTTAGCCTTATAAGCCTTTAAACACACTATTTTGGTTCTCACAAACCACATCACCAATACCAAGCATAGTTGAATATAAAGAACAAACAAAAAAACATCAAATCATCATAGATATACATTAAATTCCATCTTTATAACTACTACTAGTGATAGCCAATTAAAACATCATTTTTTTAATTCAAAACTGACTTTTTGAACACTTGGAACCCAAACCATGCTCAGGTATAACATTCCCATATCTGGGATCAAACAACACAATTATACTACCGAATTTGTGGGTAATTTTTTCCCCATTATTTAAGGTTTATCGAAATTTCCACTAAAATTTCGGTAGAATCTCTTTTATACCAAGAGATCCCAAGTTATCGACTATCATCCTGTACACATCGTATACTCATATCTCAATCATATCGCAACCACAACAAGTCCAACTCAACAATATATTCTAGAATGTAGATATGACATTTTATCTACTCAATTTCTTTCATATTTATCATACATAACTTAACAAATAAGAGAAGCATACAAATATTTGAATTCCAAACACAAAATAATACTATCCAGTATTCCAAACACAAAGTTACAAGGATGACACTATTACGTTCCGAGTTACATGGTCACTTAAGAACAAAATACATATATAATTCTTACATTCCTAATTCATGCAAAAGAAAACCAGGGGACCTAAATACTACTCCTGATGTGAGTGGGAAGGACTTGCAATTTATAATTTTCAGAATAAATAAAATACGCATACAATAAAATAGAAAAGGGAAATTTACACAATACATGCATATATATTTAATCATATACTAATCCATGCACAACAATGACTCTTGAATTATTAATTTGCCTTCTATGATTATGTTCCTATTTATTCTTCTAAGGATCACCTATTATTTTTCATTTCATAAACATCCCAAATTTCATCAGGAGCACATCATCGTGCCACTTTTTTTCCAATTCAGAAAGAGCATTGCCGATACTAATGACTCACATTAGTATCTTTAGTCGCTCATTCTAGAATCGACTAATCAAGTTTGTGGGAATGCCGACACCAACATAACCCGTTCATGTCATTAACTATTTTTGAATTGAAATAGTTAATCATTGTTCCATATTACCTTGGAATATCCTCAGGTATGTCGATGTTAATAATTCTTGACATCATTAGCTTCACCTCAAGAAAGCTAATCAAGTTTCATAAGTTTGCCGATACCAACGTCAACCAACGATATCATTAACTATTTTTAACCTGAATCATTAATCAAGTCCAATGTTTCTCCTTCCCCATATTGGTCATACTGATGTTAGCCAACCTGGATAACATCATTAGCCTCCCCTATTTGGGATCGACTAATCAAATCCAAGGGATGATTATCCATGAAAACTCATTATTTTCGTCCATTCTCTCTGGAGGAATTCATAAATCAAATCTGGTTTTTCGATTCACATTCATATCATTTCATCTTTTCTCCTTTCGATCTCATTCATAGGCAAAAGATTTATAATCCAAACAAATAATTAGAATCGTATTAAGTAATAAAGATATAGTTGTAGAATACCTATATTCTATAGAAGCTCGACTTGTGTTCCCTTGTTGTTGTTATACTCCTCTTACGATTCCTCTTAAATCCACAAATATCCATCATTATTCCATTCTTAATCACATTTCTCAACATAGTAATAAAAATGGTGACAACATTCATTTCTCTTTTACCATTATTTTTTCATTTACCCTCCTATTATTATCTTTTAGGATTTCGGTTCATTAGCAGTCATAATAAATATCACTAATTCAATTTCAAATATGATTTCTTTCTTTTTTTAGAAGTCAAGACATGATACTACACATTTTACAAGGGGGGAAAAACAAATTATATTCTTAACGTGGCAAAATTCCACCATTTTGTCAATTTGGCCAAATTTGCCAACAGGGGTGACAACTCAACCTCCTCTCAGATCTTTACCTATATCTGGAGCTCTAAAACTCTAAATTAAGCGGGGTCATACTCGTCAGAAAGCTAACATCTTAGACTACAACTTCTATGAAGGCCGATACTTCAGATTGTACCTCTATTTATGTCAATTCCTGGGCGCAAGTTAATTAACATAATAGCCCAGATTTTCTCCCAGTTTGGGTGTTCAACACACAAATCATTATTTTTTATGCATTTCTTTTCATTTCTTCATCCACTATTACCCATAGAATTTCATCATTTTCTCACGTTAATAATCACATATGAGGACATAATTCATTTAGGGATTAGGCGTCACAAGAATATGCTTAACAGGGCTGTTCATATGTTTTCAAATATTAGCATATCATAATTTTATGAAATTCAACATTGTCTCTTAACATGCATGCTTAATTAGTATCAACATATTTCTCCTTCCTCTTTGTTAATATTTGGCTGAAGGTCTGCAGACTTTCCCGTAGTTTCTTTTTCCTCTAGTTGGATCAAGAATATCACTTAGCCTTTCTCTACCTCTCCTCTACACTCATCCTCACCTTAACTTACCAAGAAATTTTCTTAAGAACTTAACCTAGAGCTATTGTTTTCATGCATGCAACTTACCTAAAATGTTTGAAATTGCTCTAGGAAAGTCTTAGGTTTGTCCTAGTTGTGTTTCTGCTCCTTGGAACCCCTTTCTCCCTCAAATGTTTCGGTTGTTCTTCTTTTTTTCCCTTGCTGTCGCTAGCTCTTTTTTACCTTTCTTCTTCTCTTGCCTTGTCTTTTGATGTCTAAATCTTCCCTCACACTCCTAGTTTCCTCTCATATGGTGGATTGCATGTGGTTCTCTTTATTTGTTCTTGAGAGAAAATGAAGAGGCAGTGGGTGACTCTTCTTCTCCTTTTTTTTTCTTTTCTGCTATTAGCTCTGCTTCTTCAAGGGATGATAGTTTTCTTCTCTCCCTCCCCTTTTTTTTGTTCCCATCCCTCATTTATTCATACCTTTTAAGTCTGGTCCTCCCTTTTTTGTTCTTCAAATCTCTCTTTTCTTTTTGTGTGGGTTGCCGACTCTTTCCTTTTTCTTTATTTAATTGCATTATTATTATTATACTCACCATAATGTTTTTTTTAATATATAAGTGTGTTTTTCAGGGTTCTACAGGAACTAAGAGCAAAAACTAACAAAAACAAAAAAGGCATCAAACACCCACCACCACCTTTTGGTAGAATCCAAAACTCCTCTATTTTATCAAACTTAGTCACAAACATATTATCTTGACACTTGGTAACATCAACAACAACTCCAAATAAAATTTAAACAATGAAAGTAATATTTTTTTATATTAATCAAAATAAAACAAGAAAACATCATAACACTAAAACAAGTTTAAAAAAACATCAAAAAGAGGTTTAAACATGAATGAGCAGGCCACATGGACTTCACCTTGAGTTTTTAATTGGTCATACCTTTTCCAAACTTGCTGACTATAAGCTGTTGTTTTTTCTCCTGTTTTTCTTTTTTTTCCCTTTCACTCTATTTCTTTGCAAATTTTGTTAGACCTTCTATGTTAAGCTCTTGAACCTTTATAATATGGTCCATTAATATAATATTTCCCCATGTTTTTCCTTTTTTTTCTTTTTTGATTTCCAAGGGTATTTATAGGGTTTTTCTAGGTTTTGTGGTGGATTCCCTTATAGATTGATCAAATCAAAACCTTTTGATCAAAGTAAGAGGGTTTTGGACAAAAGCTAACAGCTGGAAACTCTTGTACTAGACTAGTTTTGCAATGGTAGTTTTGGTTTTAGGTGTACTTGATGGTTTTGCTAGACTTAGAAGGAAATGAGTTATTTCAAGCCTTTTGATCTTGAGAGGGAGGTTTTAAAGTCATTGATAAGAACATTTTGAGAAGCTTTAACAGTGAACACACAAAAAACAATGGGTGTCTTTTTTTTTAAATAGGTGTTACAATCAAGGTTGACTGGGTTGAACACTTTGAGGATTCGTCGGAGTAACTCTAATGTAAACGTCATAAAAAACCACCTGACGTTGGTAAAGGAGGTGCACACCTTTCATTTGGATCCAACCTTGCTCAATTTAGAGGCCCATAGCTTCACATTTATTTGTTTAAAGGTGCAAATTCAATCAACCCAGAATCTAAAAATGCAAGGAAGCTGATCAGGGGCAAGATATTAGAGACTTCTATGGAAGAATTAGAGTGTAAACAACCAGTTTCATGGCCATGAGGTTGTAAATGAGGTGTTTCAAAAAATATTCCAGAGTAGTAGGCATTAGATTATATTATTCTAGGGTTAAATTAGTAATTTCATTGTAAAAAATTATAAATCTAACCTATATAATTTGTAAGAGATAATTGTATCATAATAAAAAGACCACTTCACCTCTAAAATCTAGTTCAAAGAGTTTTTCTATTTAGGGCATTTTGTAATTATACTATTAAAATGAATAGTAATCCAAGTCTTAATGAAAAGTAACTTTTCTAAAAAAAATAGTTTTTTTAATCATTAAAAAAAATAGTACATGTTCAAGATAAATGGTGAGGTTGAGTTTTTGGTCTTTAGTCCAAAAGCTAACCTTAATCTATTTAATAACCAAAATTTAGTTATGGAATTTGTCATATATCTAAAATCTCAAAACCTAGAAAAGCTAGTTGTGAAATTTTTGCATAATATTTTTTTCAATTCTAATTTTAATAACTCATTTAAGGGAACACATGTTCTTTAACCTTTATCATATGTACCATCATAGTTAATCTACCCTACACCTCAAAACATTCCTAATTTTTGTTTGAGCTTATAACTAGTTTGTATATCCACGCAAACCAATGCTTTTAAAATAATATAAAAAAATATCTAGGTCTTAGAGAATTCTTTAACATTGTTATTCAACTTAAAAATGCAACCGTTTTGAGAAAACAAATCATCAAGATAAAATTTTCTATTAATATATCTCGTTTTTATTTTAACAAATGTGATATTTTCAACTTGAATCATTTTTTTGTTTTAAAAAATATTTTATCATTGTTAAAGCAAATTAATAAAAAAAATATATTCATATTTTATGTGTGATAGAAAGTTTTTTTTTTTAAATTCTAAATGTGATGGAACATACATTTATTAACAATATTCTAAAAGGCGTGAGGAAAGTACTGTAGCTTTCCCATGCCTTTTAGACTTTCCCCATTATTAATATATTATATTATTATTTATATTATTATTATTATATTTTAGCTTTCCCCATTATTAATATATTATATTATTATAATTATTATATTATAATAATAGTTATTATATTATAATTATAACATACACTAAAAAGTATCGGTGTTTGCGGTCCATAGTGAAACACTAAGTTGTCTTTTGTTTTTAGTTTTTTTTCCTGTTTTTTATGCCTTTATGGGTTTTTTTTTTTGCTTTTTTCTTTGTGTTTAATTTTTTTTTGAATTTTTAGTTATCAGTGTCGAATTTTTTTTGTTTAATTTAGTTTGTTAATGTTAAATTTTTTTATTTTGTTATCAGACTTTCATGACATGGATCCCGGTTTTGACGGGTTAACCTGGTTTGACGAGTTAACCCGGATTTTTTTTCTTTTTAATTAATTTTTTTCGTTTAGTTTAGTTTGTTAATGTTAAATTTCTTTCTATTTAGTTATCAAACTTTCATGACATGAATCCCGGGGCTTGACGGGTTAACTTGGTTTGCGAGTTAACCTGATCGGGTTGACAGGTCAAACTTTCATGACATGAACCCAAGTTTAATTGATTTGAGGGTTAACTTGATTAATTAAATTTTTTCTTTTTCTACATTAGTTTTTTTCTTCATATTGGTTTTTTTTCTTTATTTTTTTCTTTTTAATTAATCTATTTAATTATCACACTTTTATGACACGACCTTATAGCCAAACCTACATCCAATGCTCTTGGATCCGGTGTTGCAGCCAGACTCACTTAAACTTAAGTCATGTAAGTTTAATATTATTATTAATATTATAAATATTATTCTTAGGTCAAGTGTTGCAGCTAGACCCAAGACTTTTGGGTATATCTTTGCAGAAAAACCTAACACTCTTACATCTGAGCCTTTTTTTATATTTTTTATGCAAGAAAAAAAAATTAACCCATGTCGTATGCCTCTGTTTTTTTTTTTTCCTTTTTAAGCCTTTTACTGTGGACTATAAGTGCAGTCTACAGTGAAAAAGCTTATGCCTTTAATTTATTTTTTTGTCTATAATTTCTTAATATTAAATTTTTTCTGTTTAATTATCAGACTTTCATGACACAGATCTCATGTTTGATGGGTTAACCTAGTTGATTCATATTTTTTTTCTTTTTCTTCATTAGTTTTTTTTCTTTTTATAGGTTTTTTCTCTTTGCTTTTTCCTTTTTAATTAATCTTTTTTTTTAATTTAGTTCATTAATATTAAATCTTTTTTTCTATTTAGTTATCACACTTTCATGACATGAATCCCAGGTTTGACGGGTTAACCTGATTTGGCGGGTAACCTAGTTGATTCAGATTTTTTTTTTCTCATTAGTTTTTTTCTTTCGATTTCCTCTTTTAATATTATATGCAGTCCACGGTGAAAAGGTTGATGCCTTTGGTTTTTTTTCTTTCTTTTTTTTTCTTTTTATGCTTTTTTTTCTTTTTATGCCTTCTTCTTTTTTTAATTAATTTTTTTATTTAGTTTATTGATATTAAATTTTTTTCTATTTAGTTATCAGACTTTCATGACACAAATCTTAAGTTTGATGGGTTAATCCAGTTAATTTAGATTTTTTTTCTTTTTCTTCATTAGTTTTTTTCTTCTTATAAGTTTTTTTTCTGTTATTTTTTCTTTTGAATTAATTTTTTTTAATTTAATTTACTTCATTAGTATAAATTTTTTTTTCTATTTAGTTATCGGTTGATGCCTTTTTTTTTTCTATTTATTATCTTAGGTTTGGCTAATTAGAGAAATGTTTTTTTCTTTTTGCTTTTTTGCTGTTTTTATGTCTTTGACTGTGGACTGCACGGTGTAATTCACAGTAAAAATGATGATGCCTTATGTTTGTTTTTGTTTTTGTTTTTGTTTTTTTCATTTTTAATTAATTTTTTTGTTTAATTTAGTTTGTTAATGTTCAATTTTTTTTTTCTATTTAGTTATCAAACTTTCATGACACGGATCTCGGGTTTGACGGGTTAGCTCAATTAATTCTGGGTAACCCATCAATTTTTTTTCTATTTCGTTATCAAACTTTCACGACACGAATCCAAGGTTTGACGGGTTAACCTGCTTTGAAAGGTTAACCCAGTTAATTCAGATTTTTTTTCTTTTTCTTCATTAGTTTTTTTTCTTTTTGTTAGGTTTTTTTTAATTAATCTATTTAATTATCACACTTTTATAACACGACCTTGCAGCCAGACCCACATCCAAAGCTATTGGGTCTGGTATTGCAGTCAGACCTACTTAAACTTGAGTCATGCAAGTTTAATGTTATTATTAATATTATAAATATTACTCTTAGGTCAGGCATTGTAGTCAAAACCAAGACTCTTGGGTATAGCTTTGTAGAAAAACTTAACACTTTTAGATCTTAACTTTTTTTAATATTTTTTATGCAAAAAAAATTGACTCGTGACATCACGAGGGTCATGTAACTAGTTCATAGTTATTAGACGTGGTTTAAAGCCTAGGTCACAAATTAACTAAGTTGACCCATATCTATTTGAAAATGATATTGCTCTAGAAAAAAAAATCTAAATTATTTTGCACAAAACTTTTTAAAAGATCTTAGAGTTGAATGAAACACATCTCACAAGGATAATTCAAGTCAACTTACCTAATCCAAAACTTACAACTTGCTCTTCATCGATTCCAAGTTGGGTTTACAAATTATATTAAAAACTAAACAAATTTTATAATTACACATGTATTTAATGCATTTAACCAAATAAGAAAGTCAGAGACTTGAGTTAATCTAGAAGGCTTACTCAGGAGATTGGTGAGGGGAGGCCTCATTCTTTGTCCAAGCATATGGGATGTCTATACCAAGGTTTTGCTTATTTTAAAGTACATTTATTTTTGCAATTTAAAAATATTTTAAAAAAATTTTGATTTTTTTTTATTTTTATATTTACTTCAAATTAATTTTTTTAATTTTTTTATATCATTTTAATATATTTATATAATAATAAATTTAAAAAAATAAAAAAATATTATTTCAAAATATTTTTAAATAAAAAAATCTTAAAAAATAACTATTATTATTACAGTAATAACCGGCCATTAGTGAATTAATACATATGGGCTTACGTGGAGGGATAGTAACCCAAAGATGACTACATTAGGTATAGGCGTGATTAAGCCGTCTAACCTCGAGGCCGAAGCCGAAGCCGAAGCCATACAGACCTTGAAATGTTGTTTTTGCTGTATAATATTTTTTGAAACCGTTCTTAAAGCCACAACCTAGAATCCTCCAACCACAGCAACATGTCATAAGAAAATGACACAGGAACCCCAAAAATTACCTCACTACAACTGCCATGGTCGAGCTCCCCAAACCTCTCTCAGCAAGACAACTGTTCAAGCTCCTCAAAGCCGAAAAAAGCCCAAAATCAGCACTCGCCTTGTTCGACTCAGCGAGTCTCCAACCAGGTTACACTCACTCGCCACACATTTTTCTCCTCATTCTCCGTCGACTCTCTGATCCAAAACTCGTGGTCCACGTGACTCGAATAGTTGAACTCATCAAAACCCAGAAATGTAAATGCACAGAAGATGTTGTTTTAACAGTTTTGAAAGCTTATGCAAAAAGCAAGATGCCAAACGAAGCCTTGGATTGCTTCCAAAAAATGGAAGAGATTTTTGGGTGCAAGCCTGGAATAAGATCTTACAATGCTTTGTTAAATGCTTTTATTGAAGCAAATCTGTTAGACAAAGCAGAGTCTTTTCTTGCTTATTTTGAAACAGTGGGCATCTTGCCTAATTTGCAAACATATAATATTTTGATCAAGATTTCTGTTAAGAAGAGACAATTTGTCGAGGCAAAAGGGTTGTTGGATTGGATGTGGAGTAAGGACTTAAAGCCTGATGTGTATAGCTATGGTACTGTGATTAATGGGATGGTGAAAAGTGGGGATTTGGTAAGTGCACTTGAGGTGTTTGATGAAATGTTTGAAAGAGGTTTAGTTCCTGATGTGATGTGTTATAATATAATGATCGATGGGTTTTTTAAGAGAGGGGATTATATTCAGGGGAAAGAGATTTGGGAAAGGTTAGTTAAAGGGTCTTGTGTTTATCCAAATGTGGTTACTTATAATGTTATGATTAATGGGTTGTGTAAAATGGGGAGGTTTGATGAGAGTTTAGAAATGTGGGAGAGAATGAAGAAGAATGAGTGTGAAATGGATTTGTTTACGTATAGCAGTTTGATATGTGGGTTATGCGATGTGGGAAATGTTGATGGAGCTGTGGAGGTTTATAAAGAAATGGTCAAGAGAAGTGTGGTGGTTGATGTTGTTACTTATAATGCATTGCTTAATGGGTTTTGCCGTGCAGGGAAGATTAAGGAGAGTTTTGAATTGTGGGTTATGATGGGGAAGGAGAATTGTCATAATGTTGTTAGTTATAACATATTTATCAGAGGATTGTTTGAAAATAGGAAGGTTGAAGAAGCTATTTCTGTTTGGGAACTCTTGCGTAGGAGGGGGAGTGGAGCTGATTCTACAACTTATGGAGTTTTGATTCACGGGTTGTGTAAGAATGGGCATTTGAATAAGGCTTTGAAAATATTGAAAGAGGCAAAAGATGGAGGAGATAAGCTGGACGCTTTTGCATATTCTTCGATAGTCGATGGCTTAAGCAAACAAGGGAGAGTAGATGAAGCATTGCGCATAGTGCATCAGATGGATAAGTATGGCTGTGAGTTGAGTCCTCATGTTTGCAATCCATTAATTAATGGTTTTGTCCGAGCTTCCAAACTTGAGGAGGCAATTTGTTTTTTCAGAGAAATGGAATCCAAAGGTTGTTCTCCTACTGTTGTCTCCTATAACACTCTTATAAATGGTCTGTGCAAGGCAGAGAGATTTAGCGATGCATATTCTTTTGTAAAGGAAATGCTAGAAAAAGATTGGAAGCCAGACATGATCACTTATAGCTTATTGATGGATGGCCTCTGTCAAGGCAAAAAGATTGATATGGCCCTCAACCTGTGGCGTCAAGTTCTTGTCAAGGGTTTGGAGCCTGATGTAACCATGCACAACATTTTGATGCACGGACTTTGCTCTGCAGGAAAAATTGAAGATGCTTTGCTGCTCTATTCAAATATGAAGCAGTCAAACTGTCTTCCCAATCTTGTTACGCATAACACACTCATGGATGGGCTTTATAAAGCCAGAGAGTGCGAGATGGCATCAGTGATTTGGGCTTGCATGTTCAAGAATGGGTTACAACCGGATATAATCTCCTACAATATTACACTCAAAGGGCTTTGTTCTTGTGGTAGAATATCAGATGGCATAGCGCTCTTCGATGATGCCTTGAAACACGGAATACTCCCAACCTCCATTACATGGTATATACTTGTCAGAGCCGTTTTAAAGCTGGGACCTCTTGATTCATTGTCCTGAAAGTAAGAATTCTTTTCTGGATTTTTATTTACGTAGTAGTAGTTCTTATGCTCATAGATTTGATCAATAAGACAGGAAAAGAAGTTATCTTATCATACACTTTTCTACTTCTACTAGAGATTTAACGATTTGCCATTTTGAACTGACAAGATTTTCCTGCACTGTCTTTCAGCTACCAGTCTCGTGGCTAGTTTCGAGTGATGCTAAGATTCGTACATTTCCCTGATTCAGGAGGTAAAAGTTATTCTGCATCCATTTCAAAGGAATTGCTATCTGTGCTCTGGGAATTTTTATGGATAAAAGCAAGCAATTGTGTCCGTACTGGCATGAGGTGTTCCAGAAGGTCACAAGCAACTACACTTTGCTTACTTTTATTGATAATGGAACTTCCTTTCAAGCATTGTTTTCTTAATATTATGGAAAAACTTGCAGATGTGGTGGTATATTTGCTTATGACAAAACCTGGACACTACCTGCAAGGCAAACAGTGAGTATCCACAGCCCATATCGCCAATTTAGCCCTTCAACAACCAGTTTTTGCTTCATCATTTTATTTCAGGGCCCATAGATCTTCTCTTCCATTATTTGGTACACCTTTTCGGAATCTTCCACTAGAAAACCCTTATGTAGGAGTGATGATCGGCATCAAGCTTCTTGACAATAGGAGTCCCAAGTATGTGATCTTTTTCCTCGACCTTTGAATTCTTGGGCTTTTTTTCTCTGGTTTGCTCAGCTGTACAGTGGCAAACCATCCCGCATCCTATTGTATATATGTGAACAGTTCAAGCAATCTCACGAAAGTGCTTGGCCAGAAAAAAATCTTTACAACAAAAATGATGATAAACATTTCTCAGAAAATAGTCATAACAACGTGAGAACTATGGTTTGATAACAGTTATAGGATAGTTGGTAAAGCATCAGGCATGGTAACCCAGTTACCTCGATCTTGGTGATGCAGTAATATCAGCAAGATCAGATGCAAGATGATGCAAAAGAAAGTAGCTTGATGTATCAAATCCAAGTTGTAAGTTTTCACTTGGGGTTATTGAATCATGCTATATTCATTCAAAATGGTATGTCTATGATTTTATACTATAAATTCATTATACTGAGGGAAAAGGAGAGCTTCACTTTTCTCTGTCTGTCTGTTCCTTTTCTACTCTTTCTATGTCTAATGTTAATCTCTGCTCATAGCTCAACTGATTGATCAAACCTGCTAAAATTGCTCCAAGAAATACAACTTTTCTCCAATCAGGTGAAGAAGAGATGAAGGAATTGGCAATCGCAATGCCTAGACGCCCATTAAAGCTAGGTAAATGATTTTCCTTGTTCTTAACCCTGCTTTTGCTTTAATCAGATCTTTAATCTTCTGTGCTTCATTCCTTGGCTTTTGCTTTATCAACTGGTGCTTTCTGGCCCAGGTTCTTGAAGAACATCCCCTCATACGGGTCCTTCTCCATTTGACCTTCAATATCTGCTACCTTATTATCATTTTTCTCAATTTCCACTCTGTTCAATTCTGCAGATTCCTCAAAATCTTGCATCTATCTCTCTATGTTTGCCAATATCTGCTAAGCTAAAATAATGAATAAGAAGCAGGTTATCGACAGAATTGCTGAGCAAAACCATTTTGTTATTTCCTTTAGCCTATCATGATTTTCATCAGCATTGGCTTCTTCAGCAAATTGAGTCAGATAAGCTGATCTCTCGTCCAAGTAGTCAGTGGGACGGACCTTTTGAGCTTGAAGCATGGAAATCCTGGCAAGCAGCTCATGTTTAGTGCCCCCTTCAGGTGGGGAAGCCTCAGAGTTGGAATCATTGGAATTGCAAATGCACAGGATGGAGTTCTTTGTAAGGGATGGCTGGCTTTCTAGTGTCCAGGCAGAGGTAGAGAGAGAGGGGAGGGGAGGAGAGGAGAGGGACGTTATATGGCATTTGTTCATTTTGGGCCTTTCGTTGGGTAAACCTATATCTTTTAGTGTAATACTATTCTTACTAACCCTAGCTATAATTTCAAGTTAATTTCTAATATAAAACATGCGATTTGGGTTATTATGATTTTTTTTAATCAAGAAATAAAAAGGATAATATTTACACAATAAAATAAATTTAAAAATTTTAAAAGAATTATTAATACTAATTAATTATTAAAATCTTTTCATTGATCTTTCTAATAAAAGGAAAGATACATGTTAATATAAATATTTTCTCTAATTTTTTTATGTTTTTATTTTTTTATTTTAGAAGCTATTTTTTCTCGGTAAAAATAAATGATTTTTGTTTTTATAAATGTATATGCAATGTATTTATTTAATATATAAGAGAAAGAGAATTAAAGATAAATTATAATAATAAATTAAAAAACAAATTAGTTACTATTAAAAAAAAAAGTTAAACCAAGAGGTTTAAAACATGAAAAAAAGGTTATTAATTCAAATTTGAATATAAAATTACTTAAAAGTAAAAACTAATGCTTTATGCATTGGTTTGATTCCTCTCTTTTCATTTAAAATAAATGGATGAATATTTTAATATTTGATTTTGCCGTAAAAAATAAACCGAAACAACAATTTTCATTGTCGGTGTGTATCAGCTAATAATACTTAATAATGTATGACTATACAAAACAATATTTACATATTCAAATTTTCTATAAAATGTTTTTATGTTTAAAAATATATTAAAATATTTGTTTTTATTTTTTAAAATTTATTTTTATCATTAATACATCAAAATGATTTTAAAAATAAAACAAATAATTTAAGCAAAAACTAAATTCAAGAATTTTAAAAAATATTTTTTTAACAAAAAAAAAACTCTTAAAGTCTCGAAAGAAACTCTTTCTTCATTTTGATCTTTTGACATGAAAAAATTACATCAAATAATTTTTCAAAATTCAAAAAATAAAAGGTAAAGTGAGAAAATGTATGCACCAAAACACGACTTTCCTAAGAACAAATGAAGCTTATCGGTTGTTGCAGAACTCTTTTTTTTTTTTAAAAAAAAAAAAAAAACCTTGTTGGCTTGGCCAGAAACAACAATATTCTTAGATACAACCATAAAATATAACAAAACAAACATATCATCTGTGCTACATTGGCAATCCTCAACGTGTCCAACAGTATTTATCAAACACTTTTTGCAGGCAAAAGAACTTGAAAGAGAGCTAAAATTTGAAATGTGATTTCTGCATTGTCCACTAACCATTCAGTCTCATTGAGGATGCCCTGTAGCTTTCTTGTAGGTAAACCATTTTGAAATCCAGAGATACAAAATGAAGTTCAGGAAGCTGAGAATTGCCAAGAGCCAGTAGAAGTAATCAAGATGGCCCCTGTTCATGTTATCAGGAATCCACCCGAGCTTCCCACCTCTCGTCGTGATTTTAGTAACAATGGTGACAAGCAGAGTGCTCAAGTAATTTCCTAATGCGACAGTGGTAAGCGAAAGAGCTGAGCACAAACTTCTCATAGCATCAGGTGCCTGGTCGTAGAAAAACTCCAACTGTCCAATGAAGGTAAAAACTTCTGCACATCCAATGAGAAAGTACTGCGGTACTTGCCAGAAAATGGACATTGGGATGTACTTAAGATCATAGTAATTGTTCTTTTGGACAAAGTTGAGCCGAACAACCTCCAATATTCCAGCAGTAATCATGGACACAATTGATATGACGAGGCCAATGCCCATGCGTTGGAGTTGAGTAAAGCCTCGTTCATGACCCGTAAATTTCCTTGCATATGGGACAATGATTCGATCGTATACAGGAGCCCAGAAGATGACGCTAAGGTAATCAAAGAGGGAGACCGATGCTGATGGAATCTGGAAATGTGGACCCATGTGTTGGTCCATGGTATTTCCTTGCAAAACGAACATGGTGCTCATTTGACTGTACACAGTTGAGAAGACTATTCCAGATGCCCATACTGGGAGCAACCTGATTATGGACTTAAGCTCTTCAACTTGAGTTACTGTGCAGAGTCTCCATGGACTTGTTGAGCCCTTTATTTTGTCATCTTGGGTTTTCACAGCAGCCTTATCGAAGAACCTGAAATTCAACAAGGGTTGATTGGATCAAGGCTAGAAAATGATAATTCAACAAATTTGTTTACAAATCTTCAGAGCAAGGTTTGCATTTGAGAAATGGAAGTGTGATAGATAGAAGAGATGCTCTGTTTGCATGTAAGCTAAATAGCACAGCTGTAACATGAATCTGGGTGAACATTAGCATTAGTTACTTTTTGTGCAAAATACTTCCCTCTCCATTCAAGGTGAAAAGTATGAAACGACCTTGCTTGGTTTCTTGGTCGTTTTCAGAAACACACTTCTTAAGTACCCAGAAGAGCCATTGCTTGGATATATGAATTGCAACATGAGATTCGTTGACAAGTTTATTCGCAAAATGAGCTTGCATGACCCTGTTGATCAAGGAATCTACGGAGCTACTAGACAATTGAAAATAAATGGGAGAGGAAATAAAATCAACATGTAGAATTTTGTGGATTTGAAAAAATAAAATATCAGAAAACAACAGGGATAAGTGACTAAACGTGACCTAATGGATTCGAGAAACTTGCATCGTGAATCTCAAACTTATTGGCCTGGGGCACTCACTTGAATTTGTTGGTATGTTCAAGCTTGCGGCTTCCTTGGATTTGACTTTCCTTCTCTACAGTCTCGTAAAGAAGAGATTTATCAGCAGGAACTTGAACATTACTCTTTCTGAAGGATGCAACTATAACCTGGACAATCCTTGTAATGGGACTCCCACCAGGTTTTTGAATTCGGTATAGCTTGCTTCCTAAGAAGAAAAACACAACTGCTACAGCCATGGCGACTGCTGGGACTCCAAACCCCCATCCCCAGCCAACATTCATTTGTATCCAGACCAAAACAGAAGACGCAACAAGCGCACCGATGTTGATTGAAAGGTAAAACCAATTAAAAAAGGAGCTTTTCTTTTTCCTCTCGGTCTCATCAGTTTCATCAAATTGATCTGCGCCGAAGGATGAAACACATGGCTTGATTCCTCCAGTTCCAAGAGCGATCATGTAAAGTGCTACAAAGCATGCTGCCGTTTGTCCTGTGGTCGGGTGGCAAGAATCCTTACCACATGATGGCTTCAGACCAGTGACCGAAGCAGACAATGTTAGGAGTGTCATTCCCTACCAGAAAAATAAGATGTCATCATTTCCACAAATACATATATCGCAAGAAATATGTATTTGATCGACTATAAAAGGTGAAAACCAGGACAAACTTTTTGCTGAGAGGAAATTCTAGAATGGCTAGAAATAAACAGGCAAGCATAAACTGAAACCGAACTCTCGGTGCAAACTGATAACCAGAGACACTGATCAAGTGTACTGGCAATTTGGTTCACTTTTAAAGCAAACTTACAACGATATATATGATAACAAAACTCGCAATTGTCCAATATCTTCCCAAATATGAATCTGCTAGAAAGGCTCCAATCAGTGGTGTGACATAGCAAGTTCCAGACCAGTTGGTGACATTGTTTGCTGCAGCAACATTTCCCTGGTTAAGACGGTCCCCAAGATAGTTCACTAGATTCGTACTCATCCCGTAGTATGCCAACCTTTCACAGCATTCATTCCCTGCAAGGAGATTATTAAGATTTTGACGATAAACAATTTTAGTGTATGGATATTACAAGGGAATCGTAAGTCAGATATCATACAATACAATGAGCTTGACCAAGAAAAGATGGACAAAATATCATACCAAGAATAAAGCGGCAAGACTTCCAGTTTCCAGTTTTCTTCTTATTAGCTGGATTTCCTTTGATATCCACCGTCCAATTGTTTGTGTAATCAGCTTCTGCCATAGTTTCTTTCCTGACCTGCAACACGCTTTCTCTGTTGAGACTTCATATTTGATTTTTATAGTTTATCTATAATACAAGCAGAGCATCCCTAAAATCAACGTTAGACTCAGAGCAATAAGACAAAATTCTACTGTTTACAAGACAATTTTAATAGGGAATCGTAGCACGACCATTTTAATAAAATGCACTCATACATTCATAAATCGAACCTCATATAATTTTCCCCTTTCACCTCCTACTTAAATCTATGCAGAATTATATAAATTCATGCATCACACATAACAAGTCATATTTTTTTTTTTCCTTCTTGCCATGCAACCTAATCCAGAGCAATTTGAGAATCTGATTCACCTGAATTCAAGTTGGAAAAACAAAATTGTACTTGTAGATTCAACACACAACTCGGCAATCATGCTTATATAAAAGGGAAAAAAGAAACAGAGGAAACAACTAAACCCAATTAACTTTTTTTTTTGTGCCAACAGATAAAGAAAGAATAAAAAGGGTCATTTTTATCTGGTAGGAAGCACTAGAATGAACAAAGAGATAACCACAAATCGCCAGAGACTCCAAGCACAATTACCTTTATATAAAATAAAAATCAAGAGAGATACACACATACAAAAGGCTGCTATAAGCCAAGCCATAAGCATTAGAGACTATTTATTTCAGTGTAAAGGTCATAACCCATCTGGGAAATGGAAAGATTAAATGAGAAGTTACTTTTAAAACCAAATTCACAACATTAACACAGATACAATAACATTACTTGGAGATATCAAACACAAAAGAAATAAATCATAATATTCTGGAGAGGAAAAAAGAGAGAAAGAAAAGTAAAAAAATCCTCAATTTTACGACACAAACTCTCAATAAAACAGGAAAAGTTCAGTCATCACTAATAAGATCCTATCAGGGCTATGTTAAAACAGAAAAAAAAAAAAAAAACATCATGCATTGAATGCAAGCAGAAAAGTTCACCAAGACAGATTTCTCAAGAGGAATCCTTCTCTTCTCTTTTGGTTCTGGTTGTTGCAGGCAAGGTGATGGGGTGGTAATGCTAATGGTATTGGTATATAAACACACTAAAAAAACAGTAAAAAGAAAGCAAGACAAAAAAGCAAATAAAAAGTGATTCGAGCCAATATAGAAAACAAAGTCAGAATCCAACTCAAGCACATCTGTGCAGTATAGAGGGAGGAATTCGGTGAATCTCTTTTACCATCTGTTAGATACTGGGAGGATGAATCTTATTTTTGTTTAATAAATTACATCTTACTCCCCTAATTCTTAAGAAATTATTAAGTTAGTACCCCTAGTTCTGAAAACCACACACTGAACCCTTATGTTTTCTTGCAATGTTTAGATGTTACTTTTGGTATTTAGGTAATAGTATTAACTAATAAGGCAAAGAATCCATTAGCAAGTTGCTGGTCACAATTGATTAAAAAATTAGTTGATAATTTCTAAAATCACAAGGATTAAATTAATTATTTGTCATTGTATTTTCTTCGCATACCCTTAATTATGATAATTATGTTATAAATGTAATGTTACAAGCTACTAGTAGGGGTGATCATTTTCAATTTGATTTGATTTTTATAAACAAAATAACTAAATTGGTTCAAACCGATCAGTTTTGATTTGATTATTTTAGAATAAAAACCGGTTCAAACCAGTTTTTTCAGTTTTGCTCAGTTTTTCTCGGTTTGACTTTGTTTTTTACGGTTTAACTCGGTTTTTCTCCGGTTTAGCTTGATTTTTTTCCGGTTTGGCTCAGTTTTTTCAGTTTAGGTTTGGTTTCTTTTTTTTGGTATTAGGCTTATAAAACCGAACCAGTCGTTTTTTTAAAAATTCTAATTGGTTTAATCTATTTTTTTTTCATGGTTCGGTTTTTTCGGTTATTTTTTTTTCAGTTTTCTTGGTTTAATCTATTTTTTGGTTTTTTTACTAACCCCTACGAGCTAGTGTTATATATTAATGTCATTATATTTTGAAATGCTTGTGTTTGTTGTGTCTATTAAATCACTAGAACTTTTTTTCTTTTTAACATATTTATATAAAAAAAGGCTAGAATGTCTACACTTTGAGTATTAGTTCAATAGCAATATTTATCAAGATATAAAAGTTTTCATAAAATAACAATTCCAACAGCCTTGATGAACTTTGATATTATGTCATGCTCAAACATTAACCTCCACTACCTCTTAATCGATAAGAATCGGAAGAGAGGCATGGGAGATGGATAAAGAAATTGGGAAAACATGGTTTGGCTTCTTTTTTTTAAGATCACATGTTTTTTATTTTTAGAATATTTATACATTGATATATTGGATGGAGTAATGCCTTCCGGCTTACACTATCAAATTTGTGGCTCGCTCGTGAATTTTTCTAGGTTTAATAATTTTTTTTAAAAAGATATTTTGAGTACTTAATTATATAATAACAAAAATAGATGCTTACAAAACGGGCAGCAGCTAAAAGCCACAAGTTTTATTTGAGACCACAATAATTTTATAAAAAGTAAACCGAAACAAATCATGAGAATCAACTAAAAACAATCAAATTCTGAAAGATAAAATTGAAAAGAAAAGGCCAAAAGAAAGAAAAAAAAAATTAAGCACCAACCAAAGATCACAACATTTATTTAATATCATGATAACCTTATAAAAAATAAACCAAAATAAATCATGAAAACCAATTAAAAACAAACTAAATATTGAAGGGTAAAATAAAAAAAAAAGAGAAAAAAATTCAATATAAACCCAACATTAAATAATGAAATTGAAAAAGAAATCAAGAAAAAAGGGCCTTAAAAATATCAGCCTAGACATGCAAACCTAGGGCAGGACTACAACCCTAGGCCTTGGTTATTTATTTTTTCTTTTTTTGAAGGGTCAGATGGCGCTTTGCCCACTATTTCTTAGAATCTAGCCATCACAATGATGACTGAAAATTCAAAGGTGGGTATTATGGGTTGAAAATCTATTTTTTCAACATATTTTTACCCAAAAACACATAATAAACACCATACAAATCTTCATAAAGCACCTAATAATTCCAACACACTCTAAAATCACTTAAAAAAGCGAAGACTAACCCAATAAAAATAATCAAAATAGAATTTAATCTCCTTTTTTAGACATGTTTATTGGCAAAACACCACCATCAAACTTTTCTCGTCAAATGGATCTTATTGACACGAAAGACGATAAGTTTCATCATCAAAAAATGGCCAAACCAATCATTTACTCTCTCTTTGCATTTTCAGGCGAGTCTCTCTTTCCTCTTTCTAACTTAGAGCCTAAAAAAATAGAAAACAAAACTTTTAAACCAAATTGAAAGCCATAATTTCTTATTGTTTTATATTTTATTCCTCTATTTTTTAATATGGTATTTGTACTATAATTTCAAGTCTAAATTCATCTAATTTCTAGGCTAGATTACATGTTAGATGTGTTTCATGAATAACGTATCTTTGTAAAAATTGATTTAAAAAGTGATTATCAAATTAGGATGAAAGAAAAAGATGAATGGAAAATTGCTTTTAAAACTAAATATGAGTTATATTAGTGATTGGTTATTTCATTTGGTCTCACTAATGTACTGCGCATATTTATGAGATTGATGAATTATGTATCGCATGCATTTATAGGCAGATTTATTATAGTCTATTTTAATGATATCTTGGTGTACAATAAAAGTTTAGATGAGCATATTAACTATTTACGTTATGTGCTTGATGTTTTAAGAAATGAGAAATTGTATGTCAACTTAAAGAAGTGTATCTTTTGCATGGATAATTTTTTTTTCTTGGCAACGTTGTTAGCACAAAAGGTATAGAAATGGTGAAGAAAATCCATGAGAATTGTTGCTACCTAATGTTTTACCTTATTTTTGAAAAAGTTTCGAAAGAAACCAAAAATAACAAATCATCTAACCCAAAATTATTGCATATATGTTTTTGAATTTTTCAGAAAGATCCTAATTGAATTCCAGCAAGATTTTGTTGAATCAGAGTTGACAAAATCCTTTATGTACAACAATAAGGAATCCAAGTTCAGACCCTGTAATCGAAAAATATCGGTTAAACCCTGCAATCAGGGAAGAAAGAGAAAAGAACTCTACTCTTAAGAAATTCTCAAGAAAATGAGAAGATCAACCTTGTCATCAAGAAGAATTTTTTAGTCAACCCTATAATCAGAAAGCACCAAGTTTTCAAAACCCCGTGATCGGGAAGTATCAGGTCCACCCTACAATTACGAAACACCAAGTTCAGACCCCATGATCAAGAAATATCAGTTAAACCTTGCAATCAAGAAAAGAAAAAAAAGAAGAACCCTACTATTATAAAATTCTTAAGAAAAGAAGAAGATCAACCCTGTCATCAAGAAGAATCTTCAGATTAACCCTACAATTAGAAAACACCAAAAAATTCAACCTTGCACTCATGAAGAAAAGTGAGAAGAACCCTAATATTAAAAAATTCTCAAGAAAAGAAGAAGATCAACCATGTCATCAAGAAGAATCTTTAGGTCAATCTACAATCAGAAAGCACCAAGTTTTCAAACCCCACGATCGGGAAATTTCGAGTCAACCTTGCAATCAGGAAACACAAAGAAATTCAACCCTACAAAAAAAAAGTGAGAAGAATCTTAGAAAATTCTCAAAAAAAGAAGAAAAAGATCAATCTTGTTTTCAGGAAGAATCTTCAAGAAGCATCGAGTTTTCAAAACCCCATGATCGTTAAGGTAACATTTTGGTTCTAGTTAAAGGGATTGTAAAATGGGATCTCATGTTGACTGAGCTGAAGATAAAGACCAAGGTTCTAGTTAAAGAGAGTTTCTAGATTGGGATTTCAGATTAATTCAATTGAAGACAACATTCTGATTCTAATTAAAAAGGATAGCTAGATGGGATCTCAGGTTGACTAAGTGAAAGAACAAAAATAATTCTAGAGGAATAAGAATTGAGTGGTAAAAACAAAGTTGAAAGAAAAGAAGAACAAAATGAGACTATATATAAAAAAAAAGGAGACTATATGAATTAAAGGGTATTAAAAAAACACATACCATGTAGATTAAAGTAGAGAAAAAGTAAAATAGCCTCAAAGTTACCACTAACTATCTTGTTATTAAAAACAATCACCATTATTATCATTATCACAATAACTATCATCCTATTACAAAGAATGTTATCATCATAATCACTAGTAATGCTATCGTTATAGATTTCACCATTATCATTACTACCTCCTTCAGAAACGTTGTAATTTTTTTCATCTTGTTATTATTATTCAAAAACCATCAATGAAAATTATTTTATTATACATGAAAAGTTTTTCTTAATACATTCAAACAATGAAACATAATTTATTAAAAAAAAACTATTTTCAAATGAAAAATATTTTTTCTAAGAAAATACTTCATGCAAAACAAACCATTGAGAATTTATTTTATACGTTATAAAGATTAAAGATTGAAAAGACCAATTCTTTAGCCTAATCTTTCACAACAACCCCCCAAAACTCAACAATTTTGCTATATTTGGGCAGTAGGATCCCACCTTTCCTAGAAATACTTGAGCTTTCACAAGTATACAAGTGCATGCATGTGTATTATAAAGGCATGTTTTTGACACTACACTACTACTATATTCGTCTTTAATTCTCTCTAAAGACGGCTAAATATATGATTCAAAGCTCTTCCTTGTCTAGCACCTCTTTGTTTAATTAATGAGAGCTAATCAAACTTGAAATTCATGAGCTAATCAAATTCCTTTATACGGTGAGTTTTGTACTTGGTAATCTTACAGTCCATAAAAATTAAAATATATTTTTGTAGCTTGGACTCCTCTTTTACAACTACTGTTATTACCCAACAAATATGGAAAACATCAGTGTTGCTGTCTCCACTATCTTCTTATCTTCTTAATTATCATGACAAGTTACAACCATCGATTATTACAATAACTAACATCATGCTACCATCATAATTACAAATTAATTAAAAAAATATTACCACTATCACTATAATGATCACTATCATCTTTATTATTTTTATTATAAATATTATAAATTTTATTTTATTTTATTAACATGATTTGGAAACCACCAACAAGAATTACTTTATTTGGCATGGAAATATTTTTTTTAATACAATCATAAGATGCATGGAAAGCAACTATTTTTTTAAAAAAGTGTTTTCAATACAATTTTTTTTAATATTTGATGCAAAACAACCAGCTGAGAATTTATTTTACATTCCATGATAAGAAAAAAAGGTCTATTTTTTGTTCACATATACATATAATTAAGAACAATTAATTCCAAATTTCTCAATAAAATCCGTGTAATTATCTAATTGTTTTCTGGACGTGGTGGAAGAATCTATAGAATGCTATGCCTTGATAGCAAAGCCAACTAGCAGAGCCGATGGGGTTCGATTGTCGATTGCAAAGCCAGTGATACTGTCTCTTCGTTTTCGAAATCGGGAAATCAATGTTACTCCAAATTGTTTTAATAGCTAGGAACGCATTAATAATTAAAAAATAAAAATAGAAAACAATTTAATTTTTGGGGGGTTCAAATACTAGTTTTTCTAAATTGCAAAAAATGGACAAAATATATATATATTTTTTGCATTTACCAAGCCTATAAATAGATTTTCAAAAAACAAATTAAAACATAATTCATGAGAAGATATGTATTGTACCTTCTCTTCTATTGTTTATATATAATGGTTATTTTGAGTTTCACTAGACAAACATGGATATCTACATTGTATATATAAAAGCAGAAAACAAAAATATTGAATTGTAGTAAATTATCCCATCAACAACATGAACCAACGCCATATCAAGACCTCTAACCAATAAAAATTGAAAATAGATTATTTTTTTTTACAAATATATAACGAGAGATATATATATATATATATATATATATATTTATATAATATATAATTTATTTCTCTTCCTTTTTCAAAATATAACCTATAAAAATTTCATTTTAATATATATATATATATATTTTGAAATATATATATATATATATATATATATATATATATATATATAATAAGTTGAAATAATATATAAACTATAAACAATCCAAAAAAGATAAAGAGAATTACAAAAATTTAAAAGGAGAAAGTTAGGGTTTCATTGATACTGAATAATACAATTAAAATAATTAAAAAAAATATTGATTTAATCTAAAATTAAAGATACTATATCTGAACAAAGAAAACTAAAAAAAAAATGTAAAAAATAAAAAATAATAAAATAAATAAAATAACTCTATCTTTCTTAACAAAAATAAAATTAAATTGAAAGACTTAAACAAGTCAATATTCCACTCCAAAACAAACAGGTGATTATTTAAAAAAAAAAATTGAATCATCTATTTGAAGCTCTAATAATTATATCTGTGAATCCAACCAATATAATCTCATTCCACCCTACCTATCAAGCTTTGAGAGGTACTCCTTTGTCAATTTAACACGTCTTATGTCCCCAAGGGGCGTAGCATGATGGCAAAGGGTTTGAGATTTGCACAACAGGTCTCAAGTTCGAGTCAGGGCGTGCACCTCTTGTAAGAATCTGGGACAGCCGGGGTTTTACTCCCTCACCTGGGCCCACAAAGTGCGCTTTCCGGGGGGTGAGGTTTCCTCGAATCCAATAAAAAAAAAATTTAACACGTCTTATGTTTTTTTTTAATTTAATTAAAAAATATATATGATATTTGAATTTCCAATTGTATTTTTCTTTGAGTATTTTGTGAATTCCAAAAGTTACCAACTTAATTTCGTCGAAATTGAGGTTGGACCTCCAAGGACCCAAGCAAATGACTGTCTTCGCTAACCATAACAATTATTTATGCCATGGTTTGATTTTATTCTCATTTTTTTTTTTATGAAAAAGACGCTTGCATTTTAAGTAAATATATCAACTATTTTTAGAATAATAATAAGTATATAAATAAAATTAATTGAGTTTCGTATGCATATAAAAAATAAAAAAATAAAAAATATACAAATGTATCAGATTAATAAACACCAAGTTTAGGAAGAAAATAAAAACATTATGCTTAAAAAATATATTCTTTGTCGTCGTTAAATCTAAATGGCCAATCAAAGGATATGAACTTAGAAAACTAACTCGATTTTCACTTTATGATAATGAACCAAAAATCTAGAAGAAGAGGATCATAGGCAAAGAGAGGAAGAAGAAGCCAGCCAAATATGCCAATAGACAGCAGAAGTATTTTTCTTCTCTATTTCTTTTGTATCGGTCCAATTTCCCCTTCCCCAATTTAGATAGGAGATTTAGGAATAAAATCTTTTATGGAATTAGATCAGATATTTTTAAAAAATAATTATATTTTTATTTAATATTAATCCTCACATTTTCAACCCATAAATACTTAACGAACTAACATAAGAAAAACTATTCAGGTATTAAACATGATAAACTAATTAAATAAGATATTAAAGGTAATAGATATGTAAATAAGCATTTGAGATAAAATAAAATTTTAAATCAAAAAAATTATTTTACATTTAACCCAAACCTAAAACTCTGACCAACATTTAATAATTTTTACTTCCCAAGGCCCACATTAATTATTTTACATATGTGCGTGCAATAATATCTTCATAAAATCAAATCCTATTTATTGATAGAAAAAATATATTAACTCAAAACATACTTAGTTATATGTGGTTTTAATATACAATTCTTTTTTGTTTGGACAGAATAGAATAAAAAGAGAATGCACATGATACATGATGTTTTTGAAGGCAATTGAGAATTCTAATATAAAATTCCCAAAACCACGTCAGGTAATTACACATAAAAAAATTAATGTTATTTTAACTTATTTTTCTATATAATCTTTCTTTTGTTAAATAACTTATAAATTCATCATTTATTATTATAAAAAAATATTATTTGGTAAATGCTGGATATTCAAATGATATTAAATTTTTTTTAGATCTATATAAAGGTAAAATATATTATTTGTCAAAAGGTGTTCAATTATGTACACTCTTCAATAAACAGTGTGATATAATGTACTTTTAGAGCGTGGAAGAAAAAATGAAAAATTTTACAAAACATGTCAACTTATGCTTACAAAATACAAGTTCAAATTGCAATTGCATTAATGTAACTACATAATTACTTTAGAAAAAAAATCTCAAGAAAATCACTTATTTGTAGAATTTAATAGCCTTTCAGACTTTGTTTCTAATAATATTTTATCTGATATCATGCTTCGTCCAAATAACCATTGATATTATAGGCCATCACCAATGAACCTTGTTCGTGATGAGACTGCAACTAGTTTAATAGGATAATAAAATTAGAACCCTGATGTTGTTTGGCTACATTTCTTAGGTATTAATAATCAAATGGTTTTTATTTATTTGAAGCTATGAATTTACTTCATGTTTTTTTCCATCATTTTAGTATCAACAACATTTTTAAAAGCTTTAAAAATAATTTTAACCAAATATATTTAAATTATTTTTTATTCAATATCAACCTCAATAAACCTCAATAATAATTTAACATCAACTCAAAATACTTTTTATTAAACCTATTTTTTTCAATCTCTACAAAACCTACCATGCCAAAAAAAAAAAATCACATCAATTGAAGTAATGACGTGAGTGGAGTGGAGAATTTGTATACGCAGAAAGCTCATCATAGAAGTTGCTTAGAAAAGAAGTAGGTGGGAAAAGAAGGGGAAAAAGAATATGGAGTTCTTGTTTTTATAGATGTCAGCCCAATAACATGGGATGCTTACATATTAGTGGGATCTTGGGTTCTTACTAATCATAATTAGCAGACAGCAGCGAAAAGGAAATAAGAAAGAAAGTGTTTAATTGAATCCAATCTTCCTAATAAAACTTATTTGGTTGAAATTGAGCAGCTCAGCTCTCTTCTAATTAAACTCCCTAACTTTTTTTTTTAATTGTAGAATTTTTTTCTTGTTAATTGTAGGTATTCTAGCTAGTTTATATACATCTCGATTAATTTCTCGAGATCTTAAAATTAATAATCATGTAAGTTTCCAGTAGTCCTAAAATTTGTAGCATTTAAACTGATGAGTGAACTCAAAATCTGATCAATTGAGTTATACTCTTTATGGTTACATTTTATTTTAGATGTATTAGAAATGAAATGGAAAAGAATTTAATTAGTTTTTTTAATATGATAGTCAAAATTTCAAAACTAAATACCATAAATTCTCAGAATTAACAAAATAAATATAATAGATTTGAGGAATATATTGATGGGACAACTCAAACAAGTACAACATAGAGACAGGAAGTAACTAACTATGGGACTTTGGTCCTAACAATTTTAGTTAAGAAATAGTTCCGAGTATCTCTTAAGATCCTGCAATAACTATCAATCACTGGACACCACAGCTTTCTTGTAAGTGTACCATCTGGCAACCAAAAGATAGACCCCCAAGTTGAGCACACTCAACACTGCCAAGAGCCAGAAAAAATAATGAAGATGGCCATGATTCAAATTGTCCGGTATCCAACCAGGCTTACCATGCCTGGTGCTCATATCCGTGACAATATTAACTAGGAATGTGCTCAAGTAGTTCCCAAGTGCAGCGGTTGTGAGTGAGAGAGCTGAGCAAAGGCTCCTCATGGCATCGGGTGCCTGCTCATAAAAGAACTCTAATTGCCCGATAAATGTGAAAACTTCTGCACATCCTATAATGAAATACTGAGGGACCTGCCAAAATATGGACATTGGTATGTGCTTTAGTTCATAGTAGTTATGTTTTCTGACCTCGCGGAGTCTCACAAGCTCTAGAGTCCCAGCAACCAACATGGCAAAGATGGAAATTACAAGGCCAATTGCAATTCTTTGAAGCTGTGTGAATCCATTCTTGTGTCCAGTAAATCTTCTTGCAAAGGGCACGATGGCACGGTCGTAAATCGGTACCCAGAAGATTACACTAATTGTGTCAAAGAGGGAGAGTGAAGCAGAAGGGATTTCAAAGGATTTGCCCATGCGAAGGTCCATTGTGTTTCCCTGCAGGACAAATAAGGTTCCCATTTGACTGTATACAGCAGAAAATATTATGCCAGTTGCCCATACAGGAAGCAACCGAATGATGGACTTGAGCTCTTCAACCTGAGTCACGGTGCACAGTTTCCACTGATTCGCGGACCCTTTTAGACGGTCTGATGGAGTCTCCACTGCTGCCTTGTCAAAGAAACTAAATCGATAAGGAAAATACATTAGCAGAGTCCAAATTACAATACAGCTGTTTGGTGAACTAGTTGTAGTCCATTCAATACCTTAACTGATCTGTGTGGTCAAGTTTGCGGCTTCCCATGACAGCAGATTCATGGTCTGCTGTCTCAAACAGAAGAGACTTGTCGTTAGGCACTTCGACACGGAATTTCCTGAAGGATGCAACTAGCACTTGGCACATTCGTGTTAAGGGACTCCCTCCAAGTCTCTGGTTCCTGTATAACCGTGTACCTGAAAAGAAACTCACAACAGCAATTGCCATTGCCACTGCTGGGATGCCAAAGCCCCAGCCCCAACCTACATTGGTTTGTATCCAAACAACCACCGAAGCAGCAATAAGAGCGCCGATATTGATTGAAAAATAGAACCAATTGAAGAAAGAACTCTTCCTTTTTTTCTCATCCTCGTCAGAGTCATCGAATTGATCCGCACCAAAGGAAGAGACACAAGGCTTGATCCCTCCAGTCCCCAGGGCTATAAGGTATAGGCCTAGAAAGAAAACTGATGTCTGCAACCCTGTTGTATGGCAAACATTCGTTCTGTCACAAGATGGTTTTAGTCCATGGATCGATGCTGACAATGTCAACAATGTCATTCCCTGAAACAAAATAAAAAGTTTTGGACTAGTTAAAAAAAAAAGGATTAAAAACAAGAAAATGATTGGTTAAGTACGCCAGCATGGTCTTAAAAAATAGCTGATGAAAGAACTTACAAAGACATAGATTATGGAGAAACTAGCAATTGTCCAATATCTTCCCAAGTAGGCATCAGCAAGAAAAGCTCCAAGCAATGGCATGACATAGCATGTTCCTGACCAATTGGTGACGTTATTGACCGCCACAACAGTGCTCTGGTTTAGTTGAAATTTGAGGTAATTAACTAGATTTGTGTTGATTCCATAGTAGGCCAACCTTTCGCAGCATTCATTTCCTGCAGGCAAGTCCAGATAGGCATGTTAGCCAATCACAAAACAAAACAAATAAATAACGCACGTAGAAATACAAGCAAGCAAGCACTAGAAAGGTATAAAAGAGTTGCCTAAAATATAAGGGCAGGCTTTCCAAGTTCCTGTTTCCTTCTTGATAGCAGGGTTTCCACGGAAATCTGCTGCTCCATCTTTGGTAAAGCCATCTTCTGCCATAGTTGTTGATGAACCATGGAGTGGTCAATATGTTCGGTTCACAGCTATTGTCACTTTGCCTCTATTTCATTTTTTATGCTTGAAATGGCCAAATTATATCATACTCAAGCACAGAACTACTTTGGGCTAGGTAATGGCTATCAAATGCAAAACTGGAGATTATTATTTATCACTCTCGCAAGCTCCTCTCATTTCTAATAATTTTGCACGGTTCTTTTACTGTGTTTTGCAAGAACAAGTATTTTGCTTCGAAACACTTGAATTTGTAACTATGTTAGCATGTTAAGAAATCCAAGCCCGAACTGCCTTAAATTACTGAAATTTTTGAGTTTCAAGCTGACAAACATCTTTCCCATCTTTCAATTTTGGCACACAATTCGATCCAAACCATAATTACATTGGTGAAGCATTGTCATTATCTCCTCTGGGCAATGATGAAGCTTTGTTATCTAGATATTAGACTTAAAGAGAGTTAAATGCCTGAAACTTGATGAATCATGTCAAGTGGCTTTCGATGTCTAGTGTTATGTTTCTGCAGGCACACTTTCTTAGGAGAAGGTGATATTACTTTTCTTTTCTGATATATATATATATATATATATATATATATATATATATATATATAGATGCTTTAAAACGGGTGGGAAAATTAGCATTTGCATGGTAAACCACATTATAAATATTCAGATAATTACATGAGCTTGTCTTTATTTTTATAACAAAAACTACTAGCACTTATTGAGTCAAAGTATGGTCATCTGACACAAGATTATTAAGTCTATCTTGACCGTTAGATTTAAAATAATTAAAATATTTTTTTATATTTTTAATATATATTTTTTTACATTTGAAAAATACTGCAGAACACGTGCAATATGCTAGCATATACAAAAACAGATTTAGAAATTAGGATGATAAATTTATCCAACCTTAGATAAGTAAAATCCAATTAAATTTGATTAGGTTTAGGTATTGTATTGAACTATATTTTTATAATTTGTCTTATTTTTAAATTAATTATTTTTTATATTTTTAGATTGTTTTAATATACTGTGTTAAAAATAGTTTTTTTAAAAAAAAATTTTTTGAAAAAAAAACTCCAAAATAGATCTTTAATATCAAATAAGGATTCATATACTTCACCACTAAACTTGTTTTTCAAAAAAAAAAAGTTATTTATTTTGTGGAGTTGTAATTTATTTTTCAATTGATGCACAGAAATTTATATTACAATTTATGGAGATTTTCATGAATCTACACTTAAATTTAGAATTTGGATCCTCTGTATTGTTTTTAAATTTATGGATGGTGCTTTTTTAAACTTCGTATTTTTTATTTTATTTTAAAAAAAATTAATAAAAAAAACCCGAATCTTCGAGTTGGATACCTACCAGTTGAAGGACTGGACCCAACCTGATGGTATGGAAGGCATAGTTAGACTATATCAATGTTGGATCAGCAGGGAATAATAAATAGCCTGCATGTCCCGATCCATTGCCACTCCTATCTTGCAAACCAACCTAAATATGATTTTTTTAGAAATAATTACTTTACTAAATGAATAAACAATATAATATAAATATTATCAAACTCGATTTGAAATCCAATCCAAGTCTAACCCGAGATATATATTATCATTTAATATATATGTTATTAATTTTTTAATAATAAATAATAGTTGTAAAATAAATACTTAAAATTCAATGAATAGATTATGAAAATTTAAATTTTTTATTTGATAGATAATAAATACTGTATGAAAAAAAACAATTCATGAATATCCATTATAATATTATCATTTAATATACAAACACTTCAAATATGTTATTATTTTATATTTTAATGATAAATAATAATTATAAAATAAATATTAATATAGATACTCAAAATCTAATAAATGAATTATGAATATTTAAAATTTTATCCAATACATAATAAATAAAATATAAAAAAACTAAATTCATGAATGTTCGTTACCATCTCTAATCTCACCTAATAATATTGGAAACGGGAACTCACAAACCGGCTAGTTTCAGGCTAGTGGCCGGTATTGAATGGCTGTCGCCTGACTGCCTCCGGGCAGCCCATAAATTAATGTGCTCTGAATATGACCGAATGGGCTGTTTGTGATTTTCGAGGACCAAAAGATTTTCTTTTCTCTGAGAAGAGACCGATAAATTCTTCATTTCATTTTTCTAAAGCCAAAACCAGGGAACAAGACAAAGGATAAATACTGTGTCTGTTGTAATATTATTTTTTTAAAGTATTTTTATTTTAACAATATATTAAAATAATATTTTTTATTTTTTAAATTTTATTTTTAATAAATTATGATAAAAATAAGTTAGATTAGAAATATTTAGTAAACAAAATAACTCAGAACAAATTTTGAAAGAAGAAGGTAGTATAAGTTAAAATATATATAAAAAAAAGTTTTAAAAAAATATGATTTTGATTAAAGTAAAATTTTAACTAAATTTTATAAGAATTTTTTAATTGAATTTAAAAATTATTTCAAAATAAATATACTTTTAACTTTTCTTTGGGTAAAGAATTAACCATATCAATTCAACCAAGTCCATAATGACACAATAAGGAGCATAGGCTTTATTTTTTCAACTAATTTAGCAAATTAACAATTTGCCTTATCATAAATTAAAAGACAAAAAAATGGAAAAATCACTGACGCAAAAATTATAGTTTTCTCTTCTCCTTTCCGCCAACATTTTTCGTCCCTAATTTAATCGAAAAATAAATAAACTTTAGATTTTCCAGTTTATTGCAATATCATCCTATATATATTGTCTAAATTCTCATGAAAAAATCGTTTAAATCTTGTATTAAATACTAATATGGTTATACGTAATCTTGTATAAAATAACTATCAATAAATTATGGGATTAGTGCAAAATCTTTAAAGCAATCCATTTTAGAGACACCATATCCATTTATCTCAAACAAATCCAAAATTTAAGTAAAGGGCTCTTTTATACATACATAAAAGTGTTCAGGTTAACTTGTGCGTACCTCGACTAATCTCACAAGCTCTGAAGTTAACGACTATGTAAGTTTTTAGTGACTTTAAAATTTATAAGACTCGAATTGATGATCTTTAGAGAACAAACCTAAGGTTTAACCACTTAAACTACACCTTTTTAAGAAGAAAACCTTTTTTTATTATTATTATATGGAAGTGATGATATACTAACACCGGATTTCATCTAAAACTATATATGAACATCTTGTTTAATGTATTTTTTATGTTTTTAAATTTATAATAATATCTTATTAATTGAATATTATCTTATAATATTAATTTTTTAATTTTAAAGCGTTGGCTCGATGGTTAAGAAGTTATGTTTCTTTATTAACTTCTTGGATTCTATTATTTTTAGCAAATGATTTCTTGGATTCAAATTTTGAAGACAGTACTAAAAAAAAAATGATAATAATCAGAAAATGAAATTTAAACTAGAGCTACTCTACAAACACCTTTATTGCATAAAAAAATCATATCATTTCCTTTTTAACCAGTTTAAAGTGTCCCAAGTCAGAACATGTACGGAAAAACTTTTGACTTTCTGAAGAAAGCACTCTGCAAGGGTACTTTTCATTGATTCACATAAAACCAAAGTGAAGCATGGCAGTTTTATCTATATTGAGGTTGAATTATTTTTTAAAAAAATTATTATTTTTTAGTGATTTTAAATTATTTTGATGTATTGTTTTTAAAATTAATTTTAAAAAATAAAAAATATACTATTTTTATGTATTGTTAAGAAAAAACACTTTAAAAATAACATTAACAACACTCTCAAACACTAAGGGTGTTTCAGATGTGATAACAATTATTTTTTAAAGTGTTTTTTATTCATAAATGTATTCAAATAATATTTTCTTTTTAAAAATTTATTTTTAACATCAGTATATCAAAACGATCCAAAAACATAAAAAAATTATTTTTAAACAAAAAATTTTCATTTTTGACCAACCTTCGTTTAAGCCACTTTCCTAAACGAAGGCTTAGGGTCTATTTAATATTCTGGTAGCTATTGCTTTTTAAAGTATATTTTTTTGTACTTAGAAATACATCTATATAATGTTTTTTTAAAAAATTAGTTTTTAACATCACCATACCAAAACAATCCAAAAATATAAAACAATTAATTCTAAAAAAAAGAAAAATTAAAATATTGTAGAAATGCGCAGCGAACTGCGTTCCCAAACACTTTCTTAGGCACCGTTTGTTTTTTCATGTATGGAAATGTGGATTTTTTATGTGTTTTTAGATTTTTTCAACATACTGATATAAAAAATAAACTTTTAAAAAATATTTTGATATAATTCCTAGTAAAAAAATATATATTTTAAAAAGTAATCGCAATCGCGATACTAAACACACTCTTACCCAAATACCCCCACATTAAAAACATGATTTGTTTAGTGTTTTGTTTTTTTTTGGTGTAGAAGATTCATCGTACTTAACCTTTAGATCATAGTGACTGAGACTAATTACTAAAGAAAGATGAGGATAAATAGTTAGGTAACTAATTAGCTTAGTTTTGAAAAGGAAACCACTTCTTTTAACGGATAGATGAACTCGTTTTTGTATTTGATGGTCGATCAGGAATTAGAGATAAGGAGTGTGAAACGGATAAAAAGTAGTCGATGAATTGTCACTAGCAGCAGATAAATTTGGGGGTGATGAGTCGTTGCTTACCCACCGTTGGTTTACATTTAGCTTTCAAACAAGCCATTATATCCCTTTGGGGTGGCTAATCTGAGGTTTCCTCCATTGCATGAAAGGAATTTCTCAACCATGAATTCTCTTGAAGTGCAAGCATTCTTGGAGATTCTTCTTCTTGTGCTAGGAACGTCGTTAAAGGAAGCAAATCTCCTCTCATTATGTATTTTTTTTTCTTTCTTTTTTTAAGAGAAATTAAATAGCTTCAATAAATGTATATGTATATGTATATATTCACTGAATTAGCTAGCCAAAAATAAATAAATAAAATTGGTGATTCCCTTTTCCTGGCATGTCTCGATCGCTTGTTTTATATTAATAAGTTGATAAAATAGCCTTAGTCTTAATATACAATAGGTTTCTCTTTTTTTTCAATAAATGTATATGTATATTTATTTTTTTATGTTTTTTATATCGTTTGAAAATGCTGATATCATAAATAAATTTTTAAAAAAATATTATTTTAATATATTTTTAAATAAAAAAATATTTTAAAAAATAATAGTTATTAAATTATAGCTGTGGTAGTATAAGCCTTCAAGTTTGATAATTCTTCTCGAACTTTAGCTATCTTTTTTTTTTTTTTTAAAGAAGAAGTTGCTCAGCAGGACAACTAGCAAGACAAATTAATTCACTGAAGCGACTTTTTAATACAGTTCTAGATCTATCTCATGATTTTAAATTATAGCTCTGTGGTCAAAGTAGAGAGGTAAATTCTGTTTTTTTTTAAAAAAAAATTATTTTTTTCATCTTATTCAATGAATATTATTTATCGAATTTTAACAAAATTACTAGGAACGCATTTGTAGTGCACGCGCATAAAGTTGTTTCATAATACATTAACGATAAATAATTTTCATAACACAGTACAAAACAATGCATTCTTCAAAATAAAAAAACCTAAGAAGCATAAGTCGGTACACGAATACAAATGTTGATGTTATTGAAATAGTAAAATAACTATTTTATCCAATTAAAAAAAATTAAATAACTAACTATTAAAAATTAAATAATTTTTTATATGATCAACATTTGTATTATAGCTGTCATCAACGTACGTTATCATTTTTTTATTTTTTAAAATACAGTAAAATAATTAAATTTTAATTTTAAATTAAATTGAAAGAGAGTTGTTTTGACATGATTTTATTTAATAGTTGGAAAAAAAAATTTACTCAATAGTAAATAAAAAAATTAATAATAAAAGATGGAATTAGAAAAGAAAATCAAAATAAAAAATCACAAAAAAAAAATTGAAAAACCCAAAATAATTTTTTTTAAAACCATATTAAAGGATGGAATTACAAAACAAAAAATAAGAAAAGCCAAAATACTTTTATTATATAATTAAAAAAACACAAAATTGATTTATCATCAACCTAATATGTTTAGAAAATAAAACTAAAAAAAAGCTTTATAATAAAGGATGTAATAAAAAAAAAGATAAAAAAAAGAAGGGGGAGCAAAGGAAATAAAAACCATATATTAAATATTAAATTAAAACAAAAATTAAAAAATAAAAAATAAAAACCCAAAAAACTCATACGGCCAATAAAAAAATTCTTGATGCATTTTGTTTTATATATCTTTTACTTTTTATAAGCGGCGGATGACTCACCCGTCTTTTTTTTTTTTAATGAAAAGAATCCATAGACGACAGGTCATTTGTTGTCAATTTTTCTCCCGCAAAGAATCGAACACAGACCTCTTCGTGACTCGCACAGGTTAATCATGATATATTATTGTTAACCAAATAAATAAATAAAAATACATTAACCTGCTTATATAATTAATTAAACTAACACCACACCTTTCAGCTGTTTACAACTTTTAGTTGTTTCAGTAATCACTACTGGTCTACTCTTTAGGGTATATATGGTACTAACCCTAAGTTTATTAAGCTTCTCTATTGTCTCAAAAGAACCACTAATTAGAGTATAAAGTTAGTTGATAAGTGGGTTTTTTTTCTTTAATTTAAGGTTTGAATTTAATTAAGAAAAAGATAATCTCAATGTACCAGCAAACATGACTAAATAATACCTTAATTTTACCCAAAAAAAGACAACAAAAATGAAAAACTAGGAGAATTAATCATTGTTCAATCGGGTTGTCCTAGAAAGTAACTATATAAAGAAAGAATAATAAAAAAAAGAAACTTCAAGGACAAATTAATTATGGAGGTGGTGATTAACTAGCTCGACTTATACCATCTAATTTATTTTTGGCTACACCGAAATGTTTTTTTTGTTATTTTTTTTGTTTTTAAATGAAGTATATTTTTTCAACTAATAATCTATTAGGAATTTGGGATTTTTTTTATTAACGTGGGTATTCAGGACAGTTTGTGCTTATCTCGATTAATTCCATGGGCCATAAAGTTAATGACCATGTAAACTTTAAGTGGTCTTGAGATTTGTAGAACTCGAACTCATATCCCCTAATAATTTAAAATCTTTAGCCATACAAGAGGATGTTTTGAAGATGAATATTTAGAAGGTGGTTACCATATTAAATAACTTTTTTAACACTGATTAATTTCCACCAACGAAAAATGGTATAGGCAGTTTGCTTCCAAATTTACGTTGGTCCATACGAAAGAAAACTTTATGTAACATGTAAGAAACCTAGTGAGATTAGGCATCAATACTTGTTTTCCAAGAATCTACACACGCACCTAACTGAGAAACAACGACATGGAAGCAATTCCCCTATTCCCTTTATAAGGTTGTGGTAGCGAGTCACACATGAAAGCATCGAAGCCAGAAAGCAATAAGCAAACCAATAGCAAGAGACATACTGCGAGAGAAACATTAGGAATTAAGCGAGCAAACATGGAGTACTCTTGGTTCCGTTTTATGCTCCTTGCTGTCTGCCTCTTCCCTGCTGTGGTCGAGTGCAGGATTCGGCATTACAAGTTCAATGTAAGTTAAATATATATGCTGTCGCATGCCTTCATATGACAAAAGCTTGCCTTTTTATGCACATTGTTTTCTTCCCTCGATGACATTATTCTCATTCTCTTCGACATGCATTTCATTATTAGCAGATAACTATGTGTTTGCACGATGCATTGTGTATCTTGACACAGCCTGTGTCTTAAAAAAGCTTTTTCCTGACTTGTCCATCATTCAAATGGCAATCATGGAGTTGCAGCACAAAGCTCTCACAATCCTTCGATATATTCATGCAACCAGTCAATATATATATATATAATTGCACTGTGTTTGCTTTGCAGAAATTAGTCAAGTTTCCATAAAATAGTTGGAATAAAAGAAATTAATTAATTGCGCAAGAACGGCAAGATATCAAATCACTACCTAGCTACAGTGACGTAATTAGTTACAACCACTTCAGCAAAATGGACAATTCAGTCATGGAATTTTAATCATATACAATTTATTGAGAAATGATCTTAATTTGGTGTATCATATGAACAGGTGGTGATGAAAAATACTACCAGACTATGCTCAAGCAAGCCGATTGTTACCGTCAATGGCCTGTTCCCAGGACCAACTCTGTATGCCAGGGAAGACGATACAGTTCTTGTGAAAGTTGTTAACCGTGTCAAATATAATTTGTCTATCCACTGGTAAGATACTAAATAACATGTATCCTCTAATTCATCATGAATGATTCTGATGCAGTTTTTTCCTGGTATTTTGCAGGCATGGCATTAGGCAATTAAGAACGGGTTGGGCTGATGGACCAGCATACATTACACAATGCCCTATTCAGCCAGGCCAAAGCTACGTCTACAATTTTACTATCACAGGCCAGAGAGGCACACTTCTTTGGCATGCACATATTCTCTGGCTAAGGGCCACTGTCCACGGTGCCATAGTTGTCTTGCCTAAGCTTGGTGTCCCCTACCCATTCCCAGCTCCCCACAAGGAAGTAGTTGTTGTTTTAGGTGAGAAACACACAAATTATTTGTTTCACCATAACTCGTCAAAATCTCATGAAGATAAGAATATGGTTCAAACCATAAGCCAATTTATATGATTCGTTGTTGTTAAATATGCGATTTGAGATTAATTTGGTGATGTGATATTGCAGCGGAATGGTGGAAATCAGATACCGAAGCTGTGATCAATGAAGCTCTTAAATCCGGATTAGCACCAAATGTCTCTGATGCTCACACAATTAATGGGCATCCAGGAGCTGTCTCAACTTGTTCTTCACAAGGTATTCAGAAAAGATTAATGGCCATAAGATATACTTAGGAATTCTTGGTTATCGAGGATTGTTTCCCGTAAAGGTCTGATATAAAATTGTTTCCGGACTCGTGCAGGCGGTTTCACTTTGCCAGTCCAAAGTGGCAAGACCTACATGCTACGGCTGATCAATGCTGCACTCAATGAGGAGCTCTTCTTCAAAATTGCAGGGCACAAGCTTACTGTCGTGGAAGTTGATGCCACCTACGTTAAACCTTTCAAAACTGATACAGTCCTAATTGCCCCAGGCCAGACCACCAATGTCCTCGTCACAACTAACAAAAATACGGGCAAGTACTTGGTTGCAGCATCCCCATTCATGGATGCTCCAATTGCAGTAGACAACATGACTGCAACAGCCACTTTACACTATTCAGGAGCACTTTCTAACTCCCCCACAACTCTCACCATCCCACCTCCCAAGAATGCCACTGCAATTGCCAACCAATTTACTAATTCTCTACGCAGTCTAAACTCGAAAACGTTCCCTGCCAAAGTCCCATTAACCGTTGATCACAGCCTTTTCTTCACTGTTGGTCTAGGGGTTAACCCTTGTCCAACTTGCAAAGCTGGTAATGGTAGCAGAGTTGTTGCTAGTATCAACAATGTCACATTTGTCATGCCAACCACCGCCCTGCTTCAAGCACATTTCTTCAACATTAGCGGTGTGTTCACCACTGATTTTCCTGCAAAGCCACCACATGTTTTTAATTACACAGGCACTCCACCCACAAATTTACAGACCACAAGTGGAACAAAAGCATATAGGTTGCCCTACAACTCGACAGTCCAACTTGTTATGCAAGATACTGGGATCATATCCCCTGAGAACCATCCAATCCATCTACATGGATTCAATTTCTTTGCTGTTGGTAGGGGAGTAGGGAATTACAATCCGAAGACTGATCCTAAGAAATTCAACCTTGTTGACCCTGTTGAACGGAACACAATTGGAGTACCTTCTGGTGGATGGGTTGCCATAAGATTTCGTGCCGATAATCCTGGTAATTGATGTTTTTGGTTTATGTCCACTAAATTTGAACTTGAGAAATTTTTCATAATTCATATTCTTTAATTTTTTTTTTTCAATTTTTGAAGGAGTTTGGTTCATGCATTGCCATCTCGAGGTGCACACTACATGGGGACTTAAGATGGCATTCTTGGTGGACAATGGCAAAGGCCCTAATGAGTCACTTCTCCCGCCTCCAAGCGATCTTCCAAAATGTTAAACCAGCTGAAGAAATTAATTTACTTGAGGGATAGAAGCAGTAGCGGATCAGAACAGGGGTCCGAGCCGAAAGATCCTATGCTCGAAAAGAGAGGAGTAAAATATATATATATAAACACACACACATATAAAAAAGAAAAGTTGAGAGTTAAAAGATCCAATTTGTTTCTTGAGTAATCTGAAATATTTGCTCAAGAGAGTTTGAATAAAATTTTATGAGCGGTACTGTTGTGGAAATTCAAATGTTATTTTTTTTCCGTCAAATATATATATTTTGAGAATTTTTATGGCTTAGCCAATTAATTTGTTTCTTTAATATGGTTTATCATTTTTTTTTTCTTATTGTGAGAAATCTAGTTGTATTAACATGTTGCTCCATTAGATACAATTGTAAATCACAAAAGAACGTGCATCATCTAACCACACTTCATTTAAAACTGCTAACAAAACAAATGGAAGGTTTTTGTTAGAGGTCGAGTTAGTATACATTAAATTATTTCTTAGATGGCTAATTAAAGGTTATAAAAAACATTTACAACTTAACTCAACAAGAATCTTATTTTGAAGAACCAAAATTATATATAATTGATCATCCACATTCCATGTTTATAACGATACGTAAACGAGAAGTATAAATTACAACAAAGTCAATCAATCATTTAAAGAGTTTTCAAATTCAATCAAGAACTTAGTATGAGAATCACTTAACCACATAAAAATAAATAAACACATAATATGCAGCAACTTGTAGAAAAAATTCATCAACTTAATAAAAATTCATTATATAAGAGTATTTATGTGTAAACCTTAAAATTAATAGGTCAGGCATGCACCCAATTTAAATAAAGCCCAAAATAATTAAAATTAGATTTAAAGTAATAAAAATAAATAAAACAATAGTCTAAAATTATTTTTCACTCTTTGCCACATATAATATTGAAAAATACCAAGAAAAATAATTGTTGAAGAATCCATGCTGAACATAAGCTTGATGCTCTGTAATATAAGAATTAATTTTTGACCATTTAATTTTTCTTATTTGATATAAAATCCTTGTTAAATAAGTAAGTCAAAGGTTCCTACATAAGTTCTCAATAGCATCAAGAATTTCTTGTAGTGAATGGAATCCACCAAAACTTTTAAGAAAACAATGTCTTTTTTGTTTTTGCACTTTTCTGATAGATTCTAGGTCCATCTTTAAATATATCATTCTCTCTTGTTTGAATGAATTAACGAGTCTACCATATATATTTGAAGAGTTATAGATGTCTAGTTTTCAAACCAATTGGAATCGAACCCAAAATCCTCCTATAACTTCATATATGACCCGAAAAGTAGAAAAAAGGTTTAGATTGGCAGATTTGAGATTTTTAAACCCAAGCCTCTTGACTTAACCTATCGAACTCCTCTTGGATCCATTTCGTTTATGCCCTAGAATAAATTCAAATGATACTCCTAATGGATCCTTTAATGTCATGTAGGAATGCAATTTAGGGTTTAAATTAAGAGAATTGAAAAAAATGGATGAATTCGATCATAATTGAAAGAATTGAAAGACCAAGGATCAAAATGGAAAAAATGACAAAGTTTGGAAGTCCAATTGATTCAATTGAGAAACTAATTGAGGAGAAAAAATAGAATTGAGGGAAAATTGGCTAGATTTGCAAGTCAATGGCCAAAATAAAAGAGATGAGAAATTTTGGAATTCCAATTATTCAATCAAGGGCTTAATTGAGGAGAAAAAATAAATTTTGGAATGAATTTGATAAAAAAAATAGAAGAGTTAGAGACCAAAGACCAAAATAAAATGTGTGTTTAAATTTAAGGATCCTATTAACTCAATTAAGAGTGTGATTGAAGAGAATAATTAAAATTTTTGGAGTCAATTTGAAAAAAAAAATGAAAGAATTAAAAGATCAAAGACCAAAATGAAATAGGCATTGAATTTTGGGGATTGTATTAATTCAATTAGGGACTTAATTGAATTTTTTTTATATATTTGAGGTCAATTTGACCAAAAATACACAAATTTAAAATCCAAAGACTGTGTAAAAGGTGCCAACATTGATGGACTAATATGTAAAAGAAACCTTTGATAATTAATACGTATTGATCAAAAATAAAGAAATTAGAAGTACGGGGATTAAGTTGTAACCAAAGAAAAGAATGAAAAAAAAAAGATATAATGGCATTTAAAATAAATGTTGCATCACATCATTTATAAGAAATAATCAAAGGCACCAAACAACATTGTTGAGGTAGATAAACCTTTTTCTCCTTCATACCATGCATGCTAGTTTTTGTCCCTTTTTTTTTTGCACTTGCATTTGATAGGATGTTGGACCATCGTTTCTCTTTCTCACGCGAGCATTAAATGCTCAAAAACATGTCATTTTCTTCCCCAGTAATTATACTTCACTTTAAGCCAAAGACCTATTGTATTGTCTCTAAGTGGTGGTAGAAAATGCATGCCAAATGAGCTAACCCAAACATTTTATATAAAGTATACAATAATGATGGATGACCAAGATTTGTCCAAAAAGATTAATGAACAAGATTATCTAACCTAGAAAGGTTTTAGGACCTTCCTCTAAAAAGAAACTTAAAGATAGGAAGTTCAAATAAGAGAGAGAGATATTTTAGGAAGGGAGGTTTGAGCTCAAACCAACTTATCTAAATGGAAGAAGAGATTGAGGAGAGAAAGAAGAAGGGAAGAAAAAGAGAGAGAACTATACCCAAAAAAAAAAAAACCTTAATTGTGAGGAAGAAAGGAGTTGGGTTTTTGGGTCACTCAAATGGTTCATTTTGAACCAGAGAGTTCCACAGGAGAGAAAGAAGAAAGAGAGGAAGAAAAAGGAAGAAAAAAAACACAAATCAAAAAGAAAAAAAAACCTTAGTCTAGAGAGAGAAAACCACTCATAATACCACTTCATCTCCGGTCGACTACTATGATAGCCACTGGGAGCCTCCACAGCACCTTCGCATTTTGTTGAAACCACCTTTGAAACAAGTCACAACTCTTTTCTTTCTTTTTTTTTCTCTTTAGAATTTATGAAAAAATAATGCGAAATAATGCATTTTGATTTTTAAATGCATGAATACAAGTTAAAAATAGTTTTTTTTTTTTTTGCATAGATATTGTGCGTTCTTATAAAAAATACATAAAAATATGGTAGCTAAATATGTGAAAAATACATGGATAAAAATTTAAAGTTAGGGTTTTAAAAGTTTATTTGTATTTAATGTTGGTTTTGCATGCCTCTTATTAATCCAAAAAAAATGATTAAAAGATTAAATGTGATGATTTTGATTAAAAAACAAATGCATGAAAGAAAAATCAAAACTTGTAATTTTAAGTTTGCTTGTAACCTAGACTTGGAATGATAAAGTTAGGGTTTTGAATGTGCTTTGTTTTTTAGATGATGGAACATGAAAAATACTTTAATTCAAATATTACATGCTACCTTGATTATGAATTAAAAAACAAATCATTAAATTTATTTTTGCTTCATTGAATGATACATAAATGAATAATATGACTTAACATCTTTTATTTTTAAGATTAAATTGTTATCATGAATTTTTATTTTTATGCTTGTTATAGTTATCTCAGTTTTCATGATTATGCTACTCAACTACATATCACACAAACATACATATACATAGGATCAAGTTTGGATTAAGTCTAAGGTTAAGTATGACAAAATATATATATATATATATATATATATATATATATATATATACACACACACGTTTTAAAAATGTTTTTAACAAATTTAAAATTTTTTTATTTTTTGTTTTAAATTAATATTTTTTAGTATTTTTAGATCATATTGATGAGCTAATATCAAAAATAATTTTTTTAAAATAAAAAAATATTATTTTAATACTTTTCTGAATAAAAAATACTTTATAAAATAATTATAACCATATTCTCAAACAAACTCTTAAAACTAGTTTAAACAGTGAATAAGCAGCAAAACGTGAGCAGCAAATGATCTCCTCTGGTGATCTAACCTGCTAGCATTCTATTGAAATTGATCTAAGATGCATCGATAATGAGCCAGGAAAAAACACATCACCGTCGAAAGGAGGACCTGGTGCGTGTCCGGCATCCATCAAGAGACCTGCAAGTAATATTGGGCCATCCCCAAGGAGGAGGATTGCAAGCAATGCCTAGAGGAAGAGTGTTAGGCCTACCGAACTTTACCCTTTTTTTTTTTTTGTGGTTCTTAAGCTCTCGACATCTTTTGTTGAATAAGAAAAGCAATATTTGGGTCATCACGAAAGCTTTCAAGACCTCAAGCGCCGGATAGTTAGTAATTTGCCCCACAGCTGGAGCCGAAAAGTATGGTGGAAAATCATATTGAATAATTGTTGTGTTTGTTTTTTAAAAACTGATTTTTTAAAAAAAATTAAATTTTTTTTTATATTTATTTGTTATTAAAAAAATTGATCAACGAAAAACACTTTCCAGTCAAAGAAAAATTTAGCTTGGTTTCCAGGAAAGTGTTTTCCTTTTATTTTAGACGGAAAACACTTTCTGAAAGTTGTGAAAAATTTAAAAATGTCATATTATTTGCTGATTATATCAAATTTGGTCCCTTAAACTTTTGATTGCTATATATATTTTGTTTTGAATATTTGTTTTTCAACTTCATCCCTTAGAATTTAATTTTTATATTAATTTTGGTTCTTATTTTTATAATTGTTATTTGCTTTTTCCTTATCATTTTTTAATTGAAATTTTTTATCTATCAAATTTGATTCTCATTCTTTTGATTGTTACTTATTTTATTTGAAATAATTTATAAAATGTTAATTATTATTATTTTAATTTCTTTATCTTTCAATTTTTTTTATTTTTTAGATGTGATCTCTATTATTTTGATTATTATTTATTTTATTTGAGATAATTTATGAAATTATATATTTTTTTCAATTTCATTCTCATTCAACTTTTTAATTTGTAAGATTTGTTCCTTATTATTTTAATAAACTTGAAAAAAATAAAACATTAATAAGTTATTATTCAGCTCATTTTCCATGACATAACCAAACACTGAAAAATATTTTCCAACTTATTTTTCATTACACTACTAAATATTGGAAAATAATTCATTTTCCTGAAATTTACTTTCCTGAAATTCACTTTTTAAAAAGAAACTACTTTTCAGCAAATAAACGGGCCTATGTATTTGAAACGTTAATTAAGATCATTATTTTAAAATATTATTTTTCCACAAATTGCTATTGAATTTAAAATAAATACTCTTTTAAAACTAATATAATGTTACCAAGAGTCAATTTGATAGCAGTAAAGGAGATCTGCTTGAATAAAATCTCTTTGAATTTGGTCAGTGTTTCTTAGAATAAAGTGAATTAAAAAGTTATTTCAAAACATAACCAATATTTTTAGTTATTTGTCTAGAAAGTTTAGTACATCCCATAAAAATCATGAATTTTGGATGAAATAAAATCAATAAATCAATTCTAAAATCAAACACCGATTGATTTTTTTTTTTACTTTGATCCCTGAACATTTTAATCTAACCCTTGAATTCATTTTTTTATATCATGAATTCAACACTCTTCAGGTAAAAAAGTTACCCCAAATTACATTAAGCTCTTGTATTGCCTCAAAGAACGAATCACATAAGTACTAGACATTGTTCGTAGCTAATGTGAGTTAGCTCAATCGGGATGTCATGTCCTAGAAAGTAACAAAACAAAAGAAACTTTAAGGGCAACTTTATGGAAATGGTGATTGGTTAAGGTGACTTGCCTGATGCTGAGTTGACCAAATGTTCTTTTTATCCCGTATTTGTTGTACTTTTTTCAACTAGTGGAGTAGATAGTAGGACAAGAGGATGTTTTCAAGATCAAAATGTAGGAAGTGGGTACCAAATTTAATCATTTCACAGCAAAAAATTCAAAATTCCATGTAAGGTTCCTAACAAATGAATGCTCATAGTTTGCTTCCAAATCTACGTAGACCCATGAACAGGAGTACTTTATGGAGCACGTAAGAAATCCATCGAGATTAGGATTCAAAATCTTGTTTTCCAAGAATGTGCTCACCCAACTAACCTAACTGAGAAAAACGACATGGCAACAATTCCCCTAATCCCTTTATAAGATTGAGCTATAGATGAATGCAGCAAGCTTGAAATAAGAAAGAAGTATATCAAATAGCGAGAGAGAGGATTGAAAGGGAATGATCAGAAAGTCAGCAACAATGGAGTACTCGTGGTTCCGTTTTATGCTTCTTGCTGTCAGCCTCTTCCCTGCTTTGGTCGAAAGCAGGGTTCGGCATTACAAATTTAATGTAAGTTTGCGTTGTTAATATTATTTTTATAGAACAAACTTGGATATGGTGTAGCCTTTTTGCAGCTAAAAGGCTATAGCACGCCGTCATGAGTGACCAAAGCTCGAAATGCTCGAGCTTGAGGTCTTGACTAGTCTCGTTCACATTGAGAATTTTCTTCAAAATGCACTTCATTGTTAGAAAACTACGATTCAAATTGCAAGCTTAGAGTTTTCTAATGGAAAATTTGTTCTCATTCTTACTTTATTGGAAATTATTTGCAGCAAAAAGCTCTCGCTATCCATTTATATATTTACACAACTAGTCAGACAAAATTATTTAATATTTGGGCAAACTTAGTAATGAAAATTAATTATTTGGACAGTAATGGTAAGATCTTAAATCGTCAACAGACTCCATGCAGAGCTATAGTGACAGAATTAGCTACAAACACTTTAACAACTCGGACATTTTGTCATGACCTTTGAATTATATACATTTGATGTAGAAATGAGCTTGATTTCTCCTATCATTTCAACAGGTGGTGATGAAAAATACTACCAGACTATGCTCAAGCAAGCCTGTTGTCACCGTCAATGGCCGATTTCCAGGACCAACTCTGTATGCCAGAGAAGACGATACAGTTCTTGTAAAAGTTGTTAATCATGTCAAATATAATGTGTCCATCCACTGGTAAGATACTAAATAACATTTATCCTAATTAACCATGAATGATTCTGATGTAGTTTTTTCTTGGTATTTGGCAGGCATGGCATTAGGCAATTAAGAGCGGGCTGGGCTGATGGACCAGCGTACATTACGCAATGCCCCATTCAGACAGGGCAAAGCTATGTCTACAATTTCACAATCACAGGCCAGAGAGGCACACTTCTTTGGCATGCACATATTCTCTGGTTAAGGGCCACAGTCCATGGTGCAATAGTTGTCTTGCCTAAGCGAGGTGTCCCCTACCCATTCCCAGCTCCCCACAAGGAATTTGTTGTTGTCTTAGGTGCGAAAGACGTACAAATTTATTGCTTCACCATAACTTGAGCAATTCTCGAGTTGATAAGAATATGGTTCAAACCATAACTCCAAGTATAAGATTCATAGTTGTTAAATATGCAATTCTGCATTAACTTGCTTAAGTTATATTGCAGCCGAATGGTGGAAATCAGACACTGAAGCTGTGATCAATGAAGCTCTTAAATCAGGATTAGCACCAAATGTCTCTGATGCTCACACAATTAATGGGCATCCTGGAGCTGTCTCAGCTTGTCCTTCACAGGGTATTTAACTGGCATGGCCTTAAATTTAATACTAAGGTTCCCGTTCTCAAGTTCACTATATTAAAAAGCTTACACAAGAATGTTCTTCGATTCTTGCAGGCGGTTTCACATTGCCAGTCCAAAGTGGGAAGACCTACATGCTACGGCTGATCAATGCTGCACTCAACGAAGAGCTCTTCTTCAAAATTGCAGGGCACAAGCTTACTCTTGTGGAAGTTGATGCCACCTACGTTAAACCTTTCAAAACTGATACAGTCCTAATTGCCCCAGGCCAGACCACCAATGTCCTCGTCACAACTAACAAAAATACCGGCAAGTACTTGGTTGCAGCCTCCCCATTCATGGATGCTCCAATCGCAGTAGACAACATGACTGCAACAGCCACTTTGCACTATTCGGGAGCACTTTCTGGCACCCCTACAACTCTCACCATCCCTCCTCCCAAGAATGCCACTGCAGTTGCCAACCAATTTACCAATTCTCTACGCAGTCTAAACTCGAAAAGGTTCCCTGCCAAAGTCCCATTAACTGTTGACCACAACCTTTTCTTCACTGTTGGTCTAGGGGTTAACCCTTGTTCAACTTGCAAAGCTGGTAATGGTAGCAGAGTTGTTGCTAGTATCAACAATGTCACATTTGTCATGCCAACCACCGCTCTGCTTCAAGCACATTTCTTCAACATTAGCGGTGTGTTCACCACTGATTTTCCTTCAAAGCCACCACATGTTTTTAATTACACAGGCACTCCACCAACAAATTTGCAGACCACAAGTGGAACCAAAGTTTATAGGTTGCGCTACAACTCGACAGTCGAGCTTGTTATGCAAGATACTGGGATCATATCCCCTGAGAACCATCCAATCCATCTACATGGATTCAATTTCTTCGGTGTTGGTAGGGGAGTAGGGAATTACAATCCGAAGACTGATCCTAAGAAATTTAACCTTGTTGACCCTGTTGAGCGGAACACAATTGGAGTACCTTCTGGTGGATGGGTTGCGATCAGATTTCGTGCTGATAATCCTGGTAAATGTTTTCAGTTGAAATTCAGAGACTTTGGCTTTTTAAAATTTGTTTCAATTTGTGTTCTTTAACTATCATCTTTTCGTTTTCTGTAGGAGTTTGGTTCATGCATTGCCATCTTGAGGTGCACACTACATGGGGACTTAAGATGGCGTTCTTGGTGGACAATGGCAAAGGCCCTAATGAGTCACTTCTGCCGCCTCCAAGCGATCTTCCAAAATGTTGAAAGCAACTCGGAAAGAGAGGAATATCTATTCAAACAGAAACGATTAGATAGAGTTAAAATTTCGATTTTTTTTCTTGAGTAAATTGAAACATTTGCTCAAGCGAGTTTAAATAAAAAAAAGTCTTAGCGGTATAACTGTTCAAATACAAATGTTAATTTTTCTCGATTATAGTGAAGATGTTATATTGCAAAAATTTGATGGCTGATTAAGCCTGTTCAATTGTTTGTTTCTTGAAAATTATCATTTGGATTGTTTACAAGTAATTTCAAACAAAAATTATTTTCCATTCCTAAATTATCTTTATAAGAAAAAATTAATTTCAAAATTATCTAACGATAGTTATTATCATAATTTTAAAACCAAATTTGAGAATCGATAAGGGATAAGAACCGGGTCACTAGTTAGGAAAATAAACTCGAATTAACTAGATTTAATGTCAAAATAACAGTGATTATTATCATAATTTTAAAATCCGATTTAGAGATCGACTTAGGATAAGGCTCAGGTCATGGTCCAGAAGGGTCAACCTGAGTTTTTCCGAGTCAATGTAAAGATAAAAAAGGTTATTATCATAGTTTTAAAACTCGACTCGAGTTAAGGCTTAGGTCACGGGTCAGAAGGTTCAAGTTGGGTTAATATATAGATAAAAATTGTTATTATCATAGTTTTAAAACCCGACGTGGAAGTCAACCTAGGGCAAGACATGGGTCACGAGTCATGAGGGTTAGCTTGAGTTGACCCGAGTCAACGTAAGAATTACAGTAGTTATTATCATAGTCTTAAAACCCAACTAAGGAGTCAATTTAGGACAAGGTCCGGGTCACTGGTTGGAAGAGTTAACTAGGTTGACCAAAAAAATAAAAAAAAAAATCAACACAACCTGGTTTTGGACAAAAAATTGAGGAAAAGTCAATGTATTTTGTACCCGTGTTTTATCTCGAGTTGATTCGAGTTTTTGAATGTGTCAGGTCAAATCAATTATTTTTCTATTTTTTCTTAAAAACAGACTAATTCAAGCCCCGAGTCAACTTGCCGGGTCAATCCAGGTTTTATAACTAGGGTTATTATAATATTGTTAATTTCAATATTATAATATTATTATCATAGTTTTAAAACCCGACTAGATAGTCAACCTAGAGCAAGGCCCGAGTCACTGGTTGGGAGAGTCAACCAGGTTGACCAAAAAAACATTTTTTTTAAAATAAAATCAGCGCAGCCTAGTTTTGGACAAAAAAACTAAGGAAAAGTCAATGGATTTTTTACTCGTGTTTTGTCCTTAGTTGATTCGGGTTTTTTATTGGATCAGATCGGGTCAATCATTTCTCTATTTTTTTATAAAAACAAACTAGTCCAAGCCCCGGGTCAATCTTTGGAGTCAATCCAGGTTTTATCACTAAAGTTATTATACTATTTTTAATTTCCAAACTCAATAAAAATTAAAATGAATAAAATAATATTTATTTTTTCAATATGTAAATTTGAAAGTAAAATATATTAAGGGTAAAATAGACTTTTTTACCATAATCAAATAAGATACATAAACAATCTCTTTCTTATACACTAATACCAAAAACAATTTTTTTTTAATTTTCTATCTTCTCTCCTGTGTTTCCATCTATTCCATCTAGGATAACTAAAAGGAATTGTTTTATTTGCAATATCAAAATTCTAGAGGAAAAAAAAAAGATATGCTTAATGTTGGATACCAAAATAGCTAGACACAGTAGTTCTAACCTAATGAGGCATATAAAATATTAGTTATTTGGCTCGCGCTTTGCCGTATATTGAATTTTTTTTCCTTAAAAAAAAGTGTATATGCAAACTTTTACAATGTGTTTTTATACATAAAAAATCTCAAATGAAATTCAAAAAGTTTATGCATGTATCTAATTAAATAAATCAAGAACAATTTATGTTACAAAACAAATTACGAAGCTTGATCCCTACCCAACCAAAGTTAACTGGTCAAACTCGTGACTCATATCATGGACTCAATTAGGTTCAATAATTCTTTTTATAATATTTTTTTATATATAAAATAGACACCTATAAAATTAAGAACCACCCAAATATTGAGGTGATTGAAAAACAAAATCAAACTGAAACAAATTACATTGTCTAATGAATAATCAACCAAATATCAAGTGATGAAATTGTAAAAAGAATAAACAAGAACAAATTTAAAATCCAATTGTAATGGATAAAAATGAAAACAAAAAGCTCAGTCTCTCGAGTTAGGAAAACCTAGAGCTCCTGGGCCTTCAAAAAAAGGTCAAAGCACGTGGGTCTTATTTTTATTATTTTTATTTTTTTAAGGGGTGGACAACTTAATTCTTTGAAGAAAAATAATAGGCGAAGTGTCGTCTTCCTTGCCTAGATTTTCAGCGACTTCTTGTCACTAGAAAATCGGGTTAATCTGTTTCAGACTAAGAAAAACTCATTTTCAACCATATTTCAACCTAGAAAAAAAAACATTCTAAATACCTTGTAAAACACATTCATATCTTCTAACAACAAAAAAAAATTAGCTCCAAAACCCATAATCAACCCAAAACTAAAATTCTTTTCAGGTTTAGTTCTATCATTCCAAGCAAGTGTAAGGGAAAACAACATCCTGAATAAACTATCTTCATAAAAAAAACACTCATTAACACCAACATCATTCGTTTTCAAGGTTGGAATTGGTCTCAATCGAGACTTTCTTTCTTTACCATTATAATCCAGCTACTTTCTCTCTCTTCTCTTAAACCAAAGACAAAAAAATTAAAATTAAAATAATGTTTGGGACCAAATTTGGATTTCATAAATTGTTAGGAACTAAAAGTTTATAATTTGAAAACTTGGAGGACCAAAGTGTATGTTTAGCCCAACTCTCCAATTTCGTATCTTCACTCTCCTCCTTGTTTAGCTTTCGCTTTTTCGGTTTACCTCCACCTTTCTTTTTAACCTCTGTAAACTCCATTATAAAATCACAATAGAATCTAACCAAACCCTAAATCCTTAAAAATCCAGTTCAAAATATCACAAAACCTCTAATTTTCCACTAAAATAAAAACAAACATTCAATAGCAAAGTACTTGATTGTATCTCCTCGTGGATTAAAAACTCATCCAGGTCTCTAAAAAATCCAAAAAAAAATAATTTGAAGTAAAGAAAAAATAAATTCTATTTTTTTTTAAAAAAAGCATTTTTAAACATAAAAACAAACATGCTTTAATAAGAAAATTCAAGTCAACCTAAAATGAAAAAAAAAATATCATTAAAATATTTTAAACAGAAAAAAAATTAAAAGGAACAAAATTAGTTGTTGATGTATTGAGTGCTGCTCTTCTATGCGCTATTGATAGTGCTACTATAGAAAATACTTTCTTTGAAGATGGTGATGATGCAAATACATTTCATGCTTTTAACCCAACTTAAACATTTTAACATTTAAAAAAAAATTGTTATTGATCCGCTGCAAAGCGCATACCAATATGCTAGCTATTATATTATTACGTTACGGTTATTTTTTAAAATATTTATAAAAAAACATATTGAGATAACATTTTTTATTTTTTAAAATTGATTTTTTATGTCATCACATCAAAATAATACAAAAACATCAAAACATATTAATTTGAATTAAGGAAAAAAATAAAATAAAAATTTCAAATTTTTTAAAACATTTTTGAAACGCAAAAACAAACATGATTTAATAAGAAAATTTAACCCAACCTCAAATTAAAAAAAAAATATCATCACCCAAATTTTGTACAATATAAAAAAAAATCCCATCAATTTATTTTTTTATAGTATGAAAAAAATTAAATAAGAGAAAAAAATTGAAAAGGGAAAAAACATAAAATTGAAAATATCATAGAAGGAAAAAATTAAAGGAAATTGCCAATGTGCGCTGCTCTACTATGTGCTATTCATGGTGCTATTGTAGAATTTTTTTTTTTTTTTAAGATGGTGTTGGTGCAAATACATTCTATGCTTTTAACCCAACTCAAGCATTTTTACATTTGAGAAAAAAAAATTGTAATTGACCCGCTGCGGAATGCGGGTCACTATACTAGTTATTATATTATTACGTAACGGTTATTTTTTAAAATATATTTTTAAAAAAATATATTGAGATAATATTTTTTTAATGTTTAAAATTGATTTTTTATATCATTACATCAAAATAATACAAAAACATAAACAACATTAATTTGAATTAAAAAAAATAAATAAAAATTCAAATTTTTTTAAAATATTTTTGAAACTAAAAAACAAACATGCTTTAATAAGAAAATTTAACTCAACCTTAAATAAAAAAAAAATCATCACCCAACTTTTGTACAATATAAGAAAAATCTCATTAATTTATTTCCTCTTATAAAAAAATTAAATAAGACAAAAGAAACAAAATTTAAAGTATTGGGTCCTACTGGCTGTAGGACTCACAACTATTAGGTCCAGCTGCGACAAGATCTAATATTTTGGAGTCCTGGTAGCAACAAGACCTAATCCTATTGAGTTTTGCTGAAGCATCCAGACTCAATATCCGTATGACCCATGACCCAACAATATTAGGTCCTGTTGGACAAGAAGACCCAATATCATTGTAGCAGGATGCATTTTGTTTTATTATTTTGTACTTCTTTAAAATCAAAAGGGAATTAAAGTCTTCTGAATTTCTCGCTCGATCAAAAGAATATAAAACATATTAAACGTTAGTTTCTTCACTGACTTTCTGAGGTATAACTTTTGCCATGACATTAGTGGCTTAGCTCTTCGCGTTTCCCAAAAGCTTTTTTTTATAGAGAGAGTGTTCAGCAGAACCCAACATTATTACAGTTAAACTCAGCAGAAATTTATTACTAAACATAGAAAAAGACAACATTCCTCATAAACATTACAGTGCTGTCCATAATGCACACATTTTATGTCTGCAGTATAATATATAGTACAATGAATTTATATTCATAATAAATACACAGTATTTTTTCCAAGCCTTTTAAAATACAGTATAATAGCAGAATTTAGTCTAACAATAATCTTGATACAAGTATTTATCCTACACTAAATTTGGTACACAAAAAGAGACAGTGGAATTAATTATACATCATTGAATGGAGAAAACTTGAAAGTTAGTTTGCCCCTCGTCTAATAATAACAGCATGTTTTTACGTATCCTTTTGGCAGCACAGACATTGCATTGCATAACACTGTTGAGGTAGTATGTCTTTTTGCTATAAAAAGCATTTGGGAAATGGTCAAAAGTAAAAGACTTCTTACTACAAGAATTTGGTGAAATTAGTACCTAATTATCATAATAACCAGAAAAATCCTGTAGGCTGTAAGTTTGAGGTGTCTTGTTGCTTCCTATTTTGAGGCCAACTTTGTACCAGATTTTTGCCTTCGTAATCTTCCCCTCCTTCCACACCAGTTCCACCATTTCATATAAATAAACCTCTCTCCTCCTGCCCCTTCCATTTTTTTAGCAGATCCTTTATGTTTTCTCACCCTCCATTTTCTCGAGGTTTTTTTTTTTAATGTGTGTGTGTAGTTGATCAATTGAAGAGAAAAATCTCATAGAGTTAATGGGAAGCAAAACGGAATCAAAAAGGTGGATGCTTGAGAGCATTGAAATTGATAGGATGCGGGGTGTTCCTGTTAATGATGAACCTAAAGCCACCTTACCGCCCAAAGAACCTGCTGATGGATTCATCAAGAGGAGTGCAAGTAATCTTGGGGCATCCCTCAGAAGGACTACAAGTACTGCCTTGAGGAAGAGTGGGGTTCTCTCTTCGAAACCTCCTCTCCCCAAGATAGAAAGAACAGCATCATCAGCTTCTAGAGGACTTAAAAGCCTAAGGTTTCTTGATAGAACAATGACAGGAAAGGAAATGGATGCATGGAGATCCATCGAAAGGCGTTTTGATCAATTTGCAGTTCATGAAAGGCTCCCTAAGGACAAATTTGGAATCTGCATTGGTATGCTTTCGAAATCTTTCGTTGTTAACGGCATGCTTTTTCTCCTATCTTTTCAATATAAAAAACACAAATTGAACTTCATTCCCTTTTTTGCAGGACTAGGAGATTCAAAAGAGTTTGCAGGAGAAATATTTCATGCAATTGCCAGGCGTAAGAATATATGCCCCGCAAATGGGATAACAAAAGATGAGTTGAAATTATTTTGGGAAGACATGACTAAACAAGATCTTGATTCTCGTCTTGGAATATTTTTTGATATGTAAGAAATCCCCCTTGTGAAGTCTAAACTGTTAAAGGGTTAACTTTAAGCTGACATAATGATTTAATAGGTGCGACAAGAATGGGGATGGGAGGCTTTCGGAGTTGGAAGTGAGGGAGGTGTGGCTATATTGCCCTTCTGCATAATTGTTATTTTCCTTTTCTTTTGTTTTTTTTTCTTCCTCTTCACATCACGATATTTCAATTTTCTGATTTTATGTTTTGCCAAAGGTTATAGAGTTGAGTGCCTCTGCAAACAAGCTCACAAATCTTAAACAGCATGCGGCAGTCTATGCAGCTCTAATCATGGAAGAACTTGATCCTGATCATCTTGGATATATAGGGGTTGGTATTTATGCAAAAACTCTGGTTTCAAATTTTGTGACTGTGTGGCAATTAGAAACCCTACTTTTTCTAGTTTTGCAGCTATGGGAGCTTGAAACTCTGCTAAGAGGGATGGTGAATAATGAAGATCAAACGACGAAGCTCGATGAAAAAACGCATAATCTCACAAATGCCATGATCCCAAGAAGATATAGGACTCCTGTTGCCAAATTCTTCACTGTGTCGGTAGAATATATTCATGAGAACTGGAGGAGAATATGGGTTATCGCGTTGTGGTTAGCTGTAAACTTCGTACTCATTTTTTGGAAGTTTAAGGAGTTCGAGAAATCACCGCTATTCAAAATCTCAAGTTATTGTGTCTGTCTTGCCAAGGCTTCTGCCGAGAGTCTCAAGTTTAATATGGCCCTCATTCTTCTTCCTGTCTGCAGAAGAACACTTACTAAGCTTAGATCATCATTTCTCGGCACCTTTATCCCTTTCGATGACAACATAAGCTTTCACAAGACGATTGCTTTGGCCATAGTAATTGGGACTCTAGCTCATACTCTAGCACATGTGCTTTGTAATATTCCGTTGTTGAGTTCATGCCCAGAAGGCAAATTCATGCTATTTGCTGGACCATTGTTCCATTACCAACAGCCAACTTATTGGTTCTTCATGCGAAGCATTGTAGGCGTAACCGGAATTCTGATGATCCTTATAATGGGGTTCTCATTTACTTTGGCGACACACCATTTCCGAAAGAACGTCATTAAGTTACCAGGGGTATTTCACAGATTGGCAGGGTTTAATGCCTTTTGGTATGCGCATCATCTGCTCGCCCTAGCATATCTACTGTGCATTTTGCATGGCTACTTCTTAATATTTGAAAAGCCTTGGTATGCCAAAACGGTATGCACAGCCCTCAGCTAGCTACTTCTTCATTAAGCATAACCTTTTTCTTCCATTTGTGCTTCAACAATTCTGAATGCAATATTTTCATGACAAAATAATTTCTCTTCTGAATATATAGGTTAAATCGGTTGCTGAAACTAATTGTGTTATCTAACTTTCCACAGACATGGATGTATCTCATTGGCCCAGTATTGTTCTATGCCACTGAGAGAGTCTTCACAAAAAATCAGGAACGCTTTCACCGTGTTGATGTCATTAAGGTCTGTGTTATTGATGTTTATTGTCCTCATCCATGATATTAATTCATAAAACTCATCGTGTACTTTGGACATTACAGGCAATTATATATACAGGGAATGTTCTTGCTCTATACATGGGCAAGCCTCCAGGATTTAAGTACGAAAGTGGAATGTACCTCTTTATCAAATGCCCGGATTTGTCCAAGTTTGAATGGTAATCAATTGATCTCCGATAGTGTTTTCTGTTCCATAATACATCTCTTTAGTAAAAAAATTCAGTTCTTATTTCATATAGGCATCCCTTCTCCATCACTTCTGCACCAGGAGATAACAATTTGAGTGTCCACATAAGAACTGTGGGTGATTGGACTACAGAACTCAAAAACTTATTTGCGAAGGTTATGGCTTGATTGGTGTCTCTCTATATCAATGCAACTGAGGCAGATTTAGTGACATGTTATTTGCAAATGTTATATTTTCGCAGGTCTGTGAGCCCCCCCGGGATACTAAACAAAACCAAGGAAGGCTAAAGAGAATGGAAACTAAAGCATTGTCAAACTCAAACTTCGATCAGATACAAGCAACGTCAGTAAATTAATTCTTAAATAATCTATACTTGAGATTTTGTGAAAACTAAAATACCCCTTTTTCACCTGTGGCAGATTTCCAAAGATCCTGATCAAAGGACCATTTGGAGCCCCCGCTCAGAATTACAAAAAGTTTGACATATTACTGCTCATAGGTCTAGGAATTGGAGCAACTCCATTTATCAGCATTTTGAAGGATCTGCTCAATCAGATCAAATCAAATGCAGCGGAGTCGAGGAGGGTACGTTACGTATAGTGCAAGGCACACATCACTGCCATAAGATTGCTTAGACAAATAAGTTGAAAATCAATTCAGCTAACATATGATTGCACGCAGGACCAACGGATGGGTTCAACTGATAAAAAGGGTCCAGAAAGAGCATACTTTTACTGGGTCACAAGAGAACAAAGTTCTTTTGATTGGTTCAAGGGTGTCATGGACGATATTGCAGACTATGATGATAATGTGGGTTTTGATAGCTGAAAAATGTCCTCATTTTACAAATTCTCAGCCCGTCAAGGGTTTCTAATCTAACCAGTAATTATTCCTTTGGAACTTTTCAATGTCTCAGAATATAATTGAAATGCACAACTACTTGACTAGTGTGTATGAAGAAGGAGATGCAAGGTCTGCACTTATTGCCATGGTACAAAAACTGCAGCATGCAAAGAATGGACTTGATGTTGTCTCCCAAAGTCGGGTATTGATCAGCTTGACTGACCACTGCATCATTAACGATATACTATGTTTTTTTCTTTTAAATTCCTTGCTAATATGTAATAGAATGTGACAGATAAGAACGCATTTTTCAAGACCCAACTGGAGAAAGGTATTTACTCAAATGGCAGAAACACATAAATTTTCTCGGATAGGTAAGTGTGGAACTGTAAAGAACCTTTTTTGGTACCATGGCGCACCATATCTTTTTCAGCTATATCATTAGTTTTATGCTTAGGTCCTTTGTTTACTTCTTGATGTCTTGGTTTGCAGGCGTCTTCTACTGTGGAAGTGCTCTCCTTGTCAAACCACTGAGGGAGCTTTGCCAAGAATTTACTCTAAGTTCATCAACTCGTTTCCAATTTCATAAGGAGAACTTCTAAAATACCAATTTGATCCATCTTGGAAAATGTTTGCTTGACACAGTGTACAACGAAAGATATAAAATGAGAGCTTCTCAAGCTCTAAATTCTATAGAAAATCTATGTTTTGTAAACTCTCACTAATATGAAATCTCTCTACTAAAAAATAATACTCAAGGTTATTTAAATAAAAGCTTAAATAGATTTAGGTAAGGAAACTTGAACCAAATAAAATTTTTAAATGTAACTAGGAAAAAAAATCCTAAAATAAAGAAATATCCAAAAAAATATCTTCTGAGCCGAATTCGAATATGATAACAACCTCTTCTGATTTTAACCAATTATCTCTTTATAGAATTGGATATATTGAGCAGCATGATAAAATTTGAGTCTGATCCAATGATTTAATAAAAATTATATCCTTTTTTGTCTGAAATGTTTATTAATGTGTTTAAACTTCTCTTCGAGCTTGTCAATATACGTATCGCGTCAAGCTTCTTTATTTGAGTAAAACTCATTCTCAATTTTACTATCAGAAATTAAACTCTTTGATTCTAAAGAAATATACACTTCAAATATAGTATTGTGGCTAGTTTGTTCACAAATTAGAATGTCTTTAATGTACTGATTTCAAAATCTAATTTATGATATGTGCAAACTAAATAAGAATTCATATCTAATGTTACACTTTGTTTGTCTATGAAACCCATTTGTATTCCTGCACCCTTTCCTTTACCTCAAATTTGACCACCTCATATTAGATGTTGGTAAAGAAGCATCGTCATCTTTAGTCAGCTTGTATTCAAGCTGCTTTTATCCCTTGACCTTTTTATGGAAAGGAACCCCAGGTAATCTTCTACCATATTTTTGAGTGACTTTTTAAAAATTATTATGCTCTCTATGTCTTTGTTTGAACACCCATGATCGAAGGATTATAGCTTACTATTTTCTTCTCTAACTTAATTTATAAAGACTAAAGTTGTTTTTTTAGCTCTCTGTTCAACCAAATTATCTTTACCATAATGGGATAACTTTGAAATTTTAAAATTAGAGACTTATGTGTCTAATTCTACCCTTTATTCTTTGTAAAATTCATTACCTTGCAAATTAAGGTTAACAATAGTCTTTGGTTTCCACTCATAATCTAGTGAAACAAATATATCCCTCAATAATATTTTTATTCAAAACTAAGATAAAAATAAGTTCTTACTTTAATTATTTATATGTTTTTCCTTTGTACTATTTAAAAATTTTGAACAAAAAACAAGCTATAATAATTTAATTATTTATATGTTTAGTATAAAATCTCTTCATAATCATCTTGTATAAACTTTAAAGTTATTAATTTTCTCATAGTTCTTCATGATGAAAGTATATGTTTACTAGCACAAACTCTATTTCTAGAATATCTTATCACCAATCTCATCATAAGCAAGTTTGCATCTTGAAAAGCTTGCCTTCTGATAACTAAGAATCTTTTTTAATTGAAAGTATGCTTCCAACTCTAACAGTCATCTAATAAATCTTTTCTTTAAAAAAATTCTATAAAAAAACAATTTCATTGAAATTAAGAATTCATCTATGAAAAAATTAATTGCAAACTAAGTTGTCAGTTCATTGTTTGGTTTATAGGAATAGATATAGGGTTTGGTTCACCCTGAGGTAAGTCTATAAGAAAACCCCCCCCCCCCATGATCCTTATTTTTAACCAATCATATATGGTTCTCATTACTGCCTCTTAAGACCTCATAGTTTCATAGATGGCTTTCATTCTTGCACCACAAAATAGGAAGATGTTGTAAATGTCTCCTACCACAAAACAAGCTACCTTGCTCTATTAAGAATTGATACAGTATATAGTAAAAGATAGGAAATGAAGATTTCTAAAGTCCTAAGTACAATTATGAACTATAGAGAAAATCTATGTTTTATAGATTTTGATTAATATGAAATCACTTTACTGGAAAAATAACACGCAAGGTTATTTAAATAGGAATCTAAACAATCTAGGTAAGGAAACATAAACAAAATAAAATTTTAAAACCTAACTAGGAAAGACATCTTAAGATAACTAGGAAAAAAATGCAAAGCATCTTCTATGTCAAATTTAAACATGAATATAATGTTAGTTAGCTAAATCCAGATTACCACCTTTAGAACTGAGTTTGTAGAACATTTTGGGAAAATTCTACCTTGATTTAATAATCAGATCAAAAGTTAAATATGTTTTTGCTAAAAAGATTGTTTGACGCATCTATATTTCTTTTTAGACTTATTGATATGTGTCCCACCACATCATTATAGAAATAGAAATTGTGTCATTAACCATTTTCCCATATTCATATGAGGAAATTAGCTTTAGGATGTTGCAATCTTGTAACCTTACAAATAATTTCTTTTTTCTTCCAAACTTATGTTGACAAACATTTTTTAGTTATAGAGGTTATGTCATAATTATACAATAAAGATAACTCTATTTGATTTATAAATCCATGTCATCCTTTCTAGAGTTTTGTTTTACAGTTTTCATTAAAAGGTCAAACCCTAATAAGTACATTAAAATAGCTAAAGTTGAAGTATGAAGAGCATAAGGCATTAGTAAATGAAAAACACAAATAGCCTTCAAAAATTCCATAAGGATAGAAAAAATTATAGACAGTCTAGGTAGAAAAAAAAATCCAATCTTATAAGAAAAGTTACAAGATTGGAAATCATCATTTGTAAATGCTAGATTTTATAAGAAATAAATTTATAGATATTGTCACAAAGATAACTTTATGATAGAATATTATTTTAATTTTAAATGTTATGTAAGTTTGCGAACAATTGTTCTCTTTTATTCTAAATTAGTGCTAACATTTTAGCTTAGACTTTGAGTTTTAGCCTAGACTTTGAACTATATAATAAATATTCTACCTTATTCACTCAATCAACCTTTTAAGAGGGAATTTTTCTAATAGCACTTTGAGTTTTAGTTTAGACTATAAATGAACCTAGATATATAATAAGCAAGTAAGTAAATCAATGTATCCCTTAAAAGCCACGAGGACAAGAAAAACATCATACAAGCCCGCACAAGGCATTAGTAAATAAAAAACACAAATAGCCTTAAAAAAATCCACAAGGATAGAAAACTGTAGAAGAAAAAAATCCAATCTTATAAGAAAAGTTACAAGATTGGTCATTTGTAAATGCTACATTTTCCAAAATCAATTTATGGCTATTGTCAAAGATATTTATATAGAATATTATTTTAATTTTCAATGTTATGTAAGTTTACAATAGTGTTTTCTTTTATCTAAATTGCAAGTTTTACTTTTTAATTTAGACTTTGAACTATATAATAAGAGTAGTTCTCTCTCTCTTATTCATTCAATCAATCCTTTCAAGAAGGAATTTTTTTTAATAGCACATTCAAAGATCAAAGGCTTTGTGAGTATATATAATAATAAATCAAAGCTTAAGTACAAAGAGCACAATGCAAGTAAATAAAAATGTGTCTAATTCCACGGGACAAAAACATCTAGCCAAACTTATAGAGTTTAGAATGAAGAGGTCGTCATGGCTCATTGATTCACTAAATCGTCGATGGACTATTCATCCCCAACAATCTACCTTTAAAGTTTGTTGTTTCTTCTTCAAGCTAATTGCCTCCCTATATTCTCTCTATTTTGAGACAAATAATAGACATTATTCCTTGTCATTTAAAGAATGGAAGGAAAAAATGTTGTAGAAAAACTAGTGATCTTAAAAATAGAATCTAATATCATTTCATATCAATTTTTTGTTTAGTTTAACTATAAGATAATTGCATGTAAATTATAACCAAATATTGTTGATTAAGTTGTTGTTAAAAAAAGATAAGCATGGAATTAAACAAAGTAAATATTGAATGACTATATTGGTTGTCATAACCCGATTCTTTACCATTATTTTCTCATAAAAAGAAAAAAATCAAAGAAAATGATTTTTTGATACATTCCAGCCATTCATGCACACATTTCATTATTCTCATCTTTTTTTTTTTTTGTTAACATCTTTTTTGGGAGAGAAGTCAAAATAAGAAAAATTACAATTAAGAGAGAGAGAGAGAGAAAAAGAAGAATAAGGAAATAAAATGAAAAGTGTAGGAAAGAAGGATCAAAATAAAGTTTAGACCCAACTTATTTGAACATATAAGAGTCCTAGATTAAGTTGACTCTCCAAACTTAATCCACTCAACTTAGGTTCGATGTCTTAACAAAATGCCTATGTGGACATTTATGTATAATTGCAAAATATATTGATAGACTACATTACTCTTTATTTGTAATATAACTATAGAGGGTTTTTGTTATATAATCAAAATGTTATTAATTTTTTAAAAAATTATTAAAAGGGAAAATCACCTTAAAACTCCTAAGGTTTAATTGTAGTAACACTTTACCTTCCATATTTGAAAATTTATAATTTATATATTACTGTTCATATCAAGGTTGTCAATTTTATTTTGTTCCTCTAGTAATGACCAGTTTATCTTGTACAATTTCAAAAAACAAAACAACCCAAAACAAATTTCATCTCGCTTTGAATCTCTTTTCATTTTAGATTTCTTAGCCAAATTCAGGCCAAGATGTTTCAGTTCATTATGTTTGTGTTCATTCAATGAATTATGTTTTTTTTTTTAATCTATGTTTTTTTCTCTAATTTCATTATTTAACACTTAGTTTATTGAAGATGAAACTTTTATTTTGTTGTGGATTGCTTTTTTGTTTTATGATTATCTTAGTCTCATGACCCATGTCATTGGTTTGGAGAGTTAACCCAGTTGACTCGAGTATTTTTTTTGTCTATTTTTTTCAGTTTCATCATTCAATATTTGATTTATTATGAATTAGGCTTTATTATTTATTTTAGTTTATTTTCTATGAAGTTATCCTAATCTCATAACTCAAATCGTAGGTTTTTGCTTTAACCCATGTAGACTTAGATCGTTCTATTGTGTCTTTTTTTAGATTGGTTTATTTTTCCAATTTATCATTTAACAATGGGTTTATTAGGAATAAAACTTCATAATTTATTTTGATTTGTTTTATTTGCGGTTTTCATGGTCTTATGACTCGGGTTGTGGATTTGAAAGGTGAACCGAAGTTGACCTGGAACAATCCAATATGTTGTCTCAATATTTTAAAAAAAATGATGTCATCTTGAATTTCATATAGTCAAACTATATTTTTATTAGGCGTTCAAATTGTCTTTAAGCCCATCGAGTCCATTTGATCAACTTCCACACGATTTAAATTTTTTCTAGTAGAAAAATGTTAGTTATGCTTGGATATTTCTTTTTATGTTAAAAAAAATTGATTCGACCCACAATATAGCGTGGACTAATGATCTAATAGTTACTAAATATGAATGTTTAAATTTTAAAATTATGTTTAGATACTTGACATTATGTTTAAAATTTGAATTGTACAATTTCAATTTAATTTATCTTTGGATTTAAATTGGAATTTTATATGTTGAATTAATATATGTATGTGTGTTTGTGTGTGTATGTGAACAATACAACTCCAAAACAGTACACCAAAATGCTTCGAAACCAAAATGTATCGTTCTAAATAATAATAATAAGAAAAAACAGATTGCCAACCATAATGGAAGTGATAAACTTGGTTTATATAATTGATAACACTTTATATACTAAGTCAGAAACACGTGAACTCGGTCAATATAAAGATCTTGAAATATTACAGGTTTGCCATTGTAATTTATTTAATGTACAAGATGCTCTTATAAGTGAAATATCTCAAGTTTGCCATCATTCTTCTCATATGTTTCCTCTCCCTTTCTATATGAATGTAAAATCATGTTCTTTCTCTCTCTTCTATGCATAAATGATATTTATGAATAAAATTAAGGTTAATCAAAGTTGTAAGATGAAGAAACTACTCGATTGTTTCAACCATTTCAAAAAATTCCTTTCACCATTAATTCTCTACTTCTCAAAGACCTGTGACCTAAATGAGCACAACATCAGCAATAATTGGCCAAACCGAATCATAATGTCTCAAGAAACCATCACTCACATGAACAACATAACCCCAACAACACACTTACATAGACTAGTCACCATAACACAAGACACACCACGTCAAACCTAACCTCATCTTCATCTCTAATCAACCATCAAACCTTAAATCCACAACACCTTAAAAGACACCATCACCGGTCATATAATCTAACATTACAACATTTAACAATTTTATCAATGAAATTTTTCTATCGGTTTGAGATTGTCATTCTGTCGGTAAAACTTTTACCAACTAATTCACCAACGGAATGCATCTGTCGGTATAATGTTTGTCGGTAATTCCATCATTTATCATTAATTCTATCAGTAAAAAAAATAAAATCAATGGTTCTACAGACAAAAAATGCTCTGGGTTTTGCGACCCATGACCCATCAAAAGACAACTCCATATTTTTACGGTTACAAAACAATGATATATCCTTTTTAGCCTTGATATTGTCCTTTGTCTTCTCCTTCATGTCCATGATCATGTTGAAAGTATTCTTAAACTCGTTCTTTTCTATGTGCATGAAGTCAAGGTTATGGCAGAGAAGATTGGTCTTCCAATAAGAAAGCTCCCAGAAAATACTTTGCTTTACCTAGTTGTGGGTCAAACCAAAACCAAGAAACTTTTGCTTACCGGACTGGAAATCAAACACAATGTCACCGTACTCTAACACCACATCGTGCAATTCTTCACCAGAAAGACGTGGGAGTGCAACATTCTTTTCAACTCTGCCAACAAAAAAAAATTTATGTTCTTTCTGTACTTGTGATCTGTTGGCAAGAAACGTCGGTGGCTGTTAAAAAAAGATGTTTTACCCCCGCTTGTTCGCGTGAATTGTTTTCGATTAAGAGCTCATTTGAAGCAATAGTACAACCAGAGTTTTATTAAATTAATTTTTTGATGTTTTTGAATTATTTTAATGTGATGATATCAAAAATAAATTTTTAAAAAATTAAAAAATATATATTATTTTGATGCATTTCCAAGTAAAAAGCACTTTAAAAAACTTTTATTACCATTACCCCAAACGCCCTTAAAACTACTATTTTCATAATCTTATTTTTACAAACAGGGTTGAATCTAGTTTACGTTTACCACTTTTATATAATAATATATTTATCATTATATCCTATGGTGTTGACTTATGAATCAACCCGTGAATTATAAAAACAAATCCATAAAGAAACCATAAAAGCTATAAATACAGTCTAAAAATCAGTTCTACACATAAAATCCAATTTTGGTAAAATAGTACAGACTTTTAAATTATATTCTGATAAAATTGGAATCCATAACATGTTGGAGCCTTGGTTGTTAATGGCTCAATTGGCCCATTATATACCTATAAGGAATCAAATTATTAATGAATGAACTAAACTAGTTATGGTAATGAATTATACAAGCACTGTCCTTTTATTCATAAACATTTAATTTAGGTAGTGTTTAGATTTAAGTGATTATTAGAATGTTTTTTATTTATATAAAGATTTAATTCAAAAAAATATATAAAAAAAAATTCAAAAACCAAACCTTCAACTTTCTTTTTCAGCTAGACGTCAACATCGAGAAAGCGGATACACTTTAGTGTATCGAAATTACTAGAAAACCCATACTCGCCTTATTCCACCACCTAGCCAATCACAGCTTGTCCTTGTCAATTCTCAACTTGGTCGGGCCACTCTTCGTCTTCTAACATATTTTATCAAGGGAGGAAACTTTGCTCAGCTGCAACGCCTACAAACGCCAAACCCACCAATCACAACGCAACACCTTTGACCACTTCACACTCTCTTCTCTTTGCTCATTTCTGTTTCCACGGATCCTCTTTGTGCAAGTAGCAGTAGCAAGAAAGAGTTGGCATACTTGTGTTCTCTCAGGCACCACCATTTTCTTTTTTCAAGCCTTTTAGCTTATAGTGAAAAAAAGAGAATAAAGCTAGCAAAGCACCAGTTTTTTATCCTTTTTTGCCATTTTCTCCACTAATTCTAGAGGGCATCTTTCTTTTCTCTGTTTTTTCCTCAATTGGGTCTTTTTGGTTTTTGCTATTGCTCACTTTTAGTATCTTTTAAACCAAAGTCTTAATCCCATTTTTTTTGGGTTTGAAGTTTGAACTTCGAAGTTTCAAGATTTATGGTTAAGAGTATTGTTTTCGTTTTTGAAATTTAAAAAGGTTTTTTCTTTTTCTTTCTTGAAATTGTTGTGGTTTAGTACTTGGGTTTATTGATGGAATAAATATTAGGATCTGGATATTGTTATTGCTTCAAGAATTTTCCTTGGGTTTTGGAAAGTTGCAGACTTTTCAAGATTCCTCAATTTGTAAAAAAGAAGGTTTCTCAAGATTCTAATCTAATGGCTATTTGATCATAAAATTCTCCACTTCTCTGCATTTCCCATTTGGTCATTCTCTCTCTCTTTGAATTCAAAGAGAGAGAGGAAAACCGAGTAATAGAGTGTGCCTCTTTTATGTTTGTATAAATCATCTCTTCTTTGGCTTGCTAGTTATTTGCTTTGATTGTACACTGTGACTGCTATGAATCGGGGCATTGGAATCCTGTCTCCGGCCTCGTATTTACAGAATTCAAACTGGTTTTTTCACGAAAGCAGGGGAACAAAATGGACCCCTGAAGAGAACAAGCAGTTTGAGAATGCTTTGGCTTTGTATGACAAGGATACGCCTGATCGGTGGCTGAAGGTGGCAGCCATGATTCCAGGCAAGACTGTAGGTGATGTCATCAAACAGTACAGGGAATTGGAGGAAGATGTTAGTGATATAGAGGCAGGACTCATCCCAATTCCTGGATATAATAGTGATTGTTTCACATTAGAGTGGGTGAGTAATCATGGGTATGAAGGGTTGAAGCAATTTTATAGTCCTGGAGGTAAGAGGGGCACAGCGACTCGGCCTTCTGAGCAGGAAAGGAAGAAAGGTGTGCCGTGGACTGAGGAGGAGCACAGGTAAATTACATTTCTTAGATTGTAATGCTATTGTCTCTTCCTTTTAATTTTGCGACAGTGATAGTTAATAAAACTTGTTCTTTTTCTGTGTTGTTTTTTTCTGGAATTGAGTTGTCATTTGCCATCTTGCTGAGGTAATTGAGAGGTGATTAATGACTAACTTTGCATTTTAGCTTATGATAGACCTAAGCGTATTGTTCTCTATAAATCTTTATAGCGGAATTCAACAATTTGAAAATGTCAATCTGCTGTACTTTAAGCCTTGCTTTCCTAAAGATGTTTCTTTCATCCACCTATGTACTTTTCATGTGTTTTGGTGTCTTATGTTGAAGATACTTGACATAAACTGCAGGCAGTTTCTTTTAGGTCTTCAAAAGTATGGTAAGGGGGATTGGAGAAATATCTCCCGCAATTATGTGACTACTAGGACGCCAACTCAGGTGGCTAGCCATGCACAAAAGTATTTTATTAGGCAAAGTACTGGAGGGAAGGACAAGAGGAGATCTAGTATCCATGATATCACTACTGTCAATCTTCCAGATGCCAGATCTCCATCACCAGAAAACAGAAAGCCATCATCTCCAGATCATTCAACCACAACCAAGCAATCTCAGGCACCACCAATAACGACTGGCATGGTTAAAGGGCTATTTGACTGGAAACCCCAAAATGAAGGAACAGCCACAGTTTTCAATCCAGCAAATGGCAATTTGTTGATGGCACCTTTCTGTGGGATATCCTCATATGGATCCAAGCTGCAGGAGCAAAATCTGCTTGGAGGAGCACTTCCAGGATATCAGTTCGGTCCTTACAATTTGATTTTTCAGATGCAATCAATGCAGCATCACTAAGGTCATAGATGAAGTGGAGCATTTAGAGGGCTCTGAAGGCATTGATATGCTATATGTGATATAGTATGTTGGGTAGCTTTGTCTTTTCTTAATCATGGTTTATTGTGAATATGTCAATGAGGGCTCAAGTTAGTCCATATTTACTAGACTCTTACAGAACAATCACTTAGCTTACGCTGTGATTTTGCATTCAAATCTAATCATCGAACCAAAAGGAAGCTCGTTTATGTGAAGCTTGCCTTTTTATTACCTGTGAATATCCTGGTTGTGTTTGGAATTCAATTATAGTCGCAAGGTTTGGAACTTGATGATGGTCGCAAGGGACTTTCTATTTGGACTTCTTTGTGTTTTGAATGATGAAATTTGCATAAGAATCATTCTGAATTGTCCTTGAGCATGAAAGGGTTATGACTAGATGGGGTATTCTTCAATTATTGAGGTGCTGGCTTGACATGCATGATGCAGCATCCTAGTTCACATGTTGGATGAAGTACAATCCGAAGTATGAAGAATTGGATTGAAAAAGTCTGTCTGCTCAAGAAAAATAAAACAAAACTCAGAGAGAATGGTTTCTGATGTGTTCGAGGTATTCAGACTATGTCACCTGTGATATTGTTTTGTGCACTTGTAATATTCCTTTGATCAAAGTAAGCAGCAGTTTTCTTGTACAAATCCTCTGTCCAAATTTGCTTTGATCACATATCAGATTTTTTATCCCTTTCAAACATCATTCCTTGATTTCCTTTTTCTTGATGCCTTTATGCGTATGGTTTATGCATTCGATTCGATTAGATGAATGAATTTGACAATGGAATCTTGACTGAAGCTTGAGAGTGAGGGCCACCGGTTCAAGAATCCAATGCTTTCATTCTGTTTCCTTTTCACTTTGTTCTGTTCATGAGGATGACAGTGTTCTTCTTTTCACTTTGGTTCAATAATGAGATAGCAAAGTTAAGTGGCAGAAGATCCTACAAGATGTTTTAGTGACTGACTGTGCCATTGAATTCCATTTTCTTTCTTTTGTTTTTTTGCAGAAATATCTTTCAAAAGCTAATGTCAATCGTGCCGAAGACTAGTGCATTATTTTTGCATCTCCTTCAAGCCAGTAATCAATCATGGGTGGTTCTCTGTTTCTTGAATGTGAAAATTTTGATTTGACTGCTCATTAAAAGAGAATCTAACTAAGCACTTAGGTGGGTTTAGAAATTTAACCCGTAATTTAATCATGGTAAGATTTTATAAATCCCTTCCATGCTAAAATATATATATATATATATATATATATATATATATATATATATATATGCTCTTGAAGAAATACTCATCCGAAGAGGGATGCTATAATGGGTTTCATTTCGTATGATTTTTATAAATTAATTTAATTTGTTTCTTAGTTTTTTTATTTAAATAAAAGCCATGTCTATATATGCTTAAATAACAATTTTTTTTTATAAATTTGAGTCAAAATTTTGCTTTAATAAACTGTGAAAATCATAACTTTTGTCTAAAGAATTCCAACTTGTATTATTTTTTTTTTCAAAAATTTTATTTTAGGTCATTTTTTTACCAAGCATATTTATAAAAAAAATTCTTTCAAAACAAATAATCTTTTCAAGCGGCTTCTCCTGTTAGTTTTGACTAAAAAAATATTAAATAGATGTTTTTTATGCTCTTGAATAATCTTGATATATCGATATTAAAAATTTAAAAATAAATATATAAAAAATATATTTTAATATATTTTTAATTAAAAATTATTTTTAAAAAATATTTTATAAAATTTTCATTTCCCATTTGATAAAGACGGATTAGCCATGTTGAAACCTAGATTATCAGACCCTTGCACAAAATCTGACATAACCAATCCCCTCATGGTGCTGTACAAGCAAAGACAAGTGAGTATTTGCCAAACGCATTTTTAAGCAACTGGGACAGTTTTGCTAACCATTCAGATGGCTTTCCACCGTCTGCTTTCACTGAATTTGACATAGCCATTGTTTTTCCTCGTGTTTTTTAAGATTATTTTTTATATTTTTAAATTATCTTAACATATTAATATTAAAAATAATTATTAGCACTTATGTTCGTCTTCTTTCTTTTGTTGCTGCTGCTCCTGCAAATCGCTGGCACTGACATTGATGTTGTTTATGCGAACCTTCATGAAAAGCTAGCCTACTGCTCCCATCAGACATCGCCTCGCAACCATTACTCAAGGTCCCCCCACGGGACCCCACAAAAAAAAAAAAATTTCATGGCAGCATAAGCAATATAAAACCCTGTGAGACTTTTTCCTGGGTAAATGACAAAACTGCCCTAATTTCTTTCCGAAAGCAAAAGCTTTTTCTGCAAGTTGCGTAGAGGAGCACTTTGGATTATTTCATTCTCATCATGTTATAACCAATCCCATGGTCTAAGTGCAGACCACACACCTTGTGTCTCTATCTCTTGCTTATTGTTTGGTTGATGTTCCAAGAAAGAAATAATATAAAAAATATATAGATATACATATATTTAGTTCAGTAAATATAAAAAAGACAAATTTATAAAAATAAATTTATCTTTCAAATCATTTTAAAATAAATTTCTATATTTTCAAAATATAAGGTACATAAAGAGTGTAATTCTATAGACAATAGTTATTATTTTTCTATTCCTAAAATATCCTTATTAAAAAACTTTTAATTCTAAAATTGTTTAACTAAGGCATGTAAGGGTAAAAATGATTATTATTATAATTTTAAAACTCGACATAAAAATCGATTTAAGATAAGTCTTGGGTCATGGGTTAGAATCGGGTCAACCCAAGTTAATCTCATGTTTTTTTAAAAAAAAAAATAATCAAAATGACACTATTTTAATTAAAAAAATCAAAATATTTTTTACATGGGTTTTTTCTCGGGTTGACTAGGTCATAAAACATCCAGTTTCTTGACTAGGTCAGGCCAGATCAATCCTTCATCTATTTTTCTTAAATGCAGATTGATCTAGAACCTATGTCAATCATGTTCTAAGTCGACCTAGCAAGCCGGTCATGGTTTTATAATTAGAGTTATTATACTATTATTGATTTTAACACTTAACACAAACTAAAGTAAAAAAAAAAAAACAATTATTTTTTAAAATATGTAAGTTTGACAAAAAAAAAACATATTAAGGGTAAAATAAACTTTTTATATTTTATTTTGTTTTGATCACTATCAATCAAAGACGATATAAAAACAGTCACTCCGTCTTGTATATCATTATCAAACGTAATTTTATTTTCATATCATATTTTGACTTGTCTTTTCTATCTACATTGTCTCTTTTTCTTTTATCATGAGACAGCAGCCAAAAGCTATATTCAAGGACAACATATATATAGGTGTTCTTGGTTTCACAACAACATTCTATTCTTCTCTCAAATGCTAGTATATAATATATATATATATATATATATATATATATATATATATATATATATACTCCTTTAAGCTTGTTCAAATTGTTTTTTTTTAGTAGTAATGTTTGGTTAGTATCTTAGAAAAAAATAGAAAGAGTTTGAAAAAAAGAACATGTTCCTTCTTATTTTTATTTCAAAATAATATAAATTTACTTTAAAATAATAACAGGAACTATTTTATCTTTACATCTTTGTCTTTTCAATTAAATAATTTTTATTTTTTTTTTATAGTTGTTATTCATGTCCCGAGATCTTAATTAAACACAACTTTATGTATCCCATTAAATAAAATATCAAGGATGATTCCACCATGGAGTCTTTTGATGCATATAATAAATTACATACATAAGAAAACAAATTTTATATATACATGCATTACATATTAATGTACAGAAAAAAACAAAACATTATGATACACAAAACCATGGGCTATTGCATCATCAATTATAAACTTTAATGAAAAGGTGGTGGTTGAGAAATTAATGCGAATACATACCAAAGACAATAATTTGAATTATGATATGTTTGATTAGAGTATGCAATATGAGCATGAGATTCCTCGTGTCTCTTCCCTTTGGGAACAAATTTTTATACTAATAAACATTTGCTAGACTTTTTGGTCCATTATGCAACCAATCACGGAGGCTTAGAGTCTTCAAAGCATTCTTTCAACCATTGTAGGTCTTCATTAATGGTTTTCCCACGTCCAATTTCCTTTCTTGTAAATTTCAAACACCAAAGGACCAAGATAACTCAACAAGGGATTAACTATTTTCTCCCAAGATTTAAACTATATATATATATATATATATATATATATAGAGAGAGAGAGAGAGAGAGAGGGGGGGGGATGTCAACTTTCTATTGATAATTCTTGGAAGGCTTGACTAATAGAATAAATAGTGGAAATGGTGTAGCAAAATTGCGGTCAAGTAGTAGTTTTTTTAAAGAGGCTGAGGTACAATACAAGTCATAATTCCCATCATTGCAGCCCGTGATAGCTTAAGGGAAAGCAAACCCACCAGAAGAACAACAAAGTACGCACTGATGAATTGTTTTCTAGTCCAGCATCCAATCAGACTGTCACTTCATCACATAAAAAAGCTATGAATGAAAGCTACTATTTGTCATCCCCTTTCCAGCCATCAATAATTATATGAAAAGAAGAGTGGGAGAAGACATTCTAACCACGAAAGATGACGTTTTCATGGCATCTATTGGCTTGTCTTGTAATGCCCTCAGTACAGTCACAGTTACAATGAATCCCCTGATGACATGACACTCTATAGTGCCATGATGACATGAATTCTTATACTTCTTCTGTATTGGGTAATTTGGTAAATGATATTCTTAAAAGTTTTTTCTCACTAAAAATATATTAAAATAATTTTTAAAATTTTTTATATTATTACATTAAATCCATTCAAAAATATATAAAAAAATTAATTTAATATCTTTTCAAAAAAAATAAATAATTTAAAAAAGTGAAACTATTATATTGTCAAATATATCATAAAAAAAAAAGTGATAGAAATTCATTCAAGAACAATAGGATAAAAAGAAGTTGATAGAAAGATATTAAACACAAAGGAAGGAATTAGAAAGAAAAAAAATGATTTGACCACCACAGTTATGGTAAAATTGTAAAAAAAAAAAAAAAGGGCTATAAATTCATTCAAGAACAATAGGATAAAAAGATGTTGATAGAAAAATATTAAACAAAAAGAAAGGAATTAGAAAGAAAAAAAATGATTGGACCACCACAGTTATAGTAAAATTGTAATAACGAAGATTTAGATGAAAAGGATGATGGCAGCAACAATAAAATGATGATTATAGTGGTGGTGGTGTGGTGGTTGTTAAAATAGTTTAATTATATTATGAGTTGAACACTAATCATAAAGTATTTTATAAAACTTTATGAGTTGGAAATATTTTTTAATAAATAAATTAAGTTTATAAGTTTGTCATAACCCAATTTTTAACCATTTTATTTTAATTATTATTATTATTTTATTTACTGAAAAGGATAGAAAAATGATGATAATGATGAAAAAACAAGTAAAATGAAATAAATGAAGAATGAATTAAAATTTGGGTTAAAGACAACATGATTGGAAGTTTGGGGGTTTAATTAAACTTTGGAATTAATCTAATTAATCCAATCAAGGGTTTAATTGGAGAATTGATAAGTTTTGAGACTTAATTGAGCTTGGAATTAATCTAATTAATCCAATCAGGGGTTTAATTGGAGAATTGATAAGTTTTGAGACTTAATTGAGCTTGGAATTAATTTAATTAATCCAATTAAGGGTTTAATTGTAAAATTGATAAGTTTTAAGACTTAATTGGACTTAAATTTAACTTAATTAATGAAATCAGGGACTTAATTGAAGAATTATCAAAGTTTGGGGTTAATTTGGGGCAAAATTGCAACAGTTAGAGTTCAAGGACTGTTTTGTAAAAAGCTCTGAACTGCAGGGGTCCAATTAAAGTTTATCCAGGGGCTTGCTTACGAAAATTTCAAAACTTCAATGACCAAAACACAAATGGCCATTAACAATCGAACGGCGTCGTTTCAAAAATAACCCATCATCTTCTTCCGTTCACCAAACCAGAAAAACGAACGACCACCGCCGCACAACCGTTACTTCTGCAATTATCACACTTTATGGTTGGAAGAAACGGCATTGTTTTCTCTGGCTATAAAAGCCATAGAACGACCGAGAAAAAAAAAAGGCAAGCAGGAACCACAAAAAAAACAGAGCAAGACAGAGGGAAGAAACCCAGCAAAACAGAGAGAAAGAAAATACACAGAAAAAAAACAGAGAAATCGCAAATAAAGAAACCCAGAAAAACCAACATTAACATCACCGTCTCCTCAAATTCCCCCTGCAAATTGGAAAAAGGAAGAACCCAAGCAGCAAGCTGTGACCTTCATCATCACCGAAACAAAAGGAAAACAAAAGGGGGCAGTCATACACAGACGAGAACGAAATCATTGAGCTGCAAGCCTCCTCGCGATCTCCAGAAGCAGGTAAGCCGTTCTCATTCTCTCTTCATTCTTGTTTGGAATTGTGCAAATGTAAGAACTGTGCGAAGGTAATTTAATTACCTTTGTACAGTTGCTGCACACGTGAAATTGCTTCACGCGTGCAATTTAATTAACTCTGTCGGGCCACTGGTTTGGGCCAGTGGCCGGGCTGGCTGGGCATAGCCCAACCCCTTTTGGGCTAAGCTGGGCCCGGTTAAAAAAAATATAGATAATAAAAAATAAAAAAAATGAGAAGTGTAGAAATTTTGTTTTTTTGCATGTCTTAGAATTTTTTTTTTTCAATGTACTAGTGTAGAAATAAAAATTTCTCATGTTTTAAAAAAAAATATTTTTTTTTATGATTCACTGATATCAGGATCAGGAAAAAATAAAAAAAATATTGTATTTTTAGGCTATGAATATTTACCAACATCAGATTTGGAATTATTCGTAGTGGAATATTTACCAACGCCAGAGTTGGAATTATTCGTGGCGGAACTTTTAATTGGAATTATTTGTGGTGAAATATTTACCAACGCCAGAGTTGGAATTATTCACGGCGAAACTTTTAATTGGAACTATTTGTGTTGGAATATTTACCAACGCCAGAGTTGGAATTATTCGTGGTGTAATTTTTAATTGGAATTATTTATGGTGGAATATTTACCAACGCCAGAGTTGGAAATATTCAAGATTCACTGATATCAGGATCCGAAAAAAATAAAAAAAATATTGTTTTTTTAGGCTATGAATATTTACCAACGCCCGAGTTGGAATTATTTGTGGCGGAACTTTTAATTGGAATTATTTGTGGTGAAATATTTACCAACGCCAGAGTTGGAATTATTCGCGGCGAAACTTTTAATTGGAACTATTTGTGTTGGAATATTTACCAACGCCAGAGTTGGAATTATTCGTGATGTAATTTTTAATTGGAATTATTTATGGTGGAATATTTACCGACGCTAGAGTTGGAAATATTCGAGATCAAATATTCATTGATGCCAGAGTCAGGAATATTATGATCAAACAATCATTTTTTAAAAAAATAAAAAAATATACATGCATTGATTTAAATTTATTTCGTAGGTTTATTCATTGAAATTAGAGTCAATAATATCATACGTTCTTACACATAAATCAACAAAAAGTTTTAGCAAATTAAGATTAAAACAACAATGCAGCTTACCTCAGGTAGGGTGCGCTAGAGGTGCTAATACCTTCCCTAGCCTCAACCAGTCCCGTATCATAGAATCTCTCTTGACCAGTTAGGGTTCCTAGTGACCATAATACTAGGTGGCGACTCCTTAAACAAGACCTTTTTCCTAAAAGAACAAGATGCCAGAAATCTGTTCTTTTTCCCTAATCAAGATTATTTTTAAGGTCATCGTGAAGTCGGGTGCGACAGAAGGGCGACTCCACTGGGGACTTGACTAAGCTTTGCTTTTTGTTTGTTAATTGCTAAAATGCTTGTTATGTTGTGTTAGGAGGTTGTGGATTATTTTATTTATTTATTTTATTTATCTTTTATTATTTATAGCTTTAGCATCCATATTTATTCATATCATTCATACATATATTGGATATAGATTTGTGCCTCCACGCGCCATTCATTTCATTATTTGTCATATCAACTTTAAGTTAAGTGGAGAAGTAACAGTACCCCAATGGCTTTAGCCTGGGTAAGACTCGCGAAACCATCCAATTCTCGTTTGATTGTTTACTTGGAAGTGGTTGATATGCCAAACTAATATTTCTCAAGGCCTCTATCTTTACACTACTTGTAAGCCTCATATCGACCTTTCGAGGACGATCACTGCGCATGCGAGAGACCTTTTGAGACTAGATAGCGACCTACCTCAAGCATTTTAATGGCTAAAACTTAACATATGACATTTTATTACAGGATTTTTGACATAATGGCTGTTAATCGTGAGATCACCACCATTGAGTATATGCTTGAATCTGAATCATTGCATATGGCTGAGGGGGACTGCCTTAGACTGGATGTTAATGGAATACCACCACTTAAAGATGTGAGATGCATAATAAATGATGCAAGCCGTTTGTTTCCACTCACCAAATACATGGCCGATGAGACAGAGTTTACCAAGATATATGGGAGGATTTTGCATCTTTTGAAAGTTCCAGTGCTGCCATTAGCCATTAAAGCTTTAATTCATTTTTGGGATCTTGATTATCGATGCTTTGTGTTTGGGAACTTTGATATGGTGCCTACCATTGAAGAATACAGTGTTCTGACAGAATTTCCTAAAGATACTCATAAGGTATACTTTTGTCACAAAGGTGAGAATGTCATAGAGGAGCTAACCAAGTTGCTTGGAATCCATCAAATGAACTTATATAGAGAGAAAAATAATTCTGGTGGTCTAAGATGGAAGCAACTAGAAGAGTTGTTGATTGCTAAAAAGTCTAATCCAAGTGCTAAATTGGAGGGATATAGAATATTGGCTTTGGGGATATTTTGGCTAATCTTATGCCCTTCAACTGCTGGGATCATCAGTCTAGAAGCAGCAAATTTGTTTGTTGAGTATGAGAAGACCAAGATTAATCCTTCTGCCGTAATTTTGGCTGAAACTTTCTTATCACTCAACCATTGCAAAAAGACTGGAAAGGGTTCTATGAGATGTTGTGTTCCATTATTATTCATCTGGTTGGTAAGTCACATGGAATCCAAGACACCATTATTCAGAAATTTTTGGTGGTTCAATCAAAAGCCACTCGAGCTATTTGTATCAAGTGAATGGGAAAACTTTTCTGAAGATGATTGGAGGGTAAAATTGCAAGAGCTTCCACAAAGCAATTTTATTTGGAGAGCACCTTGGATGAAAAATGTAGCATGCCTAATGGGTTGTGGAAAGAAGCCTTGGGTACCATTAATGGGGGTGACCGGATATGTTAGTTATGCACCTACTTTGGTTGCAAGACAACTTGGAGGCATACAAAGTATTCCAAGAACAGTGGGTATAGCTCAATTCACTGGAATCTACAAAGGAGTCACCAGTGAGATGCTAGAAGACATTAAACAGGATTGGAAATCTCTAGTGCTTGTGAAAAAGGAGACCGGATTAAGGAGTCCTACGGTTAGTGAAAGGTATCCTGAATGGTGTAATGGAAGAGTCACCTGTGCGGATCCAATTTCTAAACCTGTGGGAACACGAAGGAAAAGGGTAGATTGTGAAGAAGAATTAAGAGAATAAGTAAGGCAACTGCAAGCTGAGCTTAAAACAAAGAAAGAGCTAAGTGCATCTTTGGAGCATCAATTAACTGAGGAAAAAGCTGCGAGAAAAGTAGTTGAAGAAGAAAGGGACGATGTGGGCCAAGACTGGATAAAGGTGATGGAAAACCTGGAAATGCAAAAAGCTATTAACCAAGACGTGATGGGAAAAGCTAAGCATTGGAAAGAGTTGGCTGCTAAAACTCAAGCTGCACTAGACTCACATATGACAGATATAGATAAGTTCAAAGACCAAGCTGAGATTGAGGCATTTAACACTAAAGAAGAGCTAAGAACGGGGATGCATAACCATAAGATCGAGGTAGAAGCATTGAAATCCAAGCTGACTAGAGAGAAGTTGAAGATGGTGCAATTAATTGAAAGTAGAAAAATGATAGAACAACACAATCAAACATTGGATACTTCCAATAACTTTCTGTCTAGAAACAACTTAATCCATACTGAGAGGATAAAAGAACTACAGGATCAGATTGATCATGCTGCCACAAAGGCTCATTTGTTACGAGTAGAAGCAGACAGGTGGGAGGGGATATTATTAAGTATCGACGAAGTTTAGATAACACTGATCTTTTCTTAAGGGCTGTAGCTAATAAGGGCAGTGCTTTGGCTCCTGTATTAGATTAGATCAATTCTTATGTAAAACTTTGGAATAAATAATAAAGGGCTAAGACCCACAGTTTTCTTTCGTATATGGTTGAAAGTCTAAAGGGCATACAGCTAAGCAGATCTCCTTTTCGGTATCACAACAATGATATCAGATTCAAGCTCAAACCACATATCTAAAGCAAAACAGCCATATGTCATAAAAAGTGAATCTATATCCAATATTTTGCATCCACATTCATGCATATGCTTATAAGATGTTACATTTTGCATATACTAGGTGAAATGTAGGTCCCCCATTGAAACGTGTCCATAACACCCGTTTACGGACACAAATGGATAATGAAGAGAGAGCTCAATTAGAAACTGGATACAAAAAAGAGATGGAAAGCCTAAAGAAGGATGTAGCGAGGCTTACTAGTCTGCTCAAGCAAGCTTTGAAATCCAAATCTGGAGAAGGAACATCTTCTCAACCATCATTCACAGCTCAATTCCAGCCAATGCCTACAGCTTCCTTCATTCCGCCATCAGAACCTTATGATGTGGATCATTTCCTGCTTGCTCAACTAGCATTCCTGATAAGGATTCCCCATATTGTTCCAAGAGAAGAAGAGCCCCAAAGGGATAGAACGGTGGATGAGGGTGGTCAGGAGAAACTAGCTGCTTTAGAAGAAAGAATGAGGGTCATCGAAGGAACCAATTTGTATGACCCGGTAAAAGCTGCTGAAATGTGTTTAGTACCTAATGTGGTTATTCCCAGGAAATTCAGAGTACCAGAGTTTGTCAAGTATACTAGAACTCAATGCCCGATAACCCATCTTAAAGCATATTGTAATAAGATGGCGGAGGTGGTTCATGATGAGAAGTTATTGATCCATTTCTTCTAGGACAGTCTGAGTGATGCTGCTCTTGCCTGGTATATGCATTTAGATAACATCAAGATTAAAGGTTGGAAGGACTTGGTGGATGCATTTATTAAGCAATATAAGTTTAATATGGATGTTGCCCCAGATAGATCAAGTCTACAAACTATGGAAAAGGGTAATAAAGAGTCTGTAAGAGAGTATGCCCAAAAATGGCGCGAGGCAGCTGCACAAGTTAACCCTTCATTGCTAGAGAGGGAAATGATGGTTTTATTTTCCAACACTTTCAAAGCCCCGTATTTTAAGTACTTGGTTGGTAGTGTCGCACATAATTTTTCTGATCTGGTTTTCATAGCTGAAAGGATCGAACATGTTATTCGAGGGGGAAGAATTGTAGATCCAATTGAAAAAAGAGGTTTTGTGGAAAGGAAGAAAGAATCAGAAATTCATAATGTCGAGAGGGGAGGAAGAGGAAGGAAAGTCTACCAAGACAATTATAACTTCAAAACTGTCACACCCACTCCTTCCATATCCAACATAAAGTTTGCTTCACCTACCCATAACCAAAATAACCCTGCGAACAACCAAAACAACAATATCCACCGCCCAAGAAGAAATTTCTTGGAAGAACAAGTACAACTTCCGCCATTGCCTCTAACTCTCGCTGAAATGCATAAAAGGCTCTTGAGCATCGGCCAAATAACACTTGTTCCTTTACCCCCTTTACAGCCACCATTCCCTGCTTGGTACAAACATGATAAAAAATGCGAATACCATGCCGGTGCCCCTGGTCATAACATTGATGGATGTATTGCATTCAAAAGGAAAATACTCCAATTTATCAAAGCGGGGTGGATTTCCTTTGATGATTCCCCGAATGTAAAATCCAACCCTTTACCAAACCACGCTTCAGGAAGTGGGGAAGTCAATAGCTTGGAGGTGGAAAAAGAGGGTAAAACAATGCTGAAAGTCACAATAAATAGTTTGTATGAGATGTTGAAACAAGCTGGGTATCTCAAAATACCAGTCAATGTGCAAGCTGTAAGAGGCATGAGCGAATACTGCAAATATCATCAGCAGTTTGGACACGATATAGACTCTTGTGAGGAGTTTAATTGTGAGGTGGAAAGCATGATGACACGTGGGGTGTTGAGATTAATGAAACATGAAGAAGATGGCTTGGTAGGAACATTGACTGGTTATGGCAATAAAGAGGAAGTTTGTCGATATCAACCAACTGAAAGGGGTCCCCCTAAAATGATCCTAACCAAGCCTTTGAATATTGCTAGCGGAAATTATAATGTCTTGCCTTATAATTATGATTATTCCTTTTGTAGCCCAAGTCTTACCCCAGTCTTCAACGCCGAGGTAGGAGGACTCACTAGAAGTGGGAGATGCTTCACTCCCGAAGAGTTAGAAAACCATAAAAAGGATAAAGGGAAGAATGTGGTAGAGATGAAGGAAGGTAATAAGCCAGTAAGTGATGAAGAAGCTAATGAGTTTTTGAAATTGATGAGGCATAGTGAATATAGCATGGTGGAACAGCTTAAAAGGACGTCAGCTAGGATTTCCTTGTTGTCGCTGATATTAAGTTCAGAACTCCATCGGAATGCCCTTCAAAAGGTTCTCAACGAGGCATATGTTCCTCAAGACATCACATATGATTCTATAGAGCATTTAGTGGGTAGAATTCAAGCCACCAACTATCTTTACTTCACTGATAATGAACTTGATCCTAAGGGGGTTGGCCATAATAAGTCGTTGTACATCACCGTAAAGTGCAAGGATTGTGTTATTGCGAAGGTGCTCATAGATAATAGCTCTGCTTTAAATGTGCTGGATAAAATGCCTGTTGATGCTTCTCACATGAAGCCCAGTACCATGACTGCCAGAGCATATGATGGGTCACCTAGGCCAATCATCGGGAATATTGATGTTGAATTGGTTATTGGCCCTCAGACATTCCAAGTAACATTACAAGTAATGGATATCCATCCATCATACAGTATTTTGTTGGGGAGGCCTTGAATCCACGCAGCCCGAGTCGTCACATCTTCTTTACATCAACGGCTTAAATTTATCATCAATGGGAATTTGGTGACGGTGAGAGCCGAGGAAACTCTGTCAGTGATGAGAAATATATCAATCCCTTACATAGAAGCTGAAGGAAGTATAGATGGAAATCTGCATGTGTTTGAGGTGGTAAATGCCGAATGGGTACCTGAGAATACAGTATGAAGGAAACCAGAGGTTTCTGAGGCCGCAATGATGGCTGCTAAATATTTTTTGAAGCACGGACTGCCATTCCGGTATGACCCTATCACAGGAATGCCTGAGAGGATCAACGTAATAAAGATGAAATGCGCCAATCAGAGGTTCAGTTTAGGTTTTAAACCTAGAAAGGAAGATTTCAAGAGAGCGGCTGAGTTTAAAAGAGAAAGGAAGATGGTTCGAATCGAAGGAAAGGAGCCTAATAAGGACCGAATCCAGATCCCTCCAATCCACATAACATTCCCACGACCTGCACAAGTGATCAATGCTGGGGGTGAAATTGAGAGGATGAGCAAAGAGTTTAGCGGTGCTACCATCCACTATCTGGAAGAGATCAACAAACAAGAACCCCAAGGGGGTTTTGAAGATGAAGGGAGCCCCTATGAAGAACTACCCCAATTGACTGTGAGTGCTCTAGAGGATGGTCTACCTGAGTTTGTGAGAAGATTAGCTGAAGGGGAAGAGTTGAACAATTGGGAAATTCATGAAGTCCCGATTATCTTTAAAAGGTAAACATTTGTCGATTGCTTGCTTGTTATGTTTTGCTACATTTTGTTTGAATAAATTTGCGTTGCCAGTAATTGTGGCTCAAGATATTGGCAACAAGATTTTGTTTTGAGCCCTTCTATCATTTTAAGTTTTAATGAGATCATGCTTTGTTTTTCCCTTCATCATACCTTCTAGCTTCACCTTTTCCATTATGCACTCATAACAAAGGCACTTTCCGCTTTCAGAGAATCTGAAAGTGGGGCAACGATAAACTTACAAACCCATTGCATTGAGAATAATTGGCCTAATTTTGATAAAACTATAACTTCAATGGATGAGGAAGAAGATGGTGAAAATGACATTGAGGAGTTCAAGAAGCTTATAAAACAATCCGAACATGCATGGGAGCCTGCAAGAGAGGAATTAGAATTAATAATGTAAGTACCGAGCATGACAAAAAGGAGTTGAAATAGGGATGTTGATCACTACAAATATGAGAATTGAGTTGGTCGCCCTTTTGCGGGAGTATATAGATATTTTTGCCTGGTCATACGCTGACATGCCTGGTTTGGATACTGAAATAGTACTGCATAGGTTACCTTTGATTGAGGGTTGCCGATCAGTCAAACAGAAGCTAAGAAGGACAAAACTTGATGTATTGCTCAAGGTAAAAGAAGGGATAACAAGACAGTGGGATGCAGGTTTCTTGGAGGTAGTAGAATATTCTGAATGGGTGTCTAACATTGTGGCGGTTCCCAAGAAGGACAACAAAATCAAAGTGTGCGTGGAATTTCGGGATTTGAATAGAGCAAGCCTGAAGGATGACTTCCCGTTACCTCATATAGACGTGTTGGTAGACAATGCTGCTAAGAGTTCCACTTACTCTTTCATGGATGGTTTCTCCGATTATAATCAGATTAAAATGGCTGAAGCAGATAAGAGAAAGACGACATTTATCACCCCATGGGGAACTTACTATTATAAAGTAATGCCATTTGGATTGAAAAATGCTAGAGCAACATACCAAAGGGCAATGGTAGCACTTTTTCATGATATGATGCACAAGGAAATTGAGGTCTACGTGGATGACATGATCGCAAAGTCCAAAGATGAAAAAAGTCATATCCCAGCTCTAAGGAAATTGTTCAAGAGGTTGAGAAAATATCAGTTGAAATTGAATCCTGCAAAGTGTACATTCGGGGTGAAATCAGGTAAATTATTAGGATTTGTGATGAGTAATAAAGGCATAGAAGTGGACCCCGACAAAATAAAAGCCATACAAGACATGTCTGCTCCAAAGACCGAAAGAGAAGTTCGAGGCTTTTTGGGGCGCTTGAACTATATTGCCCGTTTTATCTCACAACTTACAGTCACATGTGAACCGATTTTTCGATTACTCTGAAAGAAGAATCCTGGGACATGGGATGAAAATTGCCAAAAAGCTTTCGATAAGATCAAACAGTACTTACAAAAACCACCATTGTTGGTACCGCCCGTGCACGGAAGGCCACTCATCCTGTATTTAACTGTGATCGAATCAGCTATGGGTTGTGTGTTGGGGCAACAGAATGAGTCAGGAAAAAAGGAGCAAGCCATCTACTATTTGAGTAAGAAGTTCACCGAGTGTGAATCCCGTTACAGTATGGTAGAGAAGTTATGTTGTAGTCTGGTGTGGAGTGCGAAGAGGTTGCGACAATATATGTTATACTACACTACTTGGTTGATCTCAAAAATAGACCCACTAAAGTATATATTTGAAAAGCCATACATGTCGAGTAGAATAGCCAGATGGCAAGTACTACTGGCTGAGTATGACATCATCTACATGACAAGAAAATCAGTAAAAGAAAGCGCAATTGCTGATCATTTAGCCGATAATGCTATTGAGGATTATGAGCCTTTGAACTTTGACTTTCCTGATGAAGATGTGCTAGTAACGAAAAAGGAAGAGAAGAGTGGTTGGTGGGCCATGTATTTTGACGGCGCAGTAAATGTATCGGGCAACGGGGCAGGTGCTATGATAATTTCCCCAAAAGGAAAGCAATATCCTATCTTAGTAAAGTGCACTTTAGTTGTACAAACAACACAGCTGAGTATGAAGCTTGTATCCATGGATTGGAAGCTGCATTAGAGATGAAGGTAAAGAAATTAGAAGTATATGGAGACTCAATGCTAATAATCTGTCAGGTAAAAGGTGAATGGCAGACAATGGATGAAAAGTTGAGACCATACTAGGAATACCTCTTCAAATTGGCTGAAAGCTTTGACGAAATAGATTTTACTCATTTGGGGAGAGACAAAAATCAATTTGTCGATGCGTTAGCTACCTTAGCTTCTATGGCTATAATTGATTGTGGTGCCAAAATTCAACCTGTAAGCATCGAGATCAGAAATTCTCCCTCTCATTGTTGTTTAATAGAAGAAGAAACAGACAACGACCCATGGTACACGAATATAAAAAGATTCATCCAGCATCAAGAGTACCTGTCGGGAGCCTCAAAGATAGATAAAAGGACCTTGAGAAGAATGGCTATGGAATACTATATAGATGGAGAGATTTTGTATAAAAGGTCATTTGATGGGACTTTGCTGAGATGTCTGAGTGATCTAGAAGCCAACAAGGCCCTACAAGAAGTGCATGGTGGAATTTGTGCTACCCACACAAACGGACACATGATGGCTAGGAAATTGCAAAAAGCAGGTTACTTTTGGCTGACCATGGAGAAAGATTGCATAAATTTTGTCCGAAGGTGCCATAAATGTCAAGTGTATAGCGACAAAATCAATGCGCCTCCTGCACCCTTATTTAACATGGTGTCTCCTTGGCCCTTTGCAATGTAGGGAATAGATGTGATTGGGCCTATTAATCCAAAAGCCAGTAACGAACATCGTTTTATCCTTGTAGCGATTGATTACTTCACCAAATGGGTAGAGGCTTGCTCATATGCCCATGTGACTCAGAAAGTGGTCAAGCGGTTCATCGAGAAAGATCTAATCTGTAGATACAGTGTACCTGAGAGAATAGTGACTGATAATGCTCAAAACTTCAATGGAAAGATGATAGTAGAGCTATGCACAAAGTGGAAGATCAAGCATTCCAACTCGTCCCTTTACAGACCCAAGATGAACGGCGTTGTAGAAGCTGCTAATAAAAATATAAAGAAGATTGTTCAGAAAATGGTGATTACTTACAAAGATTGGCATGAGTGGCTTCTTTATGCTCTCTATGCGTATCAAATAGCAGTGAGGACATTGACCAGGGCTACACCATACTCTTTAGTATATGGAATGGAGACAGTGGTACCATTGGAAGTGGAAATTCCCTCTTTAAGGGTCCTCATGGAATCGGGACTCGAGGAGACTGAGTGGGTCAAGATACGATACGAACAGCTAAATATGATCAGCGAGAAAAGGTTAGCAGCAATTTGTCACCACCAGTTGTATCAAAGAAGGATAGCCAAGGCGTATGACCGAAAAGTTCGGCCAAAGGGGATTTAATATTGAGGAAAATTCTGTCATTACCAGGAGAAGATCGCAGTAAATGGGCGCCCAGTTATGAAGGACCCTACATAGTGAAGAAGACATTTTCAGGAGGGGCATTAATGCTAACAAGAATGGATGGGGAAGACGTAGTGAGGCCTGTGAACTCTGATTCTGTAAAGAAATATTATCCATGATGTATAAGTCTTTATCAAATGAATAAATAAGATTAGGCCAATGATTTCTCTTTGCATATTTTATTTTTTATAAAAGGTGCCTACCAAAAAAAAAAACCCAAAAATATACCCTTACAACTTCGCATGATCTTATAGACATAATTGATCTCCTTTACCAAAAATTCCTTTCCCTATTGGAGTTTTGAAAAATTGATCTGGCATTTTGAAAAAAAAAATATTTGATGTTTATTCAAAACCATATTTTTAACATTCTACTTGTAGAATGACGAGTGAATCAAGCAACTCCATTATTGAGGTAACTAAAAAAAGAAAAAAGAAATGAATAACACTTACCCCATGACTCTTGAATCATTTGTTTTTAAATGTAAGAATAATGGTATGTAGTGAACTCGTTGCTCATGACCCGTGAAATGCATCTTTGCAAAGACCAAACCATCACACTGGATGAGGTCAAAGTTTAGTGATCATAGCTGCTTGCGCTTGAAATGAGGAAAGGCTATCTTTGTTATTCCTTTCACTTTCTGAAATAAGTACATCCCTTGCAATCCCTTTTTGAGCCTGAATAATTTTTCTTTCATGAAAAAAAAATCACGACTAGGATCACACCCCACACTGGGGGCAAGAAAAAATTTCAATAAGAAAAGAGAAAATGCCGTGAGAAAGCCAAAAAGGCATAAGAGCTCAAGAAACTCAAATGCTAGGGGGCATGCCCAAATTACTAGAAAAAGTGACATCCAAGATAAAACGAATATACCCTAGCAAAGCAATAAAAAAAAAAAGCAACAAATCAAAGAAGAGCGGCAAAAGAAAATATGAATAGTCAAATTGTTGATAGTGATCCTCAGTCTTTGAAACCCTGAAACACTGTTTGAGCCTTATGAATCCTTTTCTTTTATAGCCAAAAACCACAGCCTACATTACATCCCTGTAGAAGTCCTTTCTAATCAAGCAAGCAAGCAACCTGAAATAATAAACAATGCTCTCAAAATGCAAAGAATGAATGTTCAAAAACAAACTTTTTCATAAAATTCATGACATCAAGAACAAACTACTCATTATTATTCATGCTGATAAAAATAAATGTTCAAAAAGAGACAAGTTTTTCTCATACGAAACCTCGAGCTTTTTCTCGAGCCCTTCACTTTGAAAACCTATAAAAACAAAAGGTCATCTCATGACATATTTCCACCGAAGACCTCATTGCCAAACACGAGCAAATAATCTCTTTTCCAAGAAATGAAATAACCAAGGAGTTGCAAGATTTCAAAAGCAAAGTGTTTTAGACTCACATCGAAATAATTTTTGTTTTCAAAATGCAAGATCAAGATTTCAAGATTCATTCTAGACCCATATTCCTTCACCAAATTGAAAAGGAGAGAAATGAGAGAATGGCTTCTTAAAACTATTATTTGTCTAAGTCGCTGACAGAGCACACTTAGGGATCATGACCAATACAAGGGGGCAACATTATGTTTAAAGAAAATCTATCTCTTCTAGAAAAAAAGAGGAACATTTCCTACAACAAGACAAGGGGGCATTTTGGTTTATGAAAGACAGTTTGATCCTTTCAGCAAGTGACACCGAATGTTTTTAGCAGTGAAATGAGGAGTAGTGAGTGATCCTCTCAAATTATTTGACAAGATAGAAAATCTCTAGCAAGCAATGGGTCATGATGGGCACCACAAAGGCTGAGTTGTGTAAACAAATATGGAAATAAACTTACATGGGCCAACTCGAGTAGGCTAGAAGCCAAACAACAAAGATAACTCAAATCAGAGGTAGCGAGTCCTCATCAATCAAGCAACAAGAAGACTAAGAGGAGATGGGGGGCCTATATTTCAAATCAGGTAAAGATGCATGCATATCATCTAAACTTTGAGACATTGGACAATGAGTTTTGCAAATTTCATATGAGAAAATTCCAACGAAATCCATCAAGTGGAAGGCCAACTTGAAATGGCCAAAGATTGAAATTGCTATTGAAAGTTTTTCATTTTTGAGAATTTGTCAACCTGGGCAAGCTGCCCATGAGAATTAGGCCACAAGAAAAATCTCTGTATTTTTCCATTACCTTTCATTTTTCATTCCTGAGGTAGTGCGTTTCCTAACCATACCTCCTTTTGAGTTCGCCTTCGAGCCCTCAACTCATTTCTTTACGAGCGCGCATTCGAGTCCTCGGCCATCAAAGGTAGTGCATTTCCTATCCTACCTCCTTTTGAGTGTCATTTCCTTTTGAGTGCGCCTTCGGGCTCTCACCTTATTTCTTTTCGAGCACACCTTCGAGCCCTCGACCATCAAAGGTAGTGCATTTCCTATCCTACCTCCTTTTGAGTGCGCTTTCAAGCCCTCATTCCCTTTCGATGGCACCTCTGAGCCCTCATTTCCTTCGAGCTTCCATCTTTTGGAATAGTGCGCCTTCGAGCCCTATCAAGTCATCTTTTCCACCTCCTTCAAATCTATGTGAATTAAGCCACTTGAAAAATCTATATGTTTTTCCACCTCTTTCAAATGCGCCTTCGAGCCTTTGATCATCATTTTAAAGGCGCCTTTGAGCTCTCGACCATCTTTTTTAGTGCGCCTTAGAGCCCTTATTTTCCTTTCTCTTTTTACTGGGCAGGTAACCCATTACAATGTGACCATCTGTGAAAAATCCTCGTATTTTTCCATTGGGCCGGTAACCCATTACAATGTGACCATTTTTGAAAAAATCCTTGTATTTTTCCACTTGGCAGGTAACCCATTACAATGTGGACCACTTTTGAAAAATCTCGTATTTTTCTCATTGGGCCAGTAACCCATTACAATGTGACTATTTTTGAAAAATCCTTGTATTTTTTCACTGGGCAGGTAACTCATTACAATGTGACCAATCTGAGAAATCCTCGTATTTTTCAAGCATCGGGCAGGTCGCCTGGAACAATTAGACCACTCGCAAAATTCTTCGCATTCTTTTATCATTCGGCAGGTTGCCCAAAACAATTTGATCCATTTAAAAAAAACAAAAAAAGGTGAGTCGTCTTCCAAATGACTTGTTTCTTGATATCTCTGTAAAGGTTGTGTGTCAATCTACCGTTTTCAAGACTAAAAAAAAAGAAGCAAAGGTTCTTTCTGTATCTATTTTTCTTTATAAATTTACTACACAAAGCTAAAAGAAAATGAAATTTTCCAATATCTTTGCATTGTAAATATTATAAAGAGGGGACAACTGTCATAACCCAATTTTTGATCATTTTATTTTAATTATTATTATTATTATTTTATTTACTGAAAAGGATAGAAAACTGATGATAATGATGAAAAAACAAGTAAAATGAAATAAATGAAGAATGAATTAAAATTTGGGTTAAAGGCAACATGATTGGAAGTTTGGGGGTTTAATTAAACTTTGGAATTAATCTAATTAATTCAATCAAGAGTTTAATTAGAGAATTGATAAGTTTTGAGACTTAATTGAGCTTGGAATTAATTTAATTAATCCAATTAGGGGTTTAATTGTAAAATTGATAAGTTTTAAGACTTAATTGGACTTAAATTTAATTTAATTAATGAAATCAGGGACTTAATTGAAGAATTACCAAAGTTTGGGGTTAATTTGGGGCAAAATTGCAACAGTTAGAGTTCAAGGACTGTTTTGTAAAAAGCTCTGAACTGCAGGGGTCCAATTAAAGTTTATCCAGGGGCTTGCTTACGAAAATTTCAAAACTTCAAGGACCAAAACACAAATGGCCATTAACAATCGAACGACGTCGTTTCAAAGATAACCCATCATCTTCTTCCATTCACCAAACCAGAAAAAGGGACGACCACCGCCGCACAACCGTTACTTCTGCAATTATCACACTTTATGGTTGGAAGAAACGACATTGTTTTCTCTGGCTATAAAAGCCATAGAACGACCGAGAACAAAAAAAAAAAGGGCAAGCAGGAAGCGCAAAAAAAACAGAGCAAGACAGAGAGAAGAAACCCAGCAAAACAGAGAGAAAGAAAATACACAGAAAAAAACAGAGAAAACGCAATCAAAGAAACCCAGAAAACCAACATTAACATCACCGTCTCCTCAAATTCCCCCTGCAAATCGAAAAAAGGAAGAACCCAAGCAGCAAGCTATGACCTTCATCATCACCGAAACAAAAGAAAAACAAAAGGGGGCAATCATACACTGACGAGAACGAAATCACCGAGCTGCAAGCCTCCTCGCGATCTCCAGAAGCAGGTAAGCCGTTCTCATTCTCTCTTCATTCTTGTTTGGAATTGTGCAAATGTAAGAACTGTGCGAAGGTAATTTAATTACCTTCGCACAGTTGCTGCACTCGTGAAATTGCTTCACGCGTGCAGTTTAATTAACTCTACGGGCCCTTGGTTTGGGCGATGGTTGGAGTTTGGCCCGACCCCTTTTGAAATTTGAAAGTGGGCCCGGCCAAAAAAAAATATAGATAATAAAAAATAAAAAAATAAGAAGTGTAGAAATTTTGTTTTTTTGCATGTCTTAGAATTTTTTTTTTATCAATGTATTGGTGTAGAAATAAAAATTTCTCATGTTTTAAAAAAAAGTATTTTTTTTTATGATTCACTGATATCAGGATCAGAAAAAAAATAAAAAAATATTGTTTTTTTAGGCTGTGAATATTTACCAACGCCAGAGTTGGAATTATTCGTAGTGGAATATTTACCCACGCTAGAGTTGGAATTATTCCTGGCAGAACTTTTAATTGGAATTATTTGTGGTGAAATATTTACCAACGCCAGAGTTGGAATTATTCACGGCGAAACTTTTAATTGGAACTATTTGTGTTGGAATATTTACCAACGCCAGAGTTGGAATTATTCGTGGTGTAATTTTTAATTGGAATTATTTATGGTGGAATATTTACCGACGCCAGAGTTGGAAATATTCGAGATTCACTGATATCAGGATCAGAAAAAAATAAAAAAAATATTGTTTTTTTAGGCTATGAATATTTACCAACGCCCGAATTGGAATTATTCGTGGCGGAACTTTTAATTGGAATTATTTGTGGTGAAATATTTACCAACGCCAGAGTTGGAATTATTCGCGGCGAAACTTTTAATTGGAACTATTTGTGTTGGAATATTTACCGACACCAGAGTTGGAATTATTTATGGTGGAATATTTACCGACGCCAGAGTTGGAAATATTCGAGATCAAATATTCATTGACGCCAGAGTTAAGAATATTATAATCAAACCATCATTTAAAAAAAAATAAAAAAATATACATGCATTGATTTAAATTTATTTCGTAGGTTTATTCATTGAAATGAGAGTCAATAATATCATACATTCTTACACATAAATCAACAAAAAGTTTTAGCAAATTAAGATTAAAACAGCAATGCAGCTTACCTCAGGTAGGGTGCACTAGGGGTGCTAATACCTTCCCTAGTCTCAACCAGTCTCGTACCATAGGATCTCTCTTGACCAGTTAGAGTTCCTAGTGGCCATAATACTAGGTGGCGACTCCTTAAATAAGACCTTTTTTCTAAAAGAACAAGATGCCAGAAATCTATTATTTTCCCTAATCAAGATTATTTTTAATTATATTATGAGTTGAACACTAATCATAAAGTATTTTATAAAACTTTATGAGTTGGAAATATTTTTTAATAAATAAATTAAGTTTATAAGTTGACTATGAAATATTTTATATTGACTTATTTTTCTATAAAATACTTTACAGAAAAACAAATACAAAAAAATAAAAAATAAATTCTTATAAAATATTTTACACAAAACAAACACTCTTAAATGACTGATATTTAGTTTCATTTGAGATTTTTTAAATAATTAGAAAATAGTTTAGGATGTTTATCTTATGCACCTTACTCGAACAAAGTTAATTTTTATAATTTAAGAGGAGGTGTAGAAAAACTTATAAATAGGAAAATTTTGAAGATTTGTGTTACTTTATCTTAAGTTAATTAAAATGAATGAATTAAATATTCTAGTATGAGAAATTCTTTAAATAGTCCTCTAATCAATGTTAAATAAGTATTTACCTACTAAACTTTGTAAAAGACCCAAAGTGCCACACACTCTCTTTCCTTTTCAAAATACCGAATCCCTCCAAATTTCAAAACAAAAAAAAAATTACCTTTATCTAATCTCTCGTCACAAATTCCTTTAATGGTGGATTTTACTAAAAAGAAATGGTGTTGTTAACACGTGGATTTAAAGCATGTTTAAAAATATGATAGCGGTTGTATTTTAAAGTGTTTTTTTATTAAAAAATATATTAAATTAATTATTTTTTTAAAAATTATTTTTGATATCAATATATCAAAACAATCTAAATATACAAAAAATTAATTTGAAAATAAAATAAATTTCAAAAGTTTTCAAGAACACAATTCAACTACATTCCCAAATGTATTTTTAATAATATTTAGTGGTGGTGGCGTATTATGATTTTGTTGATACTCAAATAAAACAAATTCAAACAATAAACACGTGTTATTGAATTGTCCGATCAATAGCTAACACTTGACATTATATCTAGATAGAGAAGATTATTATGTTTGCCGACGTTAGATATGATTGATATTTTTAGTTCTTATTTGTTTTGTAAAAAGTAGTTTTTTTTAAAAAATAATATTTTTGAAAAATAAATTCTTGAAAAATAAATTATTTTTTAATATTTGATAATATTATAAAAAATAAATTAAAAAATATTTTCCAGTATTTATTATATATATATATATATATATATATATATATATATATATATATATATATATTGGACTCACGATGGGCTTTGCTTGGCAAAAGGTTCAAGTCGCGTACGGATTAACATATGTATAATGATAGAACCAGTGTACATGCCTTATCGACGTGATCATTAGAGTTGAATTATGCTAATATAAAAAGAAGAGTGGGAAAAGACATGCTAACGACGAAAGTTGGCATTTTCATGTCTTTTTTTTTTTTTTAATTAACATGGATGTTTGGACCAACTTGCGCGCATCTAAATTAATTTTACGGGTTCTAAAGTTAACATCCATGTAAACCTTCAATGGTTATCATATGATCAATTATATAACTCGAACCTGAAATCATAAAAGAAACAAATCTTTTAATTTCAAGCTCTTATCACTGGTCACCGCCTAGATGATTAAGATTTGTCTCGTAATGCTCTAAGTACAGTCACTGTTACAATGAATTCATATAATGCCTTAATGGCATGACATTATACAGATGAATTCTGATACGAAAGAGATAGAGAAGCTGATAGAAGTTCATCCGATGTCAAGAACAGTAGGAAGAAAAGAAAGTTGATAGAAAAATGTTAAAAACATAGGAATTAGAAAAAAAAAAAAAAGGGACCATAAATATAAAGTCACCCTCGTCTTCTTCTAATATCGATGTAGTTGATGTTATCCATTCCAAAGAAAAGGCATGCCTTTGTTACTAAAATTTATATTTTTATTAAAAATGTATTTGGATAAGAATTAAAGGTTTCAATTTGAAAAAAAATCAAAATTAAAAGAGGTTAACAAAAACGGCTTGCTTCGCATAATATTTATTCCACGCATGTAAAAATATTTTATAATTTATATATTAATTTTAGAAGGATGATGATGTTTTATAGTGATGAGATGGTTTCGGCTATGATAATAATGCTAATACTAATATTAGGGAGGTGATGGTTATGAAAATAATAATAATTGTAGAGGAGTGATAATAGTAAAAGTTGTAGTGGTTATAGTGTGATGTTAGCTATGATAATAGTAGTGGCGGCAAAAATATTATGAACTGAATATTGACATGGATGATTATAAAATATTTTATGAAATTTTATAGCTTGAAAATATTTTTTAGTAGATATATTAAATTTTGAGAGTTCTAACTTCTAGTAAACATCGTTATCCTTTATTTTTATATGCGTTAGTTGGTATTTTTTTCAATAATTTTTTTTATGTGTGCTATCGAATCACAATTATTAAAGGTCATAGATAATTTGTATCAGTGTCCAACAACTCTTACCAATGTGTGATTTAAAAGTGTTAAAGACTCGTAGGTGTTATGTGATTTATTGGATTTATAAGTTTATTTATTTATTTTATTTCTTCCTAAGAACTAAGGGGCCAAGGATGATATATAATATATTTATTTTTATTTTTGCATAAAAAGCTCTTAAGTAACTATTTAGTGAATGATGAAGCTAGTAATATTCTAGCTTTCTTCTGTGGTGTAAGAGGAAGTCCAATCCTGGTTAGAAAAGAAGGTGGTGGTAGAAATAATATATATTTCTTTAAAAAATCAAGACTTTATTCTTGTTTTTTTTGTTTTTATTCCCACCTATAATAAAACTATATTTAATTTTTATTTTGGTTTTCACTTTTCTTTCTCATTTCATTTATTTTAACCAAACACCTAGAGAGTAGGAATAAAACTTTCATTCTCACTTTTCCCATCATATATTCCTTGTTACCAAACAACACATTAGAGCTTATTGGATCTCTAATTTTAGCACTAATTCAGAAAAGGCAAAGATGATCCGAAGAGAGGAAGAAAAGGATATTAAAAAAAAAAAAAACACAATAGATTATGGATTGAACCCAAGAAAAAGAATCACTTTTATTTTTCTAGCCCATATACCATCGGGTAATCAAGATGAGAGCCTTCGGAAAAGCAAGTTAGCCCTTTTTGGGCCCATGAAAAAATTTGAGAACAAATTGAAACAATCAATCAATCAATCTTTCCACGCAGAATTTCGATCTTGATCTCCATGGGAGGCAAAACTAATTAACAGTGAAATGCCAGGCAGGGTAGGAGGAAAAAGTAGCTGCTGACTATAGAGTATGATGAAGTCAATGAAATCTCTAGGTGCTTTAAGGTCTTTTTATATGATACATTAATTATTATCAAAATAATAAGAGGTAAGCAAGATTTTTTACATTTTAAAAGCACATTGAAATAATCAAAATACTTTTAAAAACAAAAATATCAATATTTACATCAAAGGGCAATTTAGTTCTTATAAAATGGTTTTTTTCGTTACTATCATATAAGATGAGGGATAATTTTGTATGGTTAAATATAAAAAATAATATAAAAGTTAAAATCACAGTGAAACGACTAAAATACTCTTATAGTTAAAAATTAAAACTATCCTCACAGGGATTTTTCAACTTTTCACAAAGGTGTTTTTTTCTTTATTACCATATTAGCTCAAGGGTAATTTGGTATTTAGCTAAATATAACAAAAAAAAAGACAGTCGCATTTACGGCATTTAGAGGCGTGTGAGAGGCGCTCGCACACTTCCAGTGACACATGTTGCGTCTCCTGACATCCAAAAATACCCTTCCACCGTGTTGTTAGAAGCGCCATCATGTTTTCTTTTTGGTGGAGTGGAGCGTGTCAGCAAGAATTGTACGGTTTGTCGTTAATTGATCTTTTTTCTTTTCTTTTCTTTCTCCTCCCTTAAGAATTACACCTTGACCCTCTTTGTTATTTGTATTTTAACTTCAATCCTTACTTTTTTAATTTTTGTTCTTGATCCTTTTATAGAAGTTTTATTTATTTTCAATTTCATCCTTCAATTCCAATTTACCAAATATTATATTTTCTAATCTAGTCCTTATTCTTTTTATTTCTAATTTTTTTCTTTGACTTCTTTGTAAAAGTTTTATTGGTTTTCCATTTCATCCTTCAATCCAAATTGATGGTATTATGTTTTTCAATTTGGTTCTTATTTTTTTTATTTCTAGTTTTTTTCTCAATCTTTTTGTAAAAGTTATTATTTTTTTTTCAATTGCACCTTTCAATCAAAATTTTGTTATTATTTTTATGTCAATTTTGATCCTCATTTTTTTTATATCTTTTTTGGTCATTTCGCTAAATTTACTTTTCTTTTCAATTTCACCATTTAATCAAATATAAGATTTATTTTGTATTTCAATTTTGAACCTTATTCTTTTAATTGATATTTTTTCTTTTTGTATAATTGAAATTCTTGTTTTAATTTCATCATTCATGATTTTTCTAGATATGGTGCTTCGGATCTAATGACCTGGGGCACGAGTTTGAAAAGTGAACACACACACACACACACACACACACACACACACATATATATATATATATATATATATATAAAATGCTTTATAATTCTCTTTGTTTTCTTATCAAGTTATTCTAATCTTATAATCTTGGTCGCGAATTTGACAGGATATCTAGAGTTGGGTTGGCCATAATTACCACAGGTTTGTCATATTAACTCGGGTTGACTAGGATCAGTTTTTTATTTATATATATTTTAACCCATTTTGTTATTTCATATTTAATGGGCTGTAAATTGATCATTTGTCTTCTTTTGAAAAAATAAATTTTTCTAGGTTATCTTAATCACTTTTCTTTTTAAATTTGATCAATCCATTGTTCTTTTCTATTATTATTTTTTGTTTAATTGAAATAAAGCCAACTTATTTGACTTAGTCAAGTTTATGATAGAGTACATATTTTTCTATTTGTTTTAAAACATGTTTTAGACACTTGAATATTATTTTTTATGGAAAAAATAGGTCAGCCTCGTGATGAAGCGCGAACACTGAGGCTAGTTTGTTTCTTAAACAAACTTTTCATGTGATTTATTTTTAAAATGTATGTAAAAAAGTTATATTGATAAAAAAAATTTAATTGAAAAGAATAATATAATTAGAGTTCGTTTGTTTTGCATAAAATATTTAACAGAAAAATGCTTTCCTAATTTTCTCATGTTTGTTTTTGTAAATTATTTTTCATAAAATGTTTTTTTTTTGTTTAGTTCATGTAAAAAAAACATAAAGAAAAAAAGAAAAAAGAAAGTGTAGAGTATTCATCATATTTGATAGGTACACTTATAAATGGTAAATATTTAAATTTTTTTAAAAAAATGAAAAAATGAGTTGCTTATCATAATAATATATAGTAAAACAGAAGCAAAAAAAACAAAGATGTAATAATGACATCTAAGAATATGACATGTTCAACTATTTAGATCGAGGAGAATCATGTATTGTCATACATGTCTTGATCTTTTAAAACTTGCCATATATGGGCTGTGTGACAAAGGATATATATATATATATATATATATATATATATATATATATATATGGGTTAAAAAATAGCTTTATTTATTTCTTATTTAATATTTTTTTATTTCTAAGAAATATGTGGAGGACATTGTTATTTGCTTTTATTTTAATGATTTCTAGGGCCATGACCATTATCATAAAGAATCTTCTTGCATTTCTAATATGATGGTCATTGGAGGCTTATATGATCATTAACTTTAGAGACCGTGGAATTAGTCGAGCTGCGCACAAACTAGCTCAGACACTCACGTTAATAATAATAATAATAATAATAAATCATCTTGCATTCATGAGATTGCATTGAGTTTGGCGTGTTATTAATACTATAATTATCCATAATTAATGTCTAATTATAAAAAAATATATAAACCTAACAGACTTTGTTCAAATATATTACTTGAAATATTTAACATTAAATAAAGAAAATCAACCTATAGAATACACGAAGAATAGAAAATATTCATCACTATCATTAGTGTTGATATAGTATGAAAACCTGTAAAAAGACTAAGAGAAAAATAATCCTATATATAAAAAAAGCTCAAGATACAAAACACTCCATCATATATAAAAAATCCTTTGAAAAACTATTAGTGGATTTGATTATAAATATATTCAAAAAAATTTTTAGAAAAAACCCAAGAAATTATTTAAGCATCAAATAAAGATATTTGATTTTACTATTACTAACTTGAACTAATTGTTTTACAAAGAAATTACACTTGTATAAGTGCAATTACACAAGAATATAATATATATCTATAATTCAATCAATATTTGTTGAATTCCACTCAAGATGGGATTATGTATTACTGTAATAAGTAGGTTCAAATAAACAAGGTGTTAGGGAAAGACACGATGATATGATAGTGTTTGGACTGACATGGATTAATAGTGATAAGATTGTGTACATATAGGAGTACATGATGGGAGATTTGGAGGAGAATATGATCTAAGGGGGATTATCATTATGATAAAATTGAGACTATAAGTAGTGAGTAGAGTTCTAAAGTTAAATGAATAACGAGAGATAATATGAGACTGTGTTGAAGTTGAAGAATGGAAACCAAATATAGAGATTGAAAAGGGGATCGAAGATGGAGAAGTATGAGGAGTTTTACGCCAGTGAAATAAACTAGAAGGAGGTGAGGCAAATGATAACTCAAAAAGACATGGCTATAGAGTAGAAATGTGAAGGCAAATCTATGGAGAATCAACAGTATAAGGATAGAAAAACAAGGACTATGATGATAAAGAGGAAACTAATAAAATCGACTTAGTATAAGAAAAGGAAGAATCATGGAACATATAATGACAGATAATATTATAGATATGATGAGTAGAGAGATCCATGCAACAATATTGTATGAAAAAAGAAACAAGAAGTATAAGCAACCAATAATTAAGTTGATCTCGATTGTAACCATAATGAGTTAAGATATCAAGTCTAGGTGATCCAAACTGTAATCAAGGAAGATAGATGGGGAAGAGAAAAAAAATAAATTGATTATTTATATGAGTAAGAAATGTGATAGTTTTTTTGAGGATTTTGAAAACGCTGAATTCTCTAAAACACTCATGAAACTAGAAGTTATTGAGGACCAAAATAAACATAATCTCGAGAACCAAAGGAAACTCTAAGTGGAGAGTCATGTGAGTACTATTGTCTTAGTCTGTAAAAAAAACTAAATAGTTCAAAACATCACGTTTATTGTTTAATAAATAAATCCAATAGTATTTCACTAAGAAAGGTTTAAAGCAAAAAACTACATATCTTGATGTAGTTATTTAAGATAACATTTTTTTAATCTTCTTTAAAATTTATATTTTCTCTTCTAATTAATTTGTCTAGTTTTTATTAAAAAAACTTGACAATTCATTTTTAATTAGACATATTCTAGTCTTTTTAAAATTAAGGTTTTTTCAATTAAGAATCAATCTTTCCCAAAAATTTTGCTTTTTCTTATGGTGTTTTTGAGAAATATTTCCTTTTAAAAATAAAAAGACAATGATTATTGAATATAGTTTTTAAGCAACCCAATTTCTACCAAGTCTTCCACAAAGTATTTGTTTGGTATTGTTGTGTTTCTATAACATATTAACTTTATTTTTTTATTTTAAAAAATATTTAATTGAGGTTTATTTTATTTAAAAATCAAAGTAAAAAATACTTTTAAAAAAGTTATTTTTATAAAGAAGCACAACATCCATTTGATTATTGTTGTAAAACCTAATTTGGATGTTAACACATGGCAAGAGCCGGGTCACAGGTCAGGACCTCTTATTTAAAAAAAAATGATAAAAAACATTATTTTGACAAAAAAAATAAAAAAGTCAATGGATTAAGGGTTAGGTTTTGACCAGGTCGACCAGGTCATCGGGTTAACCTAGGCTTTTGATCAAGTCAACCAAGTTTTGTACTTCTTATATTGTTTTCAACCCAGACCGATCTAGGTCCCAAGTTTACCTAGCTAGTCCAAATTTTATTATTATGTGTTTGATAATAAGTTATGAAAGTACACTAATTAGTTATCAAATATGGATTTTATTACATCATATCCATTAAAATTATGGTTTTAAAACCTAATCCAGGATTGACCTGAGGGAAGACTCAAATCACGGATTAGGAGGATCGACCCAAATTTTTTTTTTAAAATCAAAACTACATCATTTTGATAAATAAAAAAATTACAAAAGAATAGCAAATTGGTTGATGGTCGAGTTTTGACCGGGTTATGTTCTGGTCATCAGATCAACCTAAGTTTTTGACTAAGTCAGCCAAGTTTCAACATGGTTTGGTTGGATCCCAATTTGACTAGTCGAGTCATTTTAGGTTTTAAAACTATGATTAAAACACAATACAAGTAGCAAACAAGTCATTGCACCATCAACCATGTAGTTGGATTTGCATAGTCCATTTGATAACCTAATTAGTTTATGAATCAGGCTTAACCTATGGTCTAATTCACAACTTTTTGATAAAACCAGTTGGTCCAAATTGTATTTGAAAACATCTGGTTCAATGTTGAATCCATTAATGTCATTTTCTTAAATTTCAATAATTTTGAAGATAGAGAACTAATCACCCAAAATTAATAGTTAGATAGCACTTTTCAGAATAGTTCACTTATGTAGTGTTTGGTATGATGGACAATGATGGACTAGACAAGACAATTAATTTTTGTCATGTCTAAGGCTATTCTAGTAGAGAAATATTTGTACCACTAAAAGAGGCAAGATAAGCTTGTCCAGTTCTCTATATAGGGGTTAATCTAGTTGATTCAGGTCAACATAAGAATAAAATGGTTGTTATCATAATTTTAAAACTCGACTAGGTGCCGACTCAGGTCAAAATTCAGGTCACGAGGTAGGTTGACCATTGATTTGAGTTAATATAAAGATAAAAAAAAGTTTTTATTATAGTTTTAAAACCTGACTTTAGGTTCGAATTAGGGTCATGCCCAATTCTGGTTGACCATTGACCCAAATCAATGTAACGATAAAAAAGATTATTTTTATACTTTTAAAACTTGACTCAAGAGTCGACCCGGGGCCAAGCCGGTCGCGGGACTATTGACCCGAGTTAATTTAAGAATAAAAATATTTATTATTATAGTTTTAAAACCTGACTTCGAGCCATGCCTGGGTCATGATTCGAGTTGACCATTGACCTAGGTCAATGTAAAGACAAACGTTGTTATTATCATAGTTTTAAAACCCAACTTGGAGGTTGACCAGGAGCTAGGATCGGGTTACGGGTTGGGTTGACCATTGACCCAGGTCAATATAAAGATAAAAATGGCTATATTCATAGTTTTAAAACCCGACTAGGGGGTCAACTTAAATATAAGCTTGGGTCACAGGTTAGGTTGGCCATTAACCTGAGTCAATGTAAAGATAAAAATTATTATTATTATAGTTTTAAAACTCAACTCGGGGGTTGACCTACGGCTAGGTCTAGGTTACAGGTTGAGCTGATGATTGACTTGGGTCAACATAAGAAGAAAATTAATTATTATTATAGTTTTAAAATCAATTCGAAGGTAGGCTCGGGTTGACCATTGACCCAAGCCAACATAAAGATAAAAATGATTATTATCATAGTTTTAAAATCCTATTCGGAGGTCGATCTGGAGTCAGACTTGGGTCATAAGCTAGGTTGATCATTGACCCCGGTCAATGTAAAAATAAAAATGGTTATTGTTATAGTTTTAAGAGCCAACTAAGAGGTCGACCTGAAGCAGGGCCTAGATCATGGGTGGGGATGGTCAACTTGGGTTGATCTAAAGTAACGTAAAAATAAAAATAATTATTATCATAGTTTTAAAACTCGACTTAAGGGTTGACCTAGGGTAAGACTCGAGTCACAGTTCAGGAGGTGGCCCAAATTAAAAAAATCAAATCAACCTTATTTTGACCAAAATAAAATAAAAAAATCAATGGAATTTTTAACTATATTTTATCGCGGGTCAACTAGGCCATAGGTTGACCTGAGTTTTTAATGGGTTAGGTTGGATCAATATTTTCTCTATTTTATCTTAAACTCAGAATGGTCTAAACCTTGGGTCTACCAACTTCCGTCTAGTTTCTAGCAAACACAAAATAATGCAAATTGCTCAATCCAAAGCACACCATACACAAGACAAGACAATTATTTGTCTAGTTCAGTCTTATCCAATCCAATCCAATCCAATCAATATCGTCCAGCATACTGAACACTACGTTAGATTACTGTTATGTTGTAAGTAAGAGCAAAATTTTCTTGAAAGTAAAAAAAAGAAGTTAGAGTGGTGGAGAATATTTTAGCATTGTCATTAAATATAGTATAATTGGTTAAACTTAAAAAATCCCAACATGATTTCTTACCTAGTCTAGTTTCAAAATCATATGGGAGTTGCCTAGATCTAACCCAATCAACTTTATAAGTCTAAAGAAAAAAATTCAAAGGAAAAAAAATAACCAAAAAAGAAAAAATAATCAAAGCGTGTGTCACTCCTAGCACCAGCTAGGCAGCACGTCTAGCCTACCGGGCTGACGCCCCTGATAGTGGGCTTAGGCTTTCATGCCTAAGCTCAGGTGTACGCCTAGCATAAGCTCAGGCTATTATGCCCAAGCTCATGCACCTTGGTAGAATTTTATTTTTGGACCTTTTTGAGGTTTTTTGGGATTTTATTTTTGGTCCGTTAGATCATCAGAAGTCCCCAAAATATTTATATTATAAATCCATAAAGACTTGTAAGAATACTCGATTACCATGACGAGTTTATTGTACCTTCTTCTTATGAAAAGAGAGGTGGAAACCCTGGGTAATATACCTGAGAGCCTATGTAGGAGTATGCACCATGGTTGAAAGAAGAATTTTTAAGTATATAGAGTGGGACCCATGAAGGGTAAGCTTATACTTATTAAATTTTTAAGTGGCCAAGAGGAGGACCCATATCGATGCTTATTGTCACTCCCGGACATCGCGGTGACCTTTTAAAAATTAATCTCTCGATTGGAGAAAGAACAAATATCTGACATCTTGTTCTTTTAGGGGAAAATGTCTTGTTTAAGGAGTCGCCACCTAGTATTATGGTCACTAGAAATCCTAACTGGTCAACAGAGATTCTATGGTACGGGACTGGTTACGCAAAAAGGAAGATACTATCACCCCTTAAGCGTCCTACCTGAGGCAAGTTGTATTGCTTATTTTGTCTTAGATTGCTAAAGATTTGTTTTTGTTATATTCTTATGCTCTTCCTATAATATTCCTGACTTTGGCGTTAGTGAATATTCGCCTATAAATATTTCCAACTCTAGCGTTGGTAAATATTGCGCAACCTAAAAAGTACTGTATTCCTAACTCTGGTGCCCGTAAATAAATTCGCAAAATTTTGTTTTAAAAGAAATAAAAACTATTTTTTTCTTTTTATTTATGTAGCCCGGTCTCAAAACTAAAAAAAGGGTCAGGTCACTGGTCCAAACCAGTGACCCAGTTTGGCCACTATTGCATGCAAGCGTGAACAATTCACGCATGCAAGCAACAACAATATGCTAATTAATTTTAGCAAAACAGGGAAAGATGGAGAACTCACTTGGCATTGCTATGACTGGAGGCGAAGCTGAGGGAGACGATCAGACACTGATCGCGGTTGAAGACCCGGTCTGCTATTTTATGTGGTGTGGCCGTCTTTGGAGTTGCATCTGCCCCTTGCCGGAGGGAAGCTTGCGGTCTTTGGGCTTGTTGAAGATCTTTGAATTTGGAAAGAACAAAAATGATAGGGTAAAGGGTTGTCGCGGTTTAAAAATGGTGGCTTCTAGTGTTGCTGAGATCAGTACAGCTGCTTCAATAGAGGACTGCTGGATGTTCATAAAGTGGAAGAGATGTTGGGGCTGGTGTAGCTCTGGGGTAAAGGTGAAGATGATGACGATGGCGATGGAGGGTTGCCTAACTGCTGCTGCTTCACCTTTGTTTATGTTTTTATATGTCTTCCCTAGTCTTTCTTTCCTGTGTTGTTGCTTGTGCTATTATTGGAAGACGAAGACGATGGTGATGGAGGGTTGCCTAACTGCTGCTGCTTCCCCCTTTGTTTCTGTTTTTTTTTTTTTTGCGTTTTCCCTAGTCTTTCTTTCATGTGTTGTTGTTTGCGCTATTATTGGAAGACGAAGACAAAGACAACGAATTCGATAGTGATTGAGGTTTGAATAGAGAAGATGGACAAAGGTGGGGAAGGCAGAAAAAATGTGTGTTTTCTCTTGTTTGAGGGGTAAAGAGAAAGCCGGGGAACCGGGGAGAGAAGTGTGGCTGCTAGATGAGAGAGGGGAAGAGAACAGTGAAGGTGTTCTCCCCTTTTTTTTTGTTTACAGTGGAGAAAAGAAGATGAAGGCGTGGTTAGTGGTTTCTTTCTTGTTCTGAAAAGAGTGAGAATGGGGAGGATGAAGAAGGAAAAGCCTAGGAGGGGGGAGGATGAAGAAGGAAAAACCTAGGGGGGAGGGAGGCAGTGATCAAGATAGGATTCGGCTACCCCTCTTTCTCTCTCTCTCTTTTTTTAAGTCTTTTTTAGTTTTGGAAGTCTCTCTTGATTTTTGTCATTTTTAGCCTCTTCTTTTAGGGTTTTTTGTAATCTCCTCCTGGGGTTTCTTCTAATCGTCCCCGTTCTGCATACACTAAGATCTGTATTTATAATGCAAGAGTCCCATCGTTTGCGAGAAATAAAATCTCAATTAAACTCATTCTCTTTTTTAAAGTTCGAATTTGATTAAGAATCGAATTCAAAAGCAGACAACTATCATTATCTTGAAGATAAGGATAAAATGGCAAAAGCACATTATAGTCCCTAGTTTCTGTGCAAGCTGACAAATCATTATTTTCATTGAAATAAATCTTTGATCTTTTAATTTTACATTTTAAACCCCATAAAATTAAATTAAAAAACCAATGGGCTAAAATTGGGATACAACACTTATACTTAGAAAAATTTTGAAGTGGTTAAGGGGAAGGGTCTATGTCAATGCTTATTATTTGAAAAACTTTTAAGAGGTGGAGGGGATGTACCCATAAAGAGTGGTGTTATTGTATTAGAAGGACTAAGTTCATCCTTTTAAAAGTGGTTGCATTAGAGTATGAGAGGTATATAACCCCCCAGGATGGCATGGGATATGTGAGCCTCCCAATAAGTTCGAGACTGTATTGGAGAGACGGGAGATCCAAGATCAATCCCTAATGAAGTGGTGAGAGGCTCTTTAGCATTACTCGAAGAATGTGATTGTCTAAGACTACACTAGAAAATGAGGGATCAAAGATCAACCCCTGGCCAATTGGTGAGAGTTTCGTAGACATCACTTAAAGAATGTGCCAGTCTGAGACTGCATTGGAGAATATAAGATCCGAGATTAACCTTTGACGAATTGGTGAGAGGCATTTAGGTATCACCTTGAGAATTTTCCATTACAATAGGGAGATTTCCTACCCACCCTTAGAGATTGTGGGGATATTGCACTAGGAAGACTAAATCATTCACCTTCAATGAGAGTGGCTGAAGGCCTCCATATTGAAGATTTATAGATAAAAATGTATGTTAAAGATACATTTTTTTATTTAAAAATTCTGAGGTGATCTGAGTGATAGGTATGATGGGGTTCTTAGGAGGAACATGTATTGGAGGTGGCACTAAGGTATTTAATATGACTACCTTTATAACTTTAAATGGGTGATCTTATTTTGATTTAAAAGAGTTATAAATCCTCAGGATACACCAAATTCTCATAAGTTGATCCCTCATAGTTCTTCCTCGAGCTTTCATTTCTACTAAGAGAATGATTTTGCTTGGAAAGTCCCTTATGCTGGTTATACTTGTTTTTACAAAGAGGCCTATATTGTAACAAATCAAACTCTTCCATCTGTATATGATTTGTCATAACTTGTTTCACCTTGAGCAAGCTTTTATTTGATAAGGTATAAAGTTTTTTCTAGATGACATGTTCCCTTACCCCTCTCATCAAGGCCTCTAAGGCTATTAACTCAATTAATTTTTCCACCTTATACATATTCTCATTAAACCTTTTTAAATATGTCTGAGTAGATTCGCCCTCTTGTTGGGTAACGCCAAATAACTTCGTAGAGCTTTTTTTGGTAGGTATGTTGGTGTTGAAATATGTCACTAGCTTGGGGTAGAGGTTATGAAACCTTTAGAGCTTGACTCTAAATTATTGTACCAAGCATGCGCAGACCCCCGAAAGGTTGTGGGGAAGATTTTACACATTGAGTCATTGTCCTAGATGACCAACTCTAAGCTACTATGCATAATATGTACATGCTCCTTCGAGTCGATCAGGCCATCAGAGTTGTTTAGACTCATTTTTGTGGAAATGTAGTTCTTAGGGAGTCGAGTGTTCAATACTTATTGAACAAGAAAGAACCCTTACATTGATGGGAGCTGTAGTCTTTCTCATGGGTATGCTTATGTACAAACCTTCTCTTAGTCCTTTGTCTGTTAGGCTCTTGAAAGCCCAGGGAGTTTGGTATGGAATGACGGTTACGGTAACTGATGTCCATCTCATAGTAGCTAGAGGAGGGTGTTCAGATTATCGGCTCTATACATAGGTATCACAATGGTATGAGGGACCCCTTGAGAAAATCTCTAGATTATCATTTTGTTTAATCTCCTTTGAGTAACGTAATTATCTACCAAGTGTTGGGGTGTATACCCAGCACCACCTGGAAAACATGCCCAGTAAGACTGGACATGTCACTCCTAGCACCATCTGAGCAACACGCCTAACATGGCTAGGCATGTCAGGCCTAACATGCCATTTGATGCCTAGATTGGGCGTAAACCTATATGGTGGGCTCAGGCTTCCATACCTGAGCACTGACATACACCCAACATGAGCTCGGGCTACCATGTCCGAGCCCATGCACCTTGATAGAAATTATACTCAAACATGGTAGCCCGAACGCATAAAAATAATTTTAGATAATTTTTAAGGTTTTTAAATATTTTTTTTATTCCTTTTAAATTTAGACACACCAATATCCATTTTTGATTTCCTATGATCATTCATCAAAAGGATAACCAAGGACCTGATAAGCGGCACTATAATAATTATTTCTGGGTTTTTAAATCTCAAGGCCTCCAGAAACGTTGATGGTGTTGATAAGAAAATAAAAAATAAAAATATATTTGTTTTGGAGAATATATATGTTTCGAGCAGTTAGGCATCAAGATTGATGGCCAGCAGAACCGTGGCCAAATTTCGAGCATTTAGTCAAGGTAGGCTCCCTAAATCATACCCTGCCGAACACGAACCATCACCAGCCGCCAAGCTTTTATCGGTTAACGGGCCACTTGATGCCACTAGCTCACCTAGGAAGACCACAATTTCCTATCAAGAAAAACATGGTAAAACTTGACTAAAAGAAGATGGTAATAAATGATTGAATAAAAAAATAACAAATTATATAAAAAAAACGTGGAAAATGGAGGGGCATAAGATCTTTATCCATATAATGTGCCACAGTGGATACATGACGACAAGACAAAAAGTGACGTGGATGTTGAGTTTTCCTGTAAGCCCACGTGGACTTGTCGGATTTATTGGCGTTTTAAGAGCTTTTTCCAAGAGGATGTAACTCAAGTGGACAAGGAGTCGGAGGACGCAACTGTCAGGATCAACTTGTTTGATATAATATCATATCGGCCAAAATTTGGCCCATTTGCCAGACTTGCTCTCAAGGGACGGGCCAGTTTGATTTTGCCAAGACTCGGTGCTGAAATTGTTAACAGAAGACGTGGCCTCATTGCAAGCCAAAAAAAATTCAAGAAATTTTTTTTTTTTTTATATATATATATATATATATATCATCACATGTCAGACTAAATTTTTCTTAATAAAAAAAAGTCTACGTGATCAAAAAAAATCCTAAGAATGTGAATTTAAGAATTTTTGTTTTGTTACAATAGCGTGTTGAATTGATTTGTTTTAACCTTAATTAACATTTTAAATTCATTATTCAAATTTTGAGATTGTAATAATCATTTAAAAAGTAAATTGAAGCCAATTAATTCTATAAAAACCAAGCAGAAACATATAATGACAAATAATTCAAAATATTTTAAAAAAGATATTGAGAGAACAATATATTAGATCAAATTTCATTTCTTGAATTAACTCGCCAAATAGTTTTGAACTTTTAGACTTATATTTTACCTAAATATATGATAACAAAAGTAGAGAACCTATTTTTCTTAACAAAAAAAAAATTAAAAGATGAAATTGAAAATAAATAAATAAAAAAAAGACGACAATATATTGGAACGATCTAGATTTTGTGGCTTAATTCGTTCAACTTGCGACTTGAGTCATGAATTTCATTGGATTTGATAATGTTTTTTACCTAAATATATGATAGGAAAATAGAGGAATTTTTTTTTAAAGCTAAAGGATGTAATCGGAAGGAAAACAAATTTTTTTTAAAAAAAGATTAGATTTATGTGTTAGCTTGGGTGGCCCAATGTATCTAGACAAAAAAAAAAAAAAACATATACATGTAGGCCTCAAGCTTAGATCCACGCTTCTGGGCTCTTTAATTTTTTTTTTAAATAAAAAGTGAATGACTTATTGTTTGCAATTTTTTTAAAAAAAGATAAATAAGATGTTGTTTGTTTTTATCGAAATTTGTTGCTGAAAAATTATAGGTTGGTTTTTTAGGTCAAAAATCTATTTTCAATCTTATTTTTGTCTAAAAACATCTAAATAACATCCTTATAAAATTAAAATAGTAATTTACGAAGCTAAAAAAACCAAAAACCGCCCCAAGAACACAAAATTAATCTGGGAAAGATTTTTTTTTAGTATATGCTATAATTATAATTAATAATATAATATATACACAACAGTGGTAATTTAAAGGCTGTTACCTGGCTGCTACTTGCTTCCATCAGAAAACAAGTCAGTACTGGAATCTAATCATCGCGAAATAGAGGAGGGAGAGGGGGAGCATGTGGCTGCCTCAAGTCACCAAACGAAAATGGTAATGCATGCACTCAAGTTTTGTCGAAGGCTTTGAATGTTAATACAGGAAAGCATGAGAGGGCATGACAAGCTAGAGACCGCGATGGTGGCTGGAATTTTGTGTCTATGCTCAATGGATTATACCAGAAAACAGAGACACCATGTCCCCACCGTCCCTTTTAGTGTTGGGCAGCGGCGAAGCTGATGTGAGACCCTTTGTCGTCTCCATTTGTGACTTTTTACCAAAGATCTCCGGCAAAATATCAGACTTGCGCTCCAATAATGGTTAGCTAGGGCACCCTCTCAAATTAATAATAATATGATACAATGAAGGATTACTTTTTTTTTTTCTAGAATTAGAGTAGTACGCTGTTGTTAGTCAGCAACCCGTTCAATATCAAGGACTACCAACATTCCACTTATCCTCTCCATACGAGAGCACCGCTACACGTCAAAATCAAAAGTTACTGCTGTAATTATTCTCGTCATCTTCTTTCTAATTCTTCAATTCTTCTTTTTATTTCTTCCATGCCCTATGATTTCTCTCAATGTGACGTTCTCTTTCACAATGACAGGATAAGATGATGATAATAATTAAAAAAAAAAGACTTTAAAGGAAGACAGATTCACTGTATATGCAGACACATTTTACTATTCACTTGATTTTGGAGTTACCATTTTGAAATTGGAGGTAATTTAATTTTTTTTAGAGTATTTATTAGCTATTATAAGATTCATCGGGAATATATGTATTTTTTATAATTTTTTAAGTATAATAAAATGATTTGATTATGTCTTTTTAGTTTTTAAAACACAATAAAATTACGAAGACTTTATCTTTTAAATACAAAAATTAAAACATGCATCTTGGGGCTTATTGGTTTTTTCACTAAGTTTTTAGTTTTAGATATTTCTAGTTTTGTAGAGGGTAATTGTATTATTTTTTTATTTCTAATTTTTTTAACCTTTTAGAAAAGTTTTATTTGTTTTGAATTTTTTTATTTAATCTCAATTTGTCATATATTAATTTTTCAATTCCATCCTTATTTTTTTATTTCTAATTTTTTTTCTTGGTTGTCTTTTTGTAAATGTTTTATTTATTTTCAATTTCATCATTCAATCCCAATTTGTTATATATTATTTTTTTCAATTTTATACTTATTCATTTGATTTCTATTTTTTTCTTGGCCCTTTTATAAAGGTTTTATTGGTTTTCAATTTTATCCTTTAAACCAAATTTATAGTATATTATTTTTTTCAATTTGATCTTTATTATTTTGATTTTTTATCCTTTTATTAGAGTTATTTTTCTTTTCAATTTTACCCTCTAATAAAAAATTTATAGTTGGCCTCTAATTTATTTTTTATTTGATTTTGATTCTTATTCTTTTAATTACTATTTTTTTTTGTTTTGGGTTAGGCTTTTCTTTGCTTGTTTTTCATACTCCAAAAGGAAAGCCAAACAAAATGCTAAAATGTCTTTTCTTTCCCACAAATGTCATTCCTACATATTTCTCAAAAGAGCCAAAAATAATAAAGTGGGGCCGACAAAAAAATAAGCCAATTAAATCTAGCCATGTGGAAAAAAAATAACATCAAAATCATTAAAAAAAAAATAAAACACTTATTTATTGCACTTTAATAGAATTGGCTTTTCAAATGGTTTTTTTTCCATTGGAATATGCATGGTAAAAAAAAGCTATATATATACTATTCAAAATGCTATTTTATCAATTTGCCTATTTGAAATAGCATCTTCCATTGGAGGCCATTTAGCTTCTTTATTGGAGATGCTCTAATTGTTTTCCCAATTTAATATTTTAGTATTTGATTTGTTGGGGATTGAGTTTCGTGATTTTTTTACGATGTTTTATGGTCTAATAATCCATTTCACGAGTTTGAAAAGTTAACGAGAGTTGACATCATTTTTTTCTATTAGTTTTTCTCAATCTTATAATTTAGGATGCAAGTTTGATGGGTTAACATGAACTGGCTCGACCCTTATTGTCTAGATTATATATCTCTCATGCTAACTCAAATCAACTCAAGCTGGTTTTTTTTTATCAATTTTCCTCAATTTTGTCTTTATATTTTTCAATTGGCTAAAAATTGAACTATATCATTTCTCTATTATAGAAAAAAGATTTATTTCTCGCGTTATCATGATCATTTTATTTTTAATTTTTGTCAGTTACTGTTATTGTATTTTTTTAATCATTTGATTAACATAAAATCAACTTATTTGACTAATTAAGAAGATAAATTGAGACATGAATTTTTTTTAAAAAAAAAAACAAAACATGCTTACAATATCTAAATATTTTTTAAAAAAATAATGCAAAACTACGGCATAGATTGTACCGACATCTAGTTGAAACTATTACCGAACCAAGATCTACCTTTGGATTTACTATGTCCATTAAGTTTCTTTATTTCTATTGTCTCCCCTCTTCTCTGCTACGAGAACATATGCATCATCTGCTATCATTTCACTTCGTTTTCTTTCTTCAATGAACAAGTTATCTTTAACCATGGATAGCGTTAAAGCACAATTTGAAGCATAATTACAGAGTTTCATAACCATAGTCTTTCAACTATCTTGTAAAGTTCCAGTGGTAACAGTGCTTGTAGCTCATCATCGATCTAGCACTATTTTCATGATTTTCGCTTGATTAAACGAATCGTAAAAGTCATTCATGTTTCCAGATGAAGAACAAGTCTCCAGATGAAGAACAAGTCTCCAGATGAAGTTCCATCTCTATATTTCAAATTCACAAGCTACTTCATCATAAAAGCTTTATTCCATACAGTCTCACTTTTCGTATGAACTTTTTAATTTTATCCATATTTCTTGGGCATCTTGGATACATGATGAAACGCATTATCATCAACCCACTGTCTGATGGATCCAAAAACTTTCTTCTGCTCTTTTTTCCAAGCATCATTAGTCTTGCTTGATGGGTTAGATTTACTCAATTCAACAGGTAATTATAAGTAAATCCTCTATTCTCGACTTTTGAATCGAGTAATTCAAAGCCATCAGTCTGATCATGGTTCCTGTTGATGGCTTTGAATTGCTCGATTTAAAAGTCGATAATCTTTTCTTCCTATAATAGGTACAACAATCCAAAATCTTTTGTGGTCATTATAAGATGGACCCATTACTCAATAGAGGTTGCTAAATGAAGGAGAATTATTAAAAGAATAATTATCAGAAGATAATTATTACTAGTTTGTTAATTGTTACTTGAATGCGATAAGTCAAAAAATTTAAATTATAAATATTTGACTATTTTTATAGAAAATTATCAAAAAGGTTTTTCCACCAAAAAAATGTTTACTATAACCAATGCTTTGACAAGTACTATAAAAAGAATTCTAATATGATATGTTTGATAACTAGAAAAGTTCAATCTACTATTGTTTTATTTGATTGCCTTGAAATTATAAAATTTCTTATCTGAAAAAACACCGAAACTATCATATAATAAATTTGATCCCACTATGATGGCATCTGTAGATATATGGAATCATGTGCAAGAACTACATCTTGAAATATTTAAACTAATTATATGATGCATATAGTTTAATCAACGGTTAAAAATGTACCATAAAATATTTGGATTATAAGTATAAAGTTAAAGATGCTAGTATGAAAAAGTTCATACTAAATGTTTTTTTTTTATGTTAAGATGGTCGGTCCAAAAATTATAATTAGCCAAATTCTATATTTCTAATTCATCTTGCATGGCATTCATACTAAACAATTGGTTTTGAGTAAATCCTTTCACGTGAGCAATTATTGAAAAATTATCATTATCTTAAAAAGATTTTAAGAACTACTTTAAGTGTAAGAAGATGAAAGTTGAAAGCTTTATTCCAAGATTAAGGATAAAAGAGAAAAATAAGTTGTCTAAAAAGAGATCCATCACTTCTTTCATGACCCTTAAAGCAAATATTATGACAAACAACAATAAAAACCAAAAGAATAAGTTTGTTACGAAAGAAAGGGCATTTCCAAGAAGTTCAATGGAAAATGCTTCATCTGCAATAAAATTGAACATTTAGCTAAAGATTGCAAAAATATATCTCAACAAGAAAACTTTAATAAATAAATAACTGCTTAAACCAATTTCACTAAGGTTGATAACCTCTCAAATGAAGTGTGAGAGATGAGCTAGTTTGTCAATTAAATAGTAGTCAATTGATACTAATGCTAGAAGATATGTTTTCATCAAGAAGAAGATATTTTGTACTTATAAATAAATGGATGGTAAACAATTGTATATTAGGAATTCATTAACCTTAAAGGTAATGGGTATTGCAAAGGTCATACTAAAGATAACTTTCAGAAATCTTCTCACCCTCAACAATGTGTTTTATATTATTGATATTGTAAAGAACTTAGTACTTGACTCATTGTTAAGAAAAAATGATTACAAGATGATCTTTAAAAGTGATAAACTTGTACTCATAAAAAAGTAAGATGTCTGTAGGTAAGAAGTATGTATGTAATGACCTTTCTAAAATGAATGTAATGAATATTGTAACCAAGAATCACATTAATAATAAGAATAATTTCTTTTTTTATTATTTGCTTGAGTCTTATGATATGTGATATGAGTGGTTAGGACATATGAATTATAATTTTATACAAAGATTAATTAATCTTGAGTTATTATGAACTACAATTTTTAAGAAAAATCTATAAGTATGGAGTTTGCAAATAATGAAAATTTATAAAGACTTATTTTTAAATAATTAAAAAAATAGCGAACCTCTATATTTAATTTACTCAAATATTGATAATTTAAAATTTATGCAAAATAGAGGTGGGGAAATTATTATATTACTTTTGTAAGTGGTTCACAAGATATTGTTAAACTTAATTTATATGAAGAAAAGATGAGGATTTTGAAATGTTTAAATATTATAGGAATGAAGTTGAAAATCAATGTGATAATAAAATAAAAGTAATAAGAAGTGATTTAGGTGTAGAATATGAAGCTCTTTTTGGGAATTTTTGTTTCTAAAATGGGATTATCTATCGAACTACTACTCCTCATTCACTTCAACCAAATAACATTATAAAATGTATCAACCAAAATCTAAAAAAAATAATGAATGTTATGTTCATAAGTTCGAGAGCACCTTAAAACTCGTGGGAAGAGCCAGTTTTAACTGACAATTATATAATAAAGTATCTCATAAGAAGTTAGAAAAAATATCATATAAGTTATGGAAAGGTAGAAGTCCTTTCTACAAATACCTTAAAGTGCAGGCAGGGTTGTTTAGAAAAAAAGTATTGAAGATATTTATCCTAATATCATAATAAAATAAAGAATTATTGTGTTCTTTGAAAATACATTTCCTTTTAAGAAAGCATAAGAAATTTTTTTTACTTAAAAAGATAAATGAAACAAGCTCATGTAGTCATTATGAAATAGAAGAAGATGAAATTGATCCAAAAAAGAGTAAGAGGAAAAAACAAAAAAAAATCCTATTTTTCAAACATATTTGTTTCAAAATGAACCTTAAAACAACTATAAGGTAATATTCTATTTTGAACCCTCCAATTGAAAGAAAAAGGCGGTCAACTATAAAATTTCAATCCATTTTAAAAAATTACACACGAGAACTAGTGGATCTTCTATTAAGAAGTAAACCACGTAATATTCTATTTCGAACCCTCCAATTGAAAGAAAAAGACGGTCAACTATAAAATTTCAATCATTTTAAAAAATTACATATGAGAACTAGTGGATCTTCCATTAAGAAGTAAACCATTAGTCCATAAATAAATTTGAAAAAGGAAGATGAGAGCTTATGAATAAATTGATTGAATAATCATCTTTCTTTATTTGAACAATTTATTCTTGAAGAAAAAATATTATGTTTTTTAAGGTAAATAACTGCGGTTTTTTTTTTATAATTGGTAATTAAAGCAATAAACAACAAGAATTAATTAGTTAATTAGAAGAACTAATTTTGATTTCAAAATTTTGTACAAAAAAGGTTAAAGGAAGATGTTCTATGTAATTAATAGTAGTTATTCTCATTTCTTCTCTTCTATTTTTTTAGCCTTCTTTTACTCTATTCTTTATTTTATTTCTTATAGTATTCTAGAGCTTAGGTTCTGGTATTTTGTAGAGAGATTTTAATTATGTTTTCTAAGTTCATGGATTTTGATTAGTTGTGTAACTAATCAAGTTATTGTTGTTGGAATATTGTAAGACTAATTGCAAACATTTTGTTTTTGTACCAAGTAACAAGTAATAAAGCCTTAAAAATAAATGATAAAATCCTTGATAGAAACTATTTTTGAAGCTTTCTTATTCTTTTTAAGTTCATCAATAAGTAAGTATAATAAATATTCTTGTTAAGTTTTGTATTCATTTTCATTATGTGTTATCTTAGTAATTTGTTATATGCATTCTTCGTGTTTAAGGCTATACTATTTCGAATGAATCATTTGATAATTATAATTAAATACTAAGTTTGCAAGATTATATAGTAGATGATTTTAGTTTTATGTTCATGTAAATCACATCTAGTTGAACTAAATATTAAATTTCTTTGAATATTTTCTAACACTAATCAATAAAAATAAAATTTGTATATATTGATAAAAAAAATAGATAGATAAAAAAAAAATATGGTTTGAAGGGTAAATTTTATCCTAATGAAACTTGTACCAAATATAACCTTATAATGAAAATACATGCGCCTACATTAATGAACAAAAAAAAAAGATTAATAATGTGTGTTTAGAGAAGAATATCAATTACAAGAAATAAATTAACAAATATATTAAAACAACTAGGGTGGTTGTCACTATTCATTTGGACAATTAGGATGCTTCATGGTTCTTTCAGTTAATTGTCATACATCAACTCTTTTTTTTTAATTAAATCATTTTATCACATAATTTCATTTGATGAGGTAAAGTTTGAAATTGTTAAAGAAATTAAAATTAAAATGAAGAGGATCAAACTATTAAACACAGGGAAATTACATGGTCAATTTTCATTTCACGAAAAAAAGTTTATCTTTTATCTTGAAATTTATTATGTGTTAGAATGTGGCCAATCAACAATTTTTTTTTTCTCTCTTTTACCTTTTTCTTACGAGTTTCTCTCTTCTCTTTCAAATCTAGGAACTAAGAAATAAACAAAATAAACTTTTAAACTAAAAGGGAAATTCCAAAAACAAAAATAAAGGGATTGAAATGGAGGCAAAATGAAATTAGATGGATAGAAAACTAAACAATGATACAATTTTGTTTTCATTTTCACAATATGATCACTAAAAATGATGATCTTTGTGTCAATATATTCCTCTTCTCGATAGGAATTTAATGGAGGTGGTGTTTTCCTCTAAACATGTTGATGAAAGTAGACCGAGGTGCTTTGTTTATGATTTAGTTGATTTTCATTTTCTAAGAATGATTTTTTGGTATTTCAAGGTACATAATTAGTTTTTTCGAGGTTTATATTATGTTTTGAAGGTATATTTAGGTAAAAATAAGCTAAAAATTGGTTTTTTGGGTCATAAAACTTGGACCTCCATTTTCTCGAGGTGACCTAAAAGAGACTAGTCAATAACCGGTTATCTGTCACTACATGTGACTTGTCGCTCAATTTAAAAAAAAAAAAAATAGATGATGTGTTGGTCACTTTTAGAAGATAAAAAAAATAGGTGCAAGCATGTGTTTTTGTTTTTTTAATTAAGGCAAGGTATATGGGCCTGGCCCATTAGCACCTGATGTTTTTTTTACTAAAACCAGGTACATGTGCGTGGCCCATTAACACTTAACACTTTATTTTATTTTTTTTTTCCTTTTTCATAAAATATTAATTTATTCCCTTTCACTTATTTATTAAACAAATTGAAATAGCTTTCTTTTTTAAAAAGTGATTGATCTTTCCATAATTTTTTTAGTTATATGATACTTCAAAGAGATTTATTTGATTTATCTAAAAAAAATTTCTCTTAAATTTTGTGTTATAACCCATTTTGAACCTTTGTTTTTCCTTTTTTTTAAAAAAATAAATAAAAAGATTGGAAAGCAAAAAATAGACAATAAAGGAAAAAGGTTTCAAGATAACAAAGGATCAAGTGTTTTAAAAGAAGATTATCCAAATGAGAGAAAAAAATAAAGATTAAAGAAAAAATTGAAGGGAAAGATTCTACAATTCTTAGAAAAGGAAAATTTAATCTTTAACCATATATTTTTTTCAATTAAAAATCCTCATTCAAGGAAATAATATAAAAATCTTTTAATATTATTTTTCTAGTTCTGATTTTTCCTTGTTCTTGAAGGAATTTGAACAATTTAAATATAGAGGGAAAACTAAACAAACAAAAAGAAATTTTCTATAGATAAAAAAGCAATCTAGCCATCCCAAATCAAAAGCAAAACAAAAAAAATCCTAGCCACTTAAAACTTTACGGAACCTTTCTTCTCTTGTTTTACCAAAATTCAACCATACACAAACCATTAAGTCTTTTCCTTTACCCACAACCATCGTACTGAGAGCCAAGCCTTCATAACAACCCATTTTTTTTTTCTCATCCATATCAAAACAATTATAAAGTCAACATCTATTTTGGTTCCTCAAACTCTTAAACATAGCAAAAATGGTGATTTTCAATATTTTTAAGAATTTCAAGGATCTCGTAAATAATTTAAGTTTTTTTTAGGGTTTATGTAAAGATTAATTAGGATTATATTTTTTTTAGGCTTGATCAACTTCTTCAAGATTGGTTTATTATAAATCATAAGTCATTTAAGTGTCCAACTTCTAATAGTAATTCATACAAACCACCAATCAGAAATCTTCTAAAATCTTTTCAGAGAGAGTAATAACTATGCCTTTGAGTGCTAGTTATTTATTTTTATGTTTTGTAACATACTTTATCTAGTCACATAAGATCTTATAGTAAATAATATATGAGGCATATAAATCTATTTATAGAAAAAAAAAACCCAATAACCTTATTAATAATAAATTATTTTTTTCCCTGAAAAATATCACATATATTATTTTAGAATAATTTTAGAAATTTACTTAATCAAATCCCTACTTGAATTTATAGGTCAAGAATTGTAATCCCTTATATTAATTATATTTTAGTCTTCAATTTCTAAAACTTATTTGTAATTAAGTCACACTTGATTATTCATTTTTGTTTAGTCTTTAACCAATGATTTTTAATGTGTGTGACACATTAGGTTCATAATAAGTTAACCCATATATAAATAACAATAGTAAATAAAATAGGTTTAAATAAATTAAATAATTTAATTTATTATCAATTCAAAAAATTAATTTATTTATATTTGAAGATCACATATAATGTATAAAAATATGTCATGATCCCTTAAATATTAAGAAAGTTATACGTGATTTGACTAAACATTTCAGTGACAAGTTTCTCAATGTAATTATTATTCCTTCTTCAAGAATGTACTTGTTTAGACATTAGAGTATGAAGTGTATTTGTTTTATCAAATCATATTTATTCTCAATACCTTACACAAAAATTTCACAATCAATACTATTTGAGAACAAGTGTGATATTTTTTTTATAATTCATATAGGGTGATAAATCCTTTCTTGATCACTCAAATGCTTTCATACAGTTCATGTTATACCTTATATTTACTTGTTAGTTATCATTGATTAGGACACCATATAGTCAAGATCAAAACATAGTATTCTCAAAATAAAATAGTGATATCAAATCTAAGGATCATTTACACAACTTTCACATAAGTCTTTCCATGGATATAAATTATTTTTTCATATGAAATCCTTATGCAGGTCAGTTCAATGTATATATTGATGCAATCATATTATTCAATAATTTTACCCATATTTACGTAGTATTTATTTATTTTTTATATATAAAATGCCTTGATAATCTTTGATTTATGATTTAAATACACTTTTGGATGTGACATTTGAAAAGGAGTAAATTGAAGATAAAATTCAGACTATGTTGCAACCTGTGTCGAATATTGACAGATTTAACATCTGATTGATATTTTATACAGAACTTGAGTTGTAGAAGTCGAAATGAAGTAATTCCAGTGGTATTAAAAAGCTAACATCCTTACCTTTCTATACATATATGTCAAGAAAAATAAAAAATAAAGATAATGAAAATCACAGCTTTCAAAGACAAGTTTCACATTCTATTAATTTTGACCTTCATCTATTCCAACTTGAATATCTTGAGTTAGAGAAGTCCATTTGATGCAGACAACTTTTATTGGATTTCTAACATAAATATCTATCATCATATCAAATTTCAGCAAAAAACGATCTCATATGAGAGAGATATGATTTTGTTAATACAATCTATAAACTTTACCACCAGACAGATTTTGTGAATAGACAAGTTTAACTTACTTAAATGTAGATTGTCCATATTAGAAATGACTATTATTTTTTTAAGAGGATACAAACAGATTGGAGGGATATGGGGATTAGGGTTTCCTAGCATAAAAACTCTCTTTATTTTAGAAAAAACTATTTTACTAAAATAGTTTAATTAAAAAATTTATTAAATCCTAAATTAGGATATTACATAAATAATATTTTTTTAAATAAACACTTTAATTCAACTCAAATTTAATTAGAAAAATTAATTCAATAATTAATTTAATTTGTGGTTTTAATTTTTAATATAGAATTAAAATTTTATTTATGGAGGGATAGAATTATAATTATTTCCTAAAATACCCTATTGTAATAAGGTATAGATTGCAGGAGGCATCCTCAAGCTAGGATGGCAACAGACCAAGCATTGTGCATAGTGGGGCAACAACAAGTTAGCTTGTATGCTTAGCATAGACTAGCCGTGCCAAGCAGATGTTATGCCATCAATAGTGGAGTTGCTACCCCAAATGATTTTTTTAAAATTTCTAGCCAGATCTGGGCAGAACAATAGTTGAAAAAAATAGTTTTTTTTTAAATCATGAGAGAAAAAATAACTTTGATAAAATTATTTTGCACATAAAATAAATTTAAAATTAACATCAATATTAATTAAAACATGTGAGACAAAAATAACTTTGGGAAAAAAAAATTACATTCGAAATTAATTCACAATTTATGCCAATAATAATTAAAACATGCAGTCAACAACCCTAATTATCTAATGATAACTTTAATACCATTGTTGGGTTTTTCAAAACTTTTATACACAACAAAGATGAAATTTTTATATTTTCTTGGGAGTCCTAAGAATCTTAGACAATTTATGATTGTTTAGAGTTTATACAAAACATACATGAAAATTAGATCTTCTTTTTAAGGTTTGATTAACTTCTTCGATACTGGAATTTTGAAAACTACAAATCATCCAAGTGTCTAGCCTCTAACAATAATACATGCAAACCACAAGTAATAAATCTCATAAAACCTTTTTAAAAGAGAGGGATCACTATGTCTTTGAGTACTAGCTTTTTTCTTTCATGTGTTTCTCTATATTGTATGTTCTATAACATACTTATCTATCTAATCACATGTGTTTCTGTATATCGTATGTTCTATAACATGCTTATCTATCTAATCACATTAGATCTTACATTAAAGAATATGAGGCATAATAGTGTATTTATAAGAAAAATCTAATAACATAATTAATAGCAAAATATTACTTTGCCTCCTGAAAAATATCACATATATTATTTTAGCATATTTTTTTAAAAAAATATTCAATCAACTCCCTACTTGATTTTTCTAAGTCTAGAATTGTAATCAATATCATGTATTAATTATATTTCAGTCTTTAATTTCTAAAACTTATTTACAATTAAGTCACACTTGATTAATCATTCTATTTTAGTTTCTGAAAATGGTTATTAATGTGTGTGACCCATTATGTTCCTAATGATTGACTCAAATATAAATCATAATCAAGCAAAATATCTAACAATGTGTCATGATCCCCTAAATATTAGAAATATCATAAGTGGTTTGACTTAACGTTTTAGTAACAAGTTTCTCAATGTAATTATTATCCCTTTATCAAGAATGTTTCGATTGAGATATTAGAGTATGAAGTGTGTCTGTTATATTAACACTATATTAATTGATTTTTTGAATAAAATTTCAAATTCTTTTCAAATCTCATTTTATGTTGCACAAAGATTTCATAATGAATAGTATTCGAGAACACGTTGGACATTTTTCTTAACTCACTTAGATGAATTCTCTCTTGATCACTCAAATACCTTCATATAGTTCATGTTATACCCAATCTCTACTTTTTTGTCACATTTGATTAGGAAAATGTGTAGTCAGGACCAAACCATTGCATTTTCAATACAAGAGAACTTAGTAATTTTAAATCTAAGAATCATTCAAACAATTGTCATATGAGGCTTTTCATAAATACAAGTGATCTTTTCATATGAAATTCTCATGCAGATCAGCTTTGCGTATATGTCATTTGATAAATACATATATATTAGTTATATGTATCCTTTATACCTTAGCATATGAGAACAATTGCTTCCTTTCAGAAAGAAAAGAATATAATATGTGTGAGTTCAACAACTCTAATTATTGTCTAGTCTTAAAAGAGCATTGTTTTGAAATATTTAAGAATAACATTTTGATACAATAGGCATCTCATAACCATAACTTTATCATTTTCTTTTTGCAAAGTATTTTTTACCCAATAACTTTGTTTTTACTCTAGACCCATTAATTAAACATAAATGAATATTAAAGATAAATAATGTATTTATTAATACTAAATAAGTTTTCCATGAACAAAGACAATATCATATATAACCAATCAATTAATTATATGTATATATACTAACAACATCCAATGCTCTTTTTCTCATCTAACCAACCTCTCACCAGAAATTACCCCTATCTTTTTTAGTTTTAACAATAACATCGGTGCAAATAATTGACCTAGACACATCAAGAGATTCTAGGGATGTTGTCTCTATTGATTTTACAGGTTTCAGCTACAAAACATGAATCAAATGTGAACTGCAGCACAACACTTTCCAGGCGTTAGACTAATTTCCTTGTGTGACAAGAATACACCACCACTATATTGACATCTGACTACTTTTTTTCTCAATATTTTTCAGCAACTTTCTCTCGCTTCCTTTCACATCAAATGACTGAAATGTTAAAAATTAAAGTTTGAGATTAAAAAATGAACTGCTAATATAATATGCACCAAACAATAGCTAAACTAAAACCTTGGAGAACAAATTTAGGTTTTATGTGTCAATATTTAAACGGGATATTTGTTTTTGGTTAAATTTTGTTATTTGTGGTTTAATTCCTTTTTAAATTACAGATAAAGTTTTATTTTACAAAATTAATCTTAATTCATCACCAAAATATTCAAAGACACTTTGCACATACAAGAGAATGTAAATTAAAAAAAAAACAATTAACAACATATAAAATCATACTATTGTAACTTAGAAGAATGGTAAAAAATGAAACAAAACACTTAATATAAACTATAAACGTTACCCTTTCCTCATATTTTTCAGTATATGTGGTGATAATATATACTTTTTAAATAAAAATGTAATCCTAGAATTCCATGTGTAATCTGTGTCAAATTGAAAGCACAGTTGATGGACGGTGGGGGAAAGAAATGAAAGTTTCCAATTCTGCTAGATGGTCAATGCTAAGATTTTAAACAACTATGTTATATATACTCAGAAAGACCCGTACATTGAACCCATTGTTACTTTCGTTTATAGATTTTGTCCAGGTTCAACCAAGAACTTGAGAACGTTTGCGGTCCTGGGAGCTGATGCCATTTGGCCAAGGGGCCAAGTGCCAACCAAAAACACACATTTGGTCGTTACTGCTACACTCGACAGGCTTGATTAAAAGGCTGGAGAACGACGAATGCCTTGACACTGACTGAAGCTAAGTGCATGATCGAAAATAATTTAGGGAATTAGTGACTCCATGATCAGCAGTAGGCAGCCCTTCTCATGTAGCACATATTTTTTAAAACATAGTCAACGTTAGTCTTCCCATAGATGCATGCATGTAGTCTTTCTAATCGACTTGTGTCTTCATATGAAAATATAAATCATGGAGAGACGCAAGTGGGCAATTATTATGTATAAAAATATAATTGCGGTTGTTTTTTACTTGAATATATATTGAAATATTATATTTTTTATTTTTTAAAATTATTTTTAACATCAGCATATTAAAATGATTTAAAAATATCAAAAATCTAAATTTAAAACAGATTTTTAACATCAGCATTAATTAGTACCAACAAACATCTTACACAGTTGGAGCTAGCCCTAACCCATAAATGATTAGAGAAAAATAGAATAACATGAAATTAATTAGTGTGAGTGAGGATTTTAAAATAAATGGACTGTAGCCACGAGAATCTTCCTGCCATTGCTGGTTCTTATATGTTAACTATTTGCCGCACGTTTAACCTCATTAGTCATGTCATATCAATTAAATAGTTCAAGGGGTTTGGCAGTGAAAATATTGTCAGTCAATTGAGCGTTTTAAAGATGGAAATCAACTTAATTTCCTGGAACAAGCAGAGTAGATTAGAGCACATGCTGCTACTGTTAGAGGGAGATATTGTTTGGTGACCCGTCACTTTATTAGTTAGAGCAAAGCTTACTTTAACGTACTTGTAAACTTGTTTCTGATCCGATCTCTGTGAGTAATTAATTAGGCTAATCATTCAGCCAGCGAGTCTTAAGATCTCAAGTGTGTGTGTGTGTGTGTGTGTGTGTGTGTGTGTGTGTGTGTATAGCATTCAATTACGTACCTTGCTATTTATGCTATTGTACAAAACTATTAGAGGAGTAAGCATAGACTTAATATATATTTCAAAGCGAACTTGTAATCAAAACAAATATATAACATTATATAAGATATTAAAATGCTAACATGCATAGTTTGAAAATCGAGAAAATTATCCAAAAAATTAAAGAGAAGAAGAGTGTCAAAATTCTTAAAATTTATCAAGCAAAACAGTCTAAAAAAACAAATATAAACACTTTTCATTCAACTCTCTTTTATAAAGGATTTTGAAACCAAAACCGATATATATATTTGTTCAAGTTATTACCAGAATAAATTATGAGAAATTATCGATCTTAATTAATTGTTATAAAACAATATTATGCTTGATAATTTTGGCTTTAAATCTGATTTTTTTGCATTGAAAAAACTATCTAGGTGGAGAATAAGACTAATTGTTCAGACTCTTTATCTATTGACTAGACAAACTAATTAATGGACTGATAAAAAAATAATTCTTTATGGATCAAAGAATTATAAACCCAAATCAAAGCTAAAAATATATGGGCAAGAAATTAATTTTTTTTTGTAGTCCACTTAAGAGCAAAACTCACTTTGTTTAGGTCATTTCTTTTCTAAAAGCTTTTGTGCTATTTGGACTCAATTTTAATTTTTTACCTTTTCATTATACAAGCAACAATAAAATCATATTTCCTTTCTATATGGGATGGAGTTTTTTGGTTTTACAAAAACATGTCAACTAATAATTCTTTAAAATTAATTTTTTATTCACCCACAATCATTTTAAATCATTATTAAATGTGCATATTAATAATGTTTTAAAACAAAATTTTCAACATATACATCCAAAATTTAACCAATATTGTTAATTATTTCAGCTCAAATGCTTAAATTCTTGGATGAAAATTTAAAAATGACTTTTTAGTATTATTTTTAATAAATACAATGTTTTCTAGATCTCAATATATATAGCAATTACTCCTACTACATGGTTCTAGTGATTGTTCTTTTTAAGGAATTGACCTAAAATTTACTTAATTATTTTTTATATGTTTGTTATTGGTGTTGTTTCCATTCATTTAATTATCATATACTGCATGCTTTTGGTTTTCATATATAATAAGTGATGGCTAAAGTACTAATTCAATTTTTGAATCAAATATTACAAAAGATAATGACCTCTTTGTTTTTTTAATGACATAATTAGATTGTAGAGACCCCCAAGACATCCAGCAAATTTAGAAAATAATATTTTGGCAATCAACTTGAAATTCCAAAGATGAAACGCTTTCTTTTAATTTCTATCCACAATGACAACCTGCACTCATAATAGTTCCATATTTACTTTATGTTGATCGAGCTCGTTGACATCTAATAGTCCCATTTTTGTTTCTATATATTAAGGAGCAATGTATTAACACTTTGCAAACACTGATCAGTAACTAAATAAACATATACGTGGAAAACTTATATGAACAAGTTATTTGGTTACGAAGGAAAAACCTTTTGAAGAACTTTTCAAAAGATTAAAAAAAAAAAGACCCTCTAAGGCAACCAAACCTAAGATAGACAACTTTCACTAGTTTAGATTATTATAAGATGAGTATTTTCTACAAATCCTTTGTGTCTATACAACCTTACCAAGACAAACTCTATGTTTTTTTCTTCTATTACGATAGCTTGCGAGAACACCATAACTAAAACTTCTAATTGCTAACAGTTAACACATGAACTCTCTCTATGAGTCTACAGGCTCACCAACTCTTCAGCAAACAATTTTCCTTTAGAATTTTCTTCACACTCCACTCATATATCAAGAATATAAGTTGCGAAACTCTGTGTAACTCCTTAGCTTATTGGGTATTCTTGCTTCGCTGCAAGTGCTGCTCTTTCTAAATGCCTCTAATTATCCTTCCTTATATACACTTCTATGAGATAAAGATCAGAACCTTTGATAAACATTATCTCAAAGCTTCCTAGTCTGTTACGTTCTTAACATACTGCTAATGTGTTTCTTAAAAACACTTCTTTGACAGTTATCTTTGAATAACATGTATTTATCTTCTTTAGATAAAACTTATTTGGACTTCCTATATAATCTACCTAAACAAACTAGTTAATTACAAAAATAATCACGCTATATCCTATATGATAAACTTGACTAATTCTTTATTTAATTTGGATAAATTAACAATCTAAACAAATTCATCTTCATCAACGCAAATAATCATTCACTAATCAAAGTCAATCATTTTGAAATCTAAAATCTCCCTAGTTGGTTGATTTATGACAAAACATAACAAGGATGAATTAACATGCCAGTCATTCAGATAGTTCAATTATAAACAAATACTTCATTAAAGTATACCTAAAAGCACAATTGAATCAGTGTTATATAGCAGGAGAAAATTTAATAATATTTATGCAACAACATTCTAATAGTTTCTAACATGTTTCATGTAAACAATTCATAACATATTTAAAGAATACTTCATGCAGCATGTTGCATCCTAATAGTTCATAATATGTTAAAAAAAAAACATCCATCAGATATTGTTATGCAACTACATGCATTAAGTTCAAAGTTCATTAAGTATTCAACATAGAATTTTTTATGCTACAAAACATATCCTAGTTATTATAGACTAGAATATTTGATATTTGATATTCATTAATAATTAACAATGAGTAAAATTCCATAAAAACAAAATAAATATTATGACGATTAGCTAGTTGCTTTGCTTCCTTTTCTTTGTATACATCCTTGTCTCCCTTTTATTTTGGCTCCAATCCTAGTCCTCATCTTCACCAATAATAGACTGATGCAGTTGTTCGATATCTAGATCAAGGTGAACAATTCTATCATTAACATGCATAATATCTTGTTGCATATCTATTGGCAACTCTTCAATATCATCAATATTTTGTTCCCACTTACTAGTAAAACTTTCAAACATATTTGATAGTACTTGCAATTATTCAATTATAAGAGGGAGTAGGTGATTGGTTTGAGGAGTTTCTGGCTAAAAAGAGGTAAACTCTTCAAGATGTGACCTCATTTTACTAACCACAACTTTGAATTTGACAATAGTTACGACTGAGATGTTTCAAAAAATATGAATTATTGGCTCACTATCATATAATGGTACTTTAGCCATGATTGTTATCCTTGATATCAACCCATCAAAAGGCAGACTCACGTCCTTATCGGTTGTAGCTTTTTTGTATGATATCAATAAGCGAGAGGCTAAGTTGATCGGAACATTAATAGCAATAACATTCATAAATTAAGCTTTCTCAATTGTAAGTTCAATATATCTTCCAATAAACCAAAGGTTTATTAGCATAATTTTTGCTAACAGTCAGTAAGGAGGTAGCATAATGTTCATAAGCAGTCTATGTGCTTTATTTGACCATTTTAGTCCTTTAGGGCCAACAAATAGATCTCTCATATGAGTCTTTGAAGGGGCTTATAAGAAAAGCCAGGATTTATGATTTCAAGTAACTCATATAACTTTTTAATGATAGCAAGAGAAAACTAATAGTGAAAGTAATGGAGTAGTCATTAAAATTGAAAGGCTCACAATTAACATAAAACTTCCTAACTTCTTCAACATATAGAGCAGATGCTCCTTCAATCAATTTACCCCATTGTTTTTTTTCTTCATAAATATGTCTTCTATAAACATAGATGTAGGGTCGAGAAGATCAGTTAACAAAACATCTCTTTTACCTAGTATGTTTTTCTTGAAAAAGTTGTTTTGGTAAGCCATCTTTACACCAGGAAAAGTGAAGCGGTCAATGTTTCCAAACTATGCTTCAGATTTAGAGGAACTAGCCATCGCTTTGCCTTTTTCTTTTGTCCCTTGAATCTAAAAGGGCTGGATTAGAGTCTTTTTAGGGGATGAGGTCTCTTGTTCTTATTAGAAGATCTTGAAATAGAGGCTCCATGTTTTTTTAGCTTTTACTTTATAACGTCTTTTTAAGAAGAAAATACATTAGTTATTTTCAAAAACAATAAATGAAAAGGAATATGTTATGTAAATATAACGCATAGATGATAATAAACACTCATTCTTTTTAATAAACTTCTTAATAAATTTCAGATCAAGATAGGATATCCTTACCATATTTTTAGAAAGGTTAAATGCAAGATGAAGAGGATAAACATATGTTTTGTATTATAAATTTCTTTTGTATTTATCATAAGATTTCAAGTAAAAATGAAGAGGTTTTCTTGAAAAAATATGAGATGAGTGCCTTAAAAAGAAACAAAGAGGGAGATAATGATTATTGTGTGTTTTGATAAACAAAACCATTAATTTAGCTCTGAAAAAAAATGTTTTTCTCTTGTTCATGCTCACATCAAGCTTCATGATATGCACTTATAGTCTTTTTTAAGATGACACATCAGTGTTATGAAAAAAGATTGACTTCTTAGACTAACCATTTCTCTTTTCGTCATTTTCACATGTTTTTCTCACAAGTGTATCTAATTGTACACTTAGGCAAAGATATAGACCTACATAAAGTAACTCAATTTCTAGTCTAGAAATACTTATAATTGACATTTTAGAAGGGAATATTTACCTTATCAGTCAATTTTCATTCATGAACGCATGTTTTTTTAGTTGACAAAATCAAGATGTGAGTGTGTTAGTGAGAAAGACAACAGTTCTGATTAAAAAAAAAATCATCATCTTTTTCTCTTCGATAAAATATATGCTAGCAAGGTGTGAGCATACCTTAAAAGTTAAACTATATATCAGGGCCTTGATATAAAAGATTTTCACTCCTAATATAATATTTGATTAACTCTATGATTTCCATTAAGTAATTGCTCATCTATTTCCACATTGAGCAATTGGCTTTTTCTTCAAGAAATTAGAGAGTAAAATGGATGCATACTGAAGTGTTCGTCCATTTCCACAATGATGTGAACACTTGAATTTTTCTTAAGGATATGTCAAGAGGAGCATCTTAACAATTTGTGTACTAGGTTCAACTAAATTTAGTCAATTCAAGACATATTACTTCCCCTTAATTATTAGCATACCTACATTTAATTTAATTTTACTTTTGCTAATAGATAGTAAAACAACAAGAATTTCTCATAGTGCTTAATAATTTGATCATTTGATCATTCAAAAAAATAGTGTTTAAAAGTGAAGACTATACCAAATAAGATTTGCATTTATCCCAACAAAAAGAAATTTGTGAGATTTAAAGGTATAGATTAGGTATACTTACAAGGTTTGCTTTCATGGTTCTGTTTTAACATGTCACATGTGAAAAACATATATAAATCTTAGACCATCTAAAGGTTGCGTGAATAAGTCAGCAATTAATGTTCGATGTTTCCATGTTCTTATGACACAATCTTTGATTCAACCAAGTCTATAATAAAGTGATGTCTTATATCTATATGCTTAGTTCATGAATGTTGTATATGTTTTTTGAAGATACCAAGTGCACTGGAATTATCATAATAAATGGTCATAGTATTTTGAGAAAAATCATAATCCTCTAACATCTTCTTCATCCAAAGAAGTTGTGTGTAACAACTTGCTGCAATATAATCAGATTTTGTAATGGACAATGAGATTGGATTTTCTTTCTTACTCATCCATCTTGCCAAGTTGCCACCAACATAAAAACACCCTTTAGTAATGCTTTTTTCTATCATCGGCATTTGAATAGCCAACTAAGCTTAAGTTTGAATCTTTTGAATATGATAAACCATGTTCAATTATAACATTAAGGTATTTTATGATTCTTTTCATTGCTATAAGATGAGATTCTATAGGACTAGATTGGGATCTAGCATAAACACCCACACTAAAAGCAATGCCAGATCTACTAGCAATAATGTAAAGTAGACTCTTTATTAGGCTTCTATAAAGTGTAGAATCAACACATTTACATATAAGATCTAAGTGTATTTTGACAGAGTGTACAAGTATGACTATTTCTTTCCATGCTAAACTTTTTCACCATATCTCTAGCATATTTAAATTAAGAAATAAAAATTATATTTTCACTCTACTTAATTTGTATGTCAAAAAAGAAGTTTAACTCACCGATCATACTCATTTCAAATTCAGATTTCATTTCTTTAGCAAACTCATAAGAAAGTGAATCACAAGTATCTTTAAACACAGTGTTATCAATATAAATCTAAGCAATGAGTAAATGTCTACCAGTTTTTTTTTTACGAAAGAGTCATGTCAACTTGTTTTCTTTTGAAATTGTTATCTAACATATATTTTATTAATTGTCCATACCATGCTCATTGTGTTTGTTTTAGACCATAAAGGGCTTTCTTCAACTTGTACATATGATTAAGAGGTAAATGATTAGTGAAATCTTTGAATTGTTCTATATAAACCTCTTCTTATATCCATCTGATATAGTTTGAAAATTCAAGTGATAGGAAATTGAAAACAATATATGAATAGATTCTAAATGAGCTACTGGTGCAAATATTTCATAAAAATCGATCCCTTCACTTTGAGTGTATCCTTGTGCCACTAGTCTTACTTTGTTTCTTATAATTGTTACATGCTCATGTGATTTGTTCTTGAATATCCACTTGATTCTAATTATTTTGTGACTATCAAGATGTGAAACTAGTTCTCATAAATCATTTCTTGTAAACTGACTTAGTTTCTCATGCATGGCATTGATCCAACTTTCATCTTGTATGGCATCTTCAACCTTCATAAGTTTAATATGTGATAAATAACATATATATGAGACATGATTTATAACCTTTTTTTCTTAACCACATACCTTCATCCAATTTTTCAATAATATTCTCCTTAGGATGATTGTGTTTTATCCTTAATGAAGGTTTTTTCTCTTATAACTGTTTAGAAACATATGTAGAACTCTTCTTCTAGTCTTTTTCATCCTATTCTGATGAGATTTATTTAGTTATCTCAATGTTGTTATCGAGATATTTCTTGATTGATTCTATGATAGTTTGAGTTTGTAGGTTGTAGACTTTGTAGGCTTGTTGTGTGATGAGTATTCAAGAAAGACTCATTTATCACTATTGCTATCAAACTTATATAAGTTTTCTTAATCTCTCAAAATATAGCTGAAGTATTTGATTGTGGAATTATTGTTGTTCCATAACTTATAAGGAGAGAATTTTATTTTAGGTCTAAACACAATACAGTTTGAAATGTGTACAACAATGTTGATAGTTTCCCTCTAGATATACAATGCGACTTTTTTACTATTTAGCATAGTTTAAGTCATTTCTTGTATAACTTTATTTTTCCTCTCAACTATACCATTTTATTGGGGAGTGATAATAACGGAGAAGTCTTGATGTATACCTTGTTCATCATAAAAAAAAAAGTTAGTATTTTCAAAATCTTTGTCGTGGTCACTATGAATTTTAAAGATGAAAAGATTCTTTTCTATTTGCAATCTTTTGAACAGTTTTTTTGCAAGACCAAATGATTTAGAATTTTCTTTTAATATAATAGTCCAAGTATACATCCTTAATGACCAAGATATACTTATTTCCATTTAGACTCTCAGTTTGAAATGGACCCATTAGGTCTATATGTAACAATTCAAAAGGTCTTGAGGTTAAAATGTCAGTAGTTTTTTTATGTTGAACTTAGTTTGTTTTCCTTCCTCACATGCTCCACACACCATTTTCCTAACTGTTTATAAATTTGGGAGACCATATACTGCTTTCCTTTTAAAGATCTCTAACAAGCTCTAAAGTTGATATGACCAAGGTGTTAATGCCAAAGATTATTATCATCCAGTGTTACCTTATGACAACCCAAAATGGTTAAGGTTGAAACTTTAGATGTTGCATTCATCTTTAGAAAATTACACTATGATTCTTATAATAAAATTGACTAATGTTTAGTAGATTAGCTTTAAAACTATTTACAATCAAAATATTATGAAAAGTTGGTAAATTAGGAATATCAATATTTATCTTACCTTTTATAGTAGTTGTGCTTCTATCTCCAAATGTCACTGATCCTCCACTCAAGGATTTAAATTTTTTAAATTAACTTTTATCTCCTAAGATATGTCTAAAATAACCACTATCTAAGTACCACAAATTATTATTCATTGTTTTTAGTGTTGTATGTGCTACTAGACATATTATTTTTTTCTTAACTGCCCACTAATTTTTCATTTTTGTTTTGTTAGCATTTTTAAACTCTTGATATTTCTTACAACCTGCTAACTTACTAAGTTTCCTTTCTATAATACATAATTGATTTAATACTAAGTCAATTTTATACTCTAAATCTTGACTCTTATTAGGAAATATATCTCATAGAACAGTTCATTTTTACATATCCTATAATTCTACATTGTTGATAAGTAAGAATAAACTTACCTTTTAACTTACTTGTTTAGATTTTGTTTAACTCGTCTCTAGGCATGACAATCTCTTTTATTTTACCTTTTATAAAGGTAATTACTTTGGAAGTGGAGACTACTAATATATATTGTTGATCGAATTTACATGCGTCGTGTATCCTAAACCTTTATGATTAGTGTTGATCCTTCGAGCTTTCAATAGTCCTCAAGTTTTTGTGTTACTGATTGTACCTTTGTCTATTTGTACATTGTCAGCTTGTTCTCAAGTATATTGAGCTTAATGAGAGATCTAAATATCTACTTCTAAAAACTTTAGAGCCTTATCCAGATTGTTCTTCTCATTCTCTATAATTGTCAGTTTGTTGAACAACTTCTAGTTTAATTTCTTGATTTTCATGACTTCTTCACATATGTCACTATATGCTTTCTGAAAGCTTAATTCATCTAATATATGAATCACTAAAGTAACTAACAATTTGATTTATGTCAGAACTACTAAATCTGTTAACAATTTAGTATTTGTTAGAATCACTTAATATATTGATAGTTTAATACATGCCAGTACATCCATCAACAAAAACAAAATAAACAACAAAAGCAAATTCATTATTAGGTGATGAAATAGAATTTCTAGAATTAGATTCATCACTTAAGGTAACATTATGGGCTTTTCTTTTTATTTCTTTTGAAACTAGAACATTCATTTCTTAAGTGACCATATAGTGAGCATTCAAAACACTTAACTCTTTTCATAGATTCAATTTTATCTTTACTATAATTTTCTGACTCATTTCTTTTGGAACAATCTTTGCCTTTTTAAAATTTCCTAGCTACATGAGCAATATATTCACTATTAAGATCATCATCAGAAGAATTATCATGTTCTATCATAACATATTTAAGTGCAATGGACTTACCTTTCTTTTGATAAGGCAATTTAGATTCATAAGTTTGTAAGGAACCTACCAATTCTTCAACATGTATAGTGTCCAGACCCTTGTTTTCTTATATGGTTATTACCTTTGGTTGAAATCTTTCAAGTTGGGATCTTTAAATATTCATCACAATTCGTGAGTCCTCTACTTTTTCTTCTAAATTGAACCTGAAATTTATAATATCATTAAGTTTTGCATAAAACTCATTAAAAGATTCATCTTCTAGAATTCTTATCTCCTCAGATCTTAAGGTTAGTATTTGTAATTAGGAATTTTTCACCATTTTGGTTCCCTCGTGTGTAACTTCAAGAATATCCCAAGCTTCTTTAGTTATTTCACACATGGAGATTCTTTTAAATCCATCATGAGACACTACTATAAATATAACATTCAGGCCTTTATTATTTCAATTACAATCAGTGGATTCATCTCTGGTCTAGTAGCTTAAAAGAGTTTCAGGCTTGGTCTATTCATGCTTATTTGAGTGCTAGACTTTCTCTTCTAGTAATTTGAGGAAAACTTTCATCCTCATCTTCCAATAGGCATAGTTCTCACCATTTAATAGCAATGGTAAAATTAGAATTGACATGTTCTTCAGGGAAAATAGATCTCACTCTAGAATTAATGAACTTGCTTTGATACCACTTTATAGTTTAATTTTTGTTCCTTATATATTAAGAAGCAATTTGCTAACACTTTGCAAAAACTTATCAGTAGCTAAATAAAAATAAATGAAAAAAACTTAAATGAACAAGTTATTTGATTCCAAACTTTTCAAAAGATAAAAAAACCCTCTGAGGCAGCCAAACCCAGGATAAATAGCCTTCACTAGTTTAGAAGATTACAATAGGAGTATTTTCACCTAAAATCCTTTGTTTCTATATTACCTTGTCAAGACAAATGTTCTATTTTGTCTTTTATTATAGTAGCTTGCCAGAACCTCTGATGATATTCAAATTATTGTCATCCTAACTGGAACATCTATTTGTTAGCAATTAATATAGGAACTCCCTTTAGGAGTCTGCAGACTCAGCAACTCTTCAGTGAACAATTCTCTTTGAGAATTTTTTCACACTCCACATGTGCATCAAGAGTATATGTTATTAAACTCTGGATAACTCCTTAGCTGATTGGGTACTCTTGCTCTACTACAAATGATGCTCTCCCTAAATGCTCCTGATCGTCCTTCCTCATATACACATCCATGTGATAACAATAAGAACCTTTAATAAACATTATCTTCAAGCTTTTTAGTTTATTACATTTTTAACAAACTGCTAACGTATTTCTCAAAAACACTTCTTTAATAGTTATATTTGAATAACTTGTATTTATCTTATTTTGATAAAACTTATTTGAACTTTTTATATAATTTATCCAAACAAACTATTTAATTACAAAAATAACCACGTTATATCCTATAAGATAACTTGACTCATTCTTTATCCAATTTGGATAAACTAACAATCTAAAATAATCAATCTTCATTAATGCAAATAATCCTTCATTAATTAAAACCAATCATTTTTTACATTTACAACATCCAATTTTTGACTTTATATATAACATGAATTGCTTAGACTCCTAGCCAAAGATTTTTTAGTAGCATTCATTATTAGAGTAGGAAAATTAATAATTAATAATCTATACTAATTGATCTAAAGCAGATCTAAATCCTATAAATCTTGACATATGACTAAAAATAATGAAAATCAAGGAATAAGCAGATGACTATATAAGAGGATCTGATTCTCGGAAAAATTAGCTTTGTTGATTCCTAAGTGATGGTGCATGAAAAAACTAATATTAAAACAAAACAATTACTGGCCATATGTGCCAAGTCTAAATGAGTAGAATCCCCTTCGCCTAATTCTGACTAACCTTGGTCTATCAAGCACCACAACCAAAAACCAACCTCTCCACTACGCATAGCAAGCATCACAACCAAACATCAACCTCTCTATCAATGATAGACTCCATTCTCCACCCATAAAGGTACCTATAACTATAACACTACCTTTCATGTTTCTCGATATAAGTTGATGTGATCGAGGTCTATAAATATCTTAGTCACCATATAAAAAGGTTGGGCCATACAATTTCATACATGAGTATAAACCATTCAATAATTCCAAGAACCATAAATAATTATTCAATAATTCCAGGGAACATAAATAACCATTCAACATTTCAAGGAACCATAAATAACTATTCAATAATTTTAGTAACCACAAACAATCATTCAATAGTTTTAGAAACCATTTAATAATTCAACAAACTTCACATACGGAAACACATAACATTTAATTAAATACAATCCCTACAACTTCATTCTATTTTCTCTTCATATACATTATTTTCTTGTTCTACAATTTCTAACTAAAACATTAGAATGTTTCATGTTGTAAAATAAAAACTTATTTTGAAGGAAACATTGAGCCCGAAGAGTAAAGTTTACATTCAAGCTCAATTATTATAGTCCAAAACACAGCCTGGAAAGCCCATTCTTGTTTGAAATTTTCACTAACTTCATAACTTGACATTAAATCTCATTTTTATTTCTATCGCGAAGTCAATATATCCATATCAAGAATAACAAATTTAATTCTATAATCAGATTAAAAATAGGTCATTTGTCTTAGTTATTTTACTTGATTTAATTATATAGCTTTGTTGTTGAGATTTAAAAATTCTTACAACAATGATGTTTTTAATTAAATATCAACATAATGCCAAACCACTACATGTGATTATAGTGAGTTTTTTTTATTGATGTTATGTATATAGTTGACTTCAAATTCGGTAGTAATTTTGAACCTCTTAAATAGCATGCCTTCTTGTACTAATCCAACACATGCCCCACCATGTCTCCTCTCTTTCTCCTCACCCACCCATACACCTCCTGTTGATAAAAAGGCCATAAACAAATGGATATGCTGTGAAGCAAGCGTATTAACAACCACCACGAAACTACCCTCAAGTTCATGAATCCTTCCTCCACTCTCCCTATATAAATCCCCTCCACATCTCCTCACATTCATACTCTCACGCACACTACTCAGCTGTCCAGTCCACTATCATTAACCTTAAAAGGAAAAAGGAAGAAAATGCCTTCTTCTTCCAATACCAGTATCGTCTCAAGATGTACTATCTACCCAGACCAAAAATCCTCAACCATCAAAGCCCTAAAGCTCTCAGTCTCAGACCTCCCCATGCTCTCTTGTCAATACATCCAGAAGGGTGTCCTCCTCACCTTTCCACCATACTCCATTAATGACCTCATCACATTCCTCAAACACTCCCTCTCCGTCTCTCTTTCTCACTTCCCTGCTCTTGCTGGCCGCCTCCAAACTGATCCTACTGGCCATGTCCATATTGTATGCAACGATGCAGGCGTTGATTTCATCCAAGCCAAAGCAAGACACCTCTCCATCCACACCATTCTTTCTCCAACCCACGTCCCTGAATGCTTCAAAGGGTTCTTCGCAATGGACAAGACCCTTAGTTATTCGGGTCATTCTAAACCTCTGGTGGCAGTTCAGGTCACTGAACTGAAAGACGGCATATTCATTGGGTGCACTGTAAATCATGCTGTCACTGATGGCACTTCATTCTGGAACTTCTTCAATACCTTCGCTGAAATCTGCAAAGGATCTAAAAAAATCTCTAAATCTCCAGACTTTTCCCGCAACACCATGCTTAACTCACCGGCGGTGCTTAAATTCCCCCCCGGTGGACCTAAGGTGACATTTTCTGGCGACGAGCCATTGCGGGAGAGAATTTTCCATTTTAGCAGAGATGCAATTCTCAAGCTCAAGTTGAGAGCTAACAACAGTAATTTTAGGTCCAATTCGGCAGAGATTTTCGGAAAGCAAAGTAACGACAGTTGGAAAATCGTTAACGGAGAAAGTAACGGGAATAACGGTTTGAGTAACGGCAAAGTAGATCCACTTTTCTTAAAGAACAACGAAACGGCAGAGATTTCATCGTTTCAGTCCCTTTGCGCGCAGCTGTGGAGATCCGTGACACGTGCGAGGAAATTATCGCCCTCCAAAATGACGACGTTTCGTATGGCTGTGAATTGCCGCCACCGGCTGGAGCCGCGGTTGGACCCGTATTACTTTGGCAACGCGATTCAGAGCATCCCAACCGTTGCTTTGGCTGGAAAGCTTTTATCTAAGGATCTGAGCTTTGGAGCTGATTTGCTGCACAAAAACGTCGTCGCCCATGGTGATGGTACGGTGCGGAAAGGTATAGCAAATTGGGAAAAGGAGCCGCGGTTATTTCCGTTGGGGAATCTTGATGGTGCATCAATCACCATGGGAAGTTCTCCAAGATTCCCTATGTATGATAACGATTTTGGGTGGGGCCGACCTTTGGCTGTGAGGAGTGGTAGGGCCAATAAATTTGATGGGAAGATATCAGCTTTTCCTGGGAGAGATGGAAAAGGGAGCGTTGATCTTGAGGTTGTTTTGTCACCTGACACAATGACTGGTCTTGAAAACGATGATGAGTTTATGCAATATGTTTCAGAAATTGTGTGAGTGGTTTACACTATAGTGAAAGCTCTGGTTCATTGCTTGAAGAAAAGAAATGCAGAAATAAAAATCACAATCGTTTCGGGGTATATTATCCGGCCCAAAAGTTAAGGGCCAGGTTTGGGAGTCAACTACAAGAAAATTTGATTGATTTGGACTGGACGATTGAGATTTATTTTTCTTTTTCTTTTTTTTTTCCTTTAATAATTAGCATTTTAAGTAGAAGATATAAGGCCAAATAGCGACGTTTGGCCGTCTAGTGTGTAATTTTTTAGACTTTGAAAATAGCAACTTAATTCATTTCAATGTTTTAAGTTATTCAGTTCTTCTTAGATAATGGTTAATAAAGATGTTGGATATAGTTTTTTCTTTTAAGTTTAGAAAACACCAAATTAATGGTAAAAATTTTAAATACCTGCAAAAACAATTTCAATAAAAAAGTCTTAAAGAACCTTCAATAATAAAATCAGTAATTTTATAAGAAAAATAATGAATAACTTTAAAAATCCTTAAATTCCAATAACAAGTGATGTTTGTTTTTATATTTTATGATAGTTAATACTTTAAAATATATGCAAGCTATTAAAAAATAATAAGGTTTTGAACCTCTTACCTAGATAGTTCAGCGAGTATTTATACCCCTTGAAACTTATTGTTTTTAAAAAAAGTAAGGACTTAAAAAGCCCCTTGCTCTCGGTGACATTAATAAGAAACAAATATCATTTGCAAGTTATTATTGAGATAGTAAGTATGGTAAGTCCCTTAAAATATCTTTTGTACATCTATAAGTGTAAGGAGATCATTGCCTCATATATAAATAATTTATGTAATTGTTCTAAAAGTAGGATTCCTTAGTCTTAGATATTCAAGAGTTGAGATGTAACCTAACCTAGGTTAAAAGACATGACACTTTATCAAACTCATAACACTTTCAGTCTAGGTATTCATCTAGGACTTGTTATATTGCCTTGGGTTTAGTTGATTGATGAACCCAAGAATATTGGATTTGGTATTTTATCATATGCATATTTCATTGGGTTCAACTGACGATTGAATCCAGGTATGTTGGGTCTAGTATCTTGCCAGACTCATGTTTTTTGGGCAACTAACAGCTGAACCCAAGTATGATGGGTCTGGCATCTCGCCAGACCTATGTTTCCTTGGGTTCAGATGATAGTTGAACCCAAATATGTTGGGTCTGATATTTTGCCAGGCACATGTTTTATTGGGTTTGGCTAATCATTGAACCCTGGTGTTTTGGGTCTATCATAACGTCAGATCCATATTCTTTTGGGTTCAGTAGATTGCTGAACTCAAATATATTGGGTTTGTCATTTTGCTATGCCTATATTGTTTTGGATGTAATACGTCATCAAACCCAATTTACATTGCATTCAGTTGATTACTGAACCTAATTGTTTTGGGGTCTTGCGGTCTTGTATATCGTCAAACTCACCTTGTTATAGACTTTTTCAAGTTAAAAAAAGATATATAAAAACTAATTACCTTATCAGTTACCCCCCAAGCCTTTAATGTGTATCAAGGCTTAAGAGTTGTTTTGGGAAACTATATGTCAGGATACATCTTGTCTTCCTTTGAGAAGAGACATTTAAGCCTTTGGTGATTTGAAATGATTTCAAAGGGAAGAGGAAGCTAACATCTTAGGAATATCACTTGACGATGTGCAATGAATGTTTACTAGCTTTTAACCTTTTTATAGTTATGATGAGATGTCATCTGTCCTTTATTTATTGCTAGAGAAGGAGAGTTGCTCATATATAAAAACCTTCATTCACTTTAAATTGTGATTTTTACTTCTGCTAAAAAATTTCTCTATTTCTTTAACTTAGAAGGTTCAAGACACAAGAACAAGATATTTTTATCATATATGAATTTTTCTTGTTTAGGTAAACCAAATCTCCATCTTATTTTCTTGAATGATTTTTGTTTTAGTTTTTCTTTTTTTCTTTAAAAGATTCATAATGACTTCTAGAAAAAAGAAGAACGAAGTATCCCCTAAAGGGGATTTTACCTTAATGTTAGAAAATAACAGCGCTCACCAGAGATCATCAACTATTAGGATTGACCCACAGTCTAGAATCAATGCTTCTCTACCTTCCCCTTCTAGAAGGATGGAGGACAGAAGTCCTCAAGAGGTTGCAAGCCTTAAAGGGAAATAATATGTGCCCAAGACTCCAACTGATAATGTTCTGAGCTTGGTAACTCTAAACCAAATGGATGAGGCCAATCTCCAACAACCAGGAGATTATATGGTCACGTTACCAAAACATGGTGACCGTGTTTCAGAGGTCACCAATATAACTCTCATTTGCATGTATGAGTTTGGGTAGTCGTTTCCTTTACAAGGTTTTATAAAGGAAGTGTTCACATATTACAATCTGAGTTCAGCTCAACTCCACCCTAATAGGTGAACCATTCTATATGCATTCAATAAGTTCCTTAAAATGGATGAGGAACCCATAATCAAGGTTTTTAGGCAATGTCGCACCCTGATTAAAAGTGTTGAAAGCATTGAAAGGAGGCTTTTTTTTTCTGTTGGTTCTTTAACTTTGCCAATAAGCTAAATGGGTCTATACAGGAGACTTTCAAAGAAACATCATCCTGCTCGAAGAACAAAAAAGGACATTGGGTGGCGGTAAGTTATCATAAGACGGCAAAGCCATAAGACGGTACAATGTCACTTAGGGCTGTACATATTATTAGAGAGCACCCTCAGCGGGTATGAATTACAGGTGTTATAACTTGATTTTTTACTTTTTTTTTTCTTTCTTGTTTCAAAAATATCCAAAAAGTGTGTGTGTGTATATTATGTGTTTGCGTTGTTTTTTTGGCATTTTTCGTGTCTTTTCAAAAAAATTAAAAATTAAAAAATTTACTTTCGACGCATTTGATTTTTAACGCACTCATTTCAAAATTATTAATCAATTTTATTGAGTTGATGTTGTCTATTTTCAAAAATATCACAATAAAAAAAACAAAAACAAAAAATATTTTGACAGGGAGACCAAAAATGCAAAGGAAAAAAAATAAGAGACCAAAGTGAATTTTTTTAGTTACTTGAAGACCAAACAATTGGGAAGAAAATGATAAATTATTTTGCCTATAAATAAGTGGTTGTACCTCACACAAGAAAAGGAGGAATTTTAGGGAGGCCGTTAATAAAAAAATACTAAAAGAAAATATATAAAAAAAAATTACTCTCTCTAACTCATATACTCTCCAAAAAATAATACATAAAAAAACCCTAGATCTATTATTTCTAAACTTGGTCACCAACCACTGTCCTACCTTCTTTCCTGCAATAACAAACATAAAACAATAAGCTCAATAGCCACTAGCACAATAGCATATTTTCCCCTCCCCAAATCCACGTTAATCATCTCACAATCTCAGCTCCCCACAAAGACCCATTTTCTTCTCATTTTCCAGCATCCTCCCTCAACTTTCTCTCATTCTCTCCACAATATCAACACAACCCCTCTTCTTCACTATTAAGCTCACCACTCAATAACTCCTCCATTTTCAGTCGAGATAAATACTGTCACCTTTAAGCACAAGCCAAAAACAACCATCTTCCCTAAATTTTTCTTGAGCTCCACCATACCAACCACCAAAACCAAAGAACCACCACCTTAGTCGAGAGTTCAATCTCTCCTCCCCACCAACAGTCCCTACATCAGCGACCACAACGCTACTCGCTAGCTTCTCTTTATCGTGACCCAGCCACGTACCATTAATCATACAAGCCCAGCATCACTGACTGTTATACCTAGTTATAGACCATAGCCTTTTCTTTAGTTCCATCATCAACATGATTTCTCTTTTCAAAGAAAACACACACAACTATGACCCTCAACCACCCATCTCAGCCCAAACTATAACCACGACCAACAGCTTTTCTTCCTCCGTTTCCCATGTTGCCTTCTCTTATTCTTCCTCAGCCATTATGAATTACAACAACTCCAATAAACACTTACAACTCTAGTAAACACTTTTTGACCTAATATCAAATTATTTTTTGAACAAATTGTTATAATGTTGTGAAATTTGAGATAAAATGCTTTATTGTTTATAATTTTTGGATTGTTTGTACTCTAATAATTTGGTTTGTTTCAACCACTCACCAAACTCTAGTTAGCCACCAACAACTACTCTTGAAGGATTTTTTTTTATCAGCAAATAATTTGGTTTGTTTTTATTCCATGAATGTAGTTAAGAACTTTCATATGTTCCATTATGTTGTAATTTGTAACTTTGGTTTTGCTTATATGTTAAATAGAATTCAATCAGGTTTTAAACTATGTAAACTGGAATAAGTTCCTGAATTTTGTTTTTCCTGCCATTTTTTCTTTTCTTCATGGTTGTATGTATATTTTTTGCTTTTGTTCATACGAACTGTAAAAATCATGAGGTTCTGAAGAGGAGTGAATAATTGTAAGTGGTATTGATCTCAATCACTTTGTCGGAAAAATTGGATAAAGTATTGTTTTACACGTCTAGAAACTGATGATTCGATCTATAGACTTCAGTTTGATTGATGAGCTTCTCCTAGGCTTATACTTATAAGTTTCTTCTTGATTTTACCAGTTTTTGAATAATATAAATCGAACCGAACCAAAATCTATCGATTTGAACCGGTTTTGATTTAGTTTTGGTTTTGAATTTTAAAAAATAATAATTTTGGTTTGGTTATTTTTTTCAAGTGAAAACCAAACCGAACCGAACCGAAAATGATCAACCTAAATTCATACCCTGAATAGGTTGATCGACTCCATCCAATTCCTAAAGAAATTAACATTATTTATTTCAAATCTCTCTTGAAAAGATAATGAGTCAACAAGGGAACATATCATCAAATTCACTTATTAATATGGTGATAGTGTTGCCAATCCCTTAATAAAACTAAGGCTATTTGGTTTTTCATTGATCAAAATGCCTTCCATTGCTTCTTTTTATTGTAATCCAATTCCATCAATAATTTAGGGGAAATAGAGACTCATTTTCATGATTCCTTTTACAAAATAGAACTAGAGGTAACATTACCTAACTTGACCAAGATTTTTCAAGACATAAGAGAATCCATAGAAAGTTGTGCACTTTACTTAGAACTCTAAAAAACAACAGCACCATAGTTATAACATAGTAGGAATGTATCAAGTTAATTCTAGAGGGGATGCAATGGAATATTAGAAAGAGGTTTGTTGAAACCAAATATATTGATATCTACATCTTTATTGATTATGTTGCTCAAGAAAAAAAAACTAGTAGATAATTATAATTGATTTGCAAGGCTTTTATCTACCTCTACTTAGAATTCAATTGCTAATTATAGTTTATCCTTCATGAAAATTAAATAGCATGTTAATCCGAATTACCTGAGTTATCGATAAAATTAACACTTATTAAATTATAAAACAAAGATAAATGTATGACTTGATTATTCAAATTATTGGAATATTTTAAAATTATTGACACCTTTTGCAATCATGATAGTGTCAAATTTAAAACACTCTAATTCACATTTCAAGTACATACTTTCTTGCTTTTAAAGATTTATATATAAAATTTATTTGTAAACTTGCAAGTATTATCAATATTGTTTTTTTAAAAACCACTAATAAATACATGTAGTGAGAATTTATTTGCCAGCTTGCAAGAATCATGAATATTCTTCATAAAAATGTTATTGTACAATATATATACATATATATATATATATATATATATATATATATAAAGGATAATTACAAAAAAAAAAACTATTAGTTTAATATGCTTTGTAGGCAATCGGTTGGTTACACGTGATATTATTATATTCATATAAATACATATTTATTATTAATAAATACTTAATTTATCTTTAATATTCATGCGATATTTGATTTATGAATTTAGAATAAAGATAAAGTTCACGAAACAAAAATGATTTGTAAAGAAAATTATAAAGTTATAATTATGAGATTCCTATTATATCAAAGAATTGTTCTTAAAATGTTCTTGGTTGATACTCTTTTAAATACTAGACATTCATTAAAGTCATAGAAACTGGTATATATTATGTTCTTTTTTTATGATATGAAATAATTGTTCTCATAAGCTGAGGTATAAAGGATACCTAAAGCTAATATGTAGCTGCTTGTAATAAGACATGTGCACTGAACTGACCCACATGAGAATTCTATATAGAGATATTACATGTGTCTATGGAAGGCTCATGTGATTGTTGTATAATTGATCATTAAACTTGAGATCACTAAGTTATCTTTATAGAGAGTGTTATGGTTTGATTATGTTACACGTTATCTTGGTAAAGGTAAAAAATGAACAGACATTAAATATAACATAAACTATATGAAGGTATTTGAGTGATCAAGAGATGATTCATCACTTTATGTGAATTAGAGAAAATATTCCACATGTTCTCAAATAGTATTGATTGTTAAATCCTTGCGCAAGGTGAAATGAGATTTGAAAAGAGTTTTAAATTTTATTCAAATGATCAATGACTATAATGTTGCGAACAAATATGATTTGACATGGCAGACACACTCCATGCTAAAATGTCTAAATCAAAATATTGTTGATGAAAGGATAATAATTACACTGAGAAACCAGTTACTAAAAGGTTAAATCAAACCACTTATGACTTTCCTAATATTTAAAAAATCATGACATGTTACTAAAAAATGCACTTGATCTTCAAATATAAATTAATTAATTTTTGAATTGATAATAAATTAATTTATTTGATTTATTTAATTCTATTTATTTAGAATTATAATTTATATTTGGATCAACATATTAGGAACCTGATGGGTCACACATATTACGAATCATTAGTCAGAAATTAAACTGAGATAATTAATTAAGAGTAACTTGATTGAAAACAATTTTAGAAATTAAGTACTACAATGTATTTAATTCAGAAATTATAATTCTAGTCCTAAAATAATCAAGTAGGGATTTGATTAATTAAATTTCTAAAATTATCCTTAAATAATATATAGATATTATTTAAAGGGCAAATAGATTTTTTTTTTCCATTTATAGGGTTTTTAAGATTCTTATAAATATAAAGTCTTGCCTCTTATTTTTTTTAAAAAATTGTTTGTTAGACAAAAAAACTACATAAGTTATAAAATAAAGAGCTATCACTCTAGCAAAACAATTCATCTCTTCTAAATATGGATTTAATAGATTTCTTATTAGTAATTCATATGGATTATTGTTGGAAACTAGAGAATTGGATAACTTGTGGTTTGCGACAACCTAGTCTTTAAAGAATTATTCAATGTTGAAGAAGATCATATCTTCAGGTAATAAATCTTTAAACAGTTCTAGATTTGTTTAACTAGATTCTAGAAACTTCTAAATAATTTTATTTTAATATTTTCATTGCATGTATGATATACAGAAATCCAATAAAAAAATTTTATAGTTTAATTATATTTTTATTTTTCTGTTATATTTAAAAAAAATTACACATTACATCATAAATTAAAAATAATTAAAAAAAATGAAAGATAAAATTGCTCTGATATATAACATACATGAAACGAGCTAATCGTAGCAACACTCAACTCTTTCTCTCTTTCACACATCTTTCCTGTTTGTTTCTAAATACAAATCACCAATTCGGTAACAATTTTTTTTTTTTTGGTGTTGTGGTTATGAAAATATCCACAGAAAAAGTTGAGAAAATTGTGGAAAAACCAAAAATATTTGTTGGTAACAAAATCAACACTGGGATTTCTTTGTTGAACCCATCTGTTCTTGCATAGATGCATTTTTTTTTTGGTTAATTATGCAATTTCCATTTTGGGTTTTGTACCAGATCCATTCTAGAGAACTTGTAGTGCTTGAATGGGGTGTTCTTGATATTCTTGTTCAGGAGGAATTTTATTGAACACTTAACGGGAATTATTAGAAGTGTTTGTAAAGTTTATATTCATGGAAATAATAAAAAGGGTGTGTGTGAATGAATTGTTTGAAGTGATTTTGGCAAAAATGTGCGTTGGTGATGCAGATTTGTCATTGTGATAGGAAAATGCTTGTGGTGGTGTACTGGGAAAGTTTAATTTCAGTCTGGGAAAAGAAAATGGTGGACAAACCCCTTCAGATCTTGTTTCTAGGACTAGATCTTTATTCCAAAAGCTGAAATCGTTCAATCAACCTTATGATGATAGCCGACTGTGAAAGCCTATTGCTAATCTTTAAAGCTACTGATAACAAAAAATTGTACCTGGCAAAAAGTATGGTGTTCCTGTGAAGTTTTGATCATCATGCCCAACACCCATATTCCCTGTGGCTCCTTTAGCCTGTTTCCCACCATAAAGAACAGATCCTCTTCTATTTCCTTGAATTATGTCTTTTCCCTTTTCAAGCAATGCAGTTCTGGAATACTTGATTCCGCAGAAGCCTCCGCCGGAGGAGTGACGATGTCATCAACATAAAGCTCGTCAATTGCAACAGAGTTGGGTATATTCTCCCCCCCGTACCAATGCACTGTTTGTGCTTTAACCACTACCACAAAAAAGAAAAAAACAACAACAAAAAGTAAATTTGTTATATAATAATATTCACTTAAATAATATTTTATTTTTATTTTTATTTTGAATAGTTTTCTTTTTTTATTTTTTTTTTCAATTCAATATCTAGTATTAGCTTTAGGGATAGGGTTTTATATTTTTTTTATCAATTTAGCTTTTGATTAACTTTGTTGACTTGAATTTTGTTTTTGTAATTGATTTTTTTTTAGTTTTAGTTTTAACATTTAATTGATTGAGAATTAAGCTTCTTAATTTATTTCGATCTGCTTTCTATGAAGTTATCATTATCACATGATTCAGATCACAGGTTTAGCGAGTCGTTTTTATATGCTTTTTTTACAATTTGTTTTTGTAATTTCATCTTTTCAACACTGAATTGATTAAAAACTAAGTTTCATATTAATGTTTTTTATTTATTGAGTTCTCTCAGTCTCATGACATAAATGACGAGTTTAGTTGGTTAAATTAAGTTAACTCAAGTCAATTTTTTTAATTAATTTTTTTTAATTTAATCCTTCACCATCAAGTTTATTGGAAATTAAGTTCTGTAATTTGTTTTGATTTGCTTTTTATAAGGCTATCATGATCTCATAACTTGATATGTGGATTGATAAATTAACTCAGGTTGACCTGAATCGGTCTCATATATTATTGTCTTAATTTTTATTAAAAAAATTATCATCTTAAAAATTTATTTTGATTCAAATTATATTTTACTAGTTATTTAAATTGTATTTAAACCTGTTAAGATAATTGAATCATATTAAATCAATTCTAACATAATTTTTTCTTTTTAAAAAATATTATCAACTCCAAAATATTTATGTAAAAAAAATAATCCAACCGCAGTGCAGTAGGTAATCATTAGTGTGTTTGGCAGTGTGGTTGCAGTTGCTTTTTAAATAGTTTTTTGTGCCAAAAGACATGCCAATGATATTTTTTTTATTTTTTAAAAATTATTTTTGACATCAACACATCAAAATGATTTGAAAACACTAAAAATATATTAATATAAAATTAATAAAAAAATAAAAAAAATTTAAATTTTATCAAAAAAAATTTTAAAACACAGAAATAAACAGTCCTTACGGGAAGGACTTTTAAAGACTCAAAGTGATGTCTTTATTTGAAGAATAAAAGGGAGGAGAAGCAGAACTCAAGCTTAAATGGGCACGAAGACTTGTGTCGCACGTTAATAATATTATTTTCTCCTGATCTTGATGACTATTTTTTCTTTCTCAATATCTTCATGTATATACTTGGGAAGCCATCAAAACAATACAGACGAATGAATTGTCTTGCACATAAAGTGTTCTATGAAATACAAGTTTTAGTTTTTTTTTTTTGGATAAAGTTATAATATTAGTTTGATGATAAAGATTTAATATTATTATTGGAAGGACTTTTAGTTATTAAAATAAATATAATAGCAAACCTATAAATATTCAAATATTTATTTATATATATATATATATATATATATATATATATATATATATATATATAGCGCTTGGGGTTAAGGATTTAAACTATTATTTAATATATAAATCCCATAATATGATATGTAATTTTATGAAATATAGAGGATAAATAAAAACACAATCAAACTAATAATTTTATATATATATATATATATAATTATCCCTATATATAATTATGATTTTCGTCAAAGGTGGGGTGCTTGTTACTATATAATACCTATATTCTATAAGAATAAATATTTTTAGGATGGAGAATGCCCCCTCCAGCCCTCCTTTGGCTCTGCCTTTATCTTCTGTTAGTAATAACTACATCATTGCTCATGCATCCTTACGGTTACTTCAAGTCATGCTGTACTGGAGGTCAAATTAATTAATTTATTTTATATAAAATAAATTTAGATATTGTTAATGTGTTTTTTAATGTAAGAAATTAAATTATATGGGAGTTGACTTAATGTAACTTGGTCACCTTAACAAGTTCAAAAATGACCAATAAGAATTTAGTTTGATTAACAAAAAATCAAGACAATATTTTTTTTAAGTATCAAGTTCTGGGTAGAAGATTTGGTATCTTAACTCGAGTTAATCTGAATCGATCTAATATGTTGTCATTTCGATACTTAAACTCAATTTTTAATTAACCAAATATTGAATGTTGAAATTAAAAATAAAATTTCACTAAAAAAAGCGAGATAACCTGTCATCCTAGGTCATGAAACCAGGATAATCCCATAGAAAGCAACTCGAAATAAATTATGAAGATCAATTCACAATCAACTCAATATTGAATGATGAAATTAAAAAAAATCAATTAAAAAACACAAAAAACCACTCAAGTCAACCGAACAAGCTCATGACCAGGGTTATAAGACCAAGATAACCTTGTAGAACGCTGACTGAAAAACATTGTGAAGCTTAATTCTCAATCAACTTAATATTGAAAGATGAAATTGAAAAAAAAATCAACTAAAAAGGAAAAAAAAATTCTCAAGTCAACCAGCCTTATCCGAGTCAAAATAGCTAACCTGCAAAACACATGACCTGGATCATAAGATCGGGATAACTTCATATAAAACAAATCAAAATAAATTATGAAGTTCAATACCCATTAAAACAATCATTTTGGTTCATGACACTTGTACATGCAAGAATTGAACAATATTTATATTAAAACTAAACTCAACAAACAATCTTATTATCTTTGTTCACATGACGACCTGTAAGATTTTTTATTTTAAATTATAGTATTCTAAATTATATCCAAAAACTATATGAATTTCAACTTAACGAACGCAAAAAAAATTACAAAAAAAAAATACAATATTACAAATAAACTAAAACATATTAAAATGAATTGCAAGCTCATATTTAACAAAATAACACAACATCAAACTCATAGCATAGAAGTAAGTTTATTTATCTATGTATATATCGTCTACTAAATGGGATAAGCTCATCAATAATGTAATTGTCTCTTGTGTTTAATGGCCTCATCATTGGCTACAACATCATCAAGAGTTAATGTCTCTCCAAAGTTCATAAGTGTAGTGCAATAAACAGTGAACCAATAAGATACATAAATGTATGCTTTATTTTCTTCATCAAGATTACGAAGCATATAGGCAGACTCTTGATTCTCCCATAACAACAAGTCAACAAGTCAATGTAATGTTCATAAAATGCATACATTAAATTTCCATAAATAAAACACATCTTTCAATATATTTTAATTCTAAAACGTTAAGATTACTTATGATATTTTAAATCTGATGCACATGTTACTTGTATTGCAAGTCTTTCAATGGAGGAACCTACTCAGATTTTTTTATGCCCAATGTAATATAAAGCTTGCATGGTGGATTAACCAGAGTCATAATCGTTAGTTTTACCCCGACAACTTATGGTGTGTAGCACATAACTTGTATTGATGTCAACTAGAATGTGTTATCTGTAGTCGAAAATCGTATCACCTGATTAGGGCAATGTAACTCAACCATCTTAAAAAACCAGTGGGACTATTTTTGTCCAAGTGTCTATCTTGCTAATACAAACTGTAGGAGAAACTACTAATTTATCATCTTTAAATGGAGCCCGCATTACCTATAACACAAATGTCAAAACAACAAAATGACAGTAATAGATAAAAGTTAAATTAAATTACAAAAAAATTGTTCAACATGCACCTGGAAAAGTTGCTAGCTATCTATCTCGCTTTGATAAAATAACAACATATTTGTGGAATTATTATCAAACCCCCTAATCATGTACCACCTAACATTACAAATCATAAGCTTATTAACAATTGTTTTAGTCACATTTACACAAATATAATATAGATGCATATAATTTTGAACATAACATTACTTGTATTCTAATGGAAGTTTAAGTGTAACCTTCATATATAGAGATGCTCTCAGAACTATAGCTATGTCAAAAAAACAATTGAGTGATTTTTTAAATTTATTATAAATATTTTAAATGAAATTGAAAATTTATTTCATTCATACCAATAAAAGTAGTATGCATCCCCCAACCTATTTTGCCTTATTCATGCATGCAACGCATATATATTTTTACAGGCATTCTAATATAGCAGAACCCTAGCTATATATGGGAATCAAATCAAAATCCTCAAGAAACATTGGATAAATAAATGACACATATCTCTTGGACAAATATGTGAACATAATACTTACAAACATATGCAATATATATGCGCTAACATACCTATAATAGCTTCACATTATCAAACAAAGATTTACAAATAATTGACATATAAAAAAATCATAATTTAATGCATACTTGTACAAGATCTCATCATCAGCATCCTTTGATGTTGTGGTGAATGTTGTTCCAAGACATTTAAAGCGTATGTTATCCTCCCCTAAATTCATTAAGAGGGGTGCCACTCTAAATACATGCTTACACAACTCAATATGATCATGTACCCTTATAATATGATTTCTCATGCATTAATGAGCATACCAAGCATAACTACTACATTCCATAATGTGGGTGTCATCTCCTCATTCTTGAGGTGAAACATGTGTGTCTCTTGTCATCATATCTCAATAATGAATGTAACAAAATGTGATCAAGCTTTATATGTTCTAGATAACTAATGTATAAGAACCCCACCTAGGAACACGAATGATTTAACCCAGTCATGTAATTTCATCAGCAATATAACATATCATATTCAACAATTTAAAACATAATTATATTTAAGTTAAACTAATCACTATATAAAAAATAAAAGTGTTAATTAAAGTTATTAATCATATTATTTGCAATTTATACAAGTAAAATAGACTTACAATGACAACTAAAACATCTTATCTTTGCCTATCCTGCAACTGTGGGATAAAGTATCAATGAGCTCAATAGACATGCATTGTGACCTTACCTATCCAAATGAAAGGTCTAAATCAGATAAACCGGGCAAGTTAACCTTGACTTATAAATGCCTCTATGAGAAGATGACCCACCACCTTGCATACGCGATATCCTAAGTAAGTGTACCTATAAGACATAATGTAATATTAGATAAGTAAAATATTATAGTCGTCGACCATACTTGAGTTTTCATCTAGATAGATATGCTTTTACTCGAGTTCTAATGTAATCACTTCATTTTAGTTCATCAGGTAATGGATATAATGCAATGCCATATGTCGATCTATATCTTCAAACAACGTAATAACCATCAATAAATTGGGTGTAGTCTAGATGATTCTTAGTGCAACATATAAGAATATTTGAACATGGTCGATGGAATATTTGACATTTACCATATATACAAGTTTTATCCCTCAATCTAATTGTTTGCCTAACTTATTTGACTACACTCGGTTTTATGGGTGTGTTAACCTGGAAAACTTAACATTCAACATCAAATAACATTGAAGCGTGATCTCTCGATCTATTCCTGCTAACTGTTAATTTGACTTGTACCATTAGAGGCTATATTATTCAATTTTAAATTAAATCAATTGCTTGACCTTACCTCCTAGCCTAATAACTATTACACTTATAGATTATCAATTGAACTAGAGTAAAAACAGGCATTACATGAGCACTTTTCAGGACATGATTAAAGGCTTCTAATAGATTGGTTTCATATTGCCATACCCGTAACCACTTCAAAAAAAAAGTTCTTATTTTTCTTTTAGTTCATGCTCAAACCATTCTTGATATGTTAGGTCTAACTTACATATTCTCAAGAACCACACATCAAACTTACATCTTAAAGGTTCATAACTCGTCTTCATCAAATCTTTAAGTTTGTGATTGAAGTTGTTGATGAAATGTTGAGCATGATATTGATGATATCCTAAAGGTTCTTGCAATATTTGTGCCATTCCATTATTAATTTCTGCATGTGTATTTGATATTATATAGATGTTAGTTCATTCAATGGTAATGTATCGCTGCAAACAAATTATGAACCATCTCTAGTTGTAATTATTTTTTTTCAACCACTGTAAAATCAAAAGGGAATATCCTTTTATTTACATAAAAAACAACTGCAATCAATAATTTTTCATTATATCACTCATTCAGATGTGTACCATCAATACTGTAAGTAACCTATAACACTTAAGACCTTCAATTAAAGGTTCAAATGACCATAAAATCTTTTCCAAAAACCAATGTGCTAACATCAAAATCTCCTTTGTGACCCCACTCAGCAATCATTCCAGGATTTGATTCTTTTTTTGCCAACAATAATCTTGACAACATTTCAAACGACTCCTTATGTGAACCAAAAAGACGCTCAAGCACCTTCTGTTTTGCAACCCATGCCTTGTCGTAGTAAATTTTATACTTGTAATGCAATTTTAGTTTGTTTCACCATCATAAAAAGGTTATTTATCATAACTATTGAAACAACATTAGCAACAAAATTTTGCATGATATTAATGGTGATTTTTAAGACAAATATGGCAGTACAAGTGTGAGGCCTTTTTAACTTTATTATCTCAAATGAATCCAATCTTTTATAGTACTCTATACATAGATATTATTAACATTCTAGTGCTTGCACACATTGTGATTAAGCAAATGTGAAGGTTGACCATTGAACTCGATATTATAGTGAATGTTCAATATATCATCGCTTAACTACATTAACTAAATCACTTTTACTACTGAATGTTTATCCATCTGCCAATATTAGTACAGAGCATCATATATTATTTTAAACTTAATGGATATGGATCACGATTCAACCTATTTCATGTTATTTTAATTTTCAATTGAATGAAATCAACCCTAATTGCATAAAATCATAGCTAATTTAATACAATTCAATCATAACCTCAATTTCAACAACTTAGCCAAAACAATCAACACAAAACATAATTGATCATAATTCAACCTAATTCATGTTATTTTTATGCTCAATTGCATGAAATCAATCCTAATTTCATAAATTAATATCTATTTCAACGCAATTCAATCAAACCTTAATTTCAAATAAACCTAATTTTTAAACTAACCCTAATTTCAAGCAAACACAAATTAACTAAGAAATACACTAAATTAATAGAAATATAGGTTGTTTACCTTGTGTTTTCAACTAGGGAGTGGTGGTAGTTTGGTAGTCGCACCTTAGGGAGTGGTGGCAGTGCTATGGGAAATGAATTTGACGCTAAAATTAATGAGTAGAGGCTTAAAGATAGGGAGAGTGATTGTTTGGTGTGTTTTAAGGCTAAGGGTGATGGTTTGGATTAATTTTTTATTGAGAAAAACAATGTGGACACGAGTTTTGAGAGAGAGAGAAAGGAGGGGATAGCTGTAAGAAGGAGGAAAAGGAAGCCAAGTTAAATTTCATACTTGTTGCAATTTATAATCGTGACATTTAAATTGTAAGTTGTCATGATTTAGAATCGTGAAATTTTTATAAGTCATGATTGTGAATCGTCATATATAAACTTTAATATTTCACCAAAACTTTTTTAAATTGTGTTATTTTACTATTATTTTTAATTTACTTTGCTAATTTTTTTTAAAAAAATCTACAATGTCTTGATAAGAAGAAACATCCTAAAAAATGTCAAACTTCCTTTTGCCTTAAAGAACACAGCATTTGATGGCGCCTACAATGTCTTGCCAATGAGAAATTAAGATCCCATTAGCCTCTTAAAATTTTCTTCAACTTACCTAAGAGAGTAACCTTTCCCCAAAGAAATCTTGTAAATGTCCACAGCACACGCCCATTTTATTTGATTGTAACTTGAATTGCCCCCGTCCTCATCTCACCCTTTCTCTCATCTCTCTCATTCGAAATATCTTCTTTGACAAAGTTAAGGCCAAACCGTATGAGATGATATCCTCTGTTTTTTTTATCAGATTCCAGTGACTATTAATAACAAAGTTATGGCTACCATGGCATCTGCCTTGAGTTGTTATTATCACAATGTTTTGAATTCCATAGAGAGATTTCATTAGACTAAAAACTAACCAAATCATTTAATTGCACAAATGGCCATAACTGCATAGTCCATATTATACAAATGAATCATGAATATATTACACAATCAATCTACCACAACTTTTGAGGGTTTTCTTGAAGCACTGGGAATCTATTACCACAACAAATCTCTTTCTTTCGTTTACCTTCGGAAAGAAAGCCTCTTCGGAAGAACGTTCATAACCTGCATTTAAACTTCTGGGATTGGAAAAAGACGTTTTACTAGCCACTGAATTGGTCTAAATAGCTGGGCGCTATTCTCGCGCCAGAACCAAATGGCTGCACTGTATTGTTCATTGCGTATTTTCTTTGTCGCTGCCTTCCAATCATACTTCTCCGTGTCTTGACGTGCTGCCTTACCAATGGTTTCTCTTAGTTCTTGGTTATCCAACAAAGGCTCTAACTTGCTCAAGCAGTCATCAAGATCTCCTGGATTAAAGAGAAACCCAGTTTTGCCATCTAGTTCTGGAGGAATTATATCTGGGATTCCCCCAGCACGAGCACCCACTACAGGAATTCCTGAAGACATGGCCTCCAAAACAACAAGACCAAGTGTCTCGGATTCTGAAGGCATAACGAAAACATCCCCACTAGCGTATGCCTGAGAGAGCTCTTCTCCTCCCAACATCCCAGTAAATACAGCAGGCATGCCAGTAAACATCTTTTCCAACTCCTCCCTGAAAAGAAAGAATCCATGTTTCCTAAAATAAGATGCTTGGAATTGTCAAAATAACCTTTTTACAGGAGTAAATACGAATTTCATTGTCTAATTGTAATGGGAAACTTTAGATATGGCTTAAAAGATCAATTTGAGAAATAACTTCAGTGGCAATTCAGTTCATAAAAATCAAATATTTGAAGCTGGTATGGGTCATAAATCATCACAAAGTATTTACTTCCCTTGAACTAATCTAAGTTTTAATATGCAGTACCTGTATGGCCCATCTCCAATAATGGCAATTCTTGCTCCTGGAAGCCTATCCATAACCCTGTTAAACCAAATTCATCAAATTGCAAAGATGCAAAAAATAGCAGTCATTTATTAGGAAGAATAGAGAGAAGAAATATGACTCTGTGCAAAACGGGGAGAGGAGAGTACTTAAGGAAAGAAATAAACTAGAAGGAAAAAAAGACAGAAAGAATTATGATAGCTTAGTGAAGGAATTCCATCTCAAAATACTGCTAATAACAATAAAAAGTACCACAGTCTGGCCACAAAATCCTTATTGGATGCCCTTTAACTTTAAGGAAGATGTAATAGGTAGGATTAAAGGGGAAAAAAGAAAGAAAATTCTTGTTTATAGGAAAATGTCCTTGAGAGCATCTGATAGCAAAAGCTTTCAGACACTTTAGTTGACAATTAACCACAGTCAATGAGATCAAAGCATACTGAGTCGGCTCTACCAGTGCTTTGATATTTGAACTTTTAAGAAATGGTGGGTCTAAATTTGAAAAATGTATTAAGTTTTGCATCTAGTGATTTAGGAAAACAAATTTTCATTCATCAAAAAGAAAATAAAAAAAAAAGTGAGAAAGGATCATATGATACCTTTTGAGAAAATCCAAACTCTTCTCGACTCCAAGTCGACCAACATGGACTATCAATGGTTTTTCAGGTTCACCATTGCTGTTTAGACCAAAAATATATGATGCTCTGATACATTTGAGATTCCTTGTCTAATGAACTGGTTGTCAAGGATGAGAGGATGGCCTTACCTTAATCTCATTCGCATTTCATAAGAGCGGAAACGGGGGTGGAAGCTCTCAGAATCAACACCCTTATTCCAAACACGAATCTTGTTAGCTGTAAACAAGGTATAACAATCAATTTAAAACACAGCTGTATGGACACAGGAGCAAAATTTCATTGAAGAGATTTCAGGAATAGAGCGCATTATGCACAAAAATTGACACTGGGAAAAGTTAAAAGCTAAGTAATCAGGAATTGGATGTTTATGTACACCTGCTGTCACCCTAGCTGCTTCAAGATCCCTCCCAATAGCAGCTGATGGCACTAGTGTGAGATCCGCTGCTCTGTGAAGAAATTCTGATGGAAAGGGAATGCATGTCATTATTGATAAAGTAATCAGCAGCCTGCAGAATTTCCAGAACTATGAGTACAAAATGCATAATACATACTTATGATCATCCACATGGGTTTCACCAGCCAGCTAAAAGTGTACCTTGGGATGTATCTGCAAATGAAAATAAGGAATTAAACTCGGTAAATAACCACTTGACACATCAAGGGAAATCTGGCATAAGAATTTGAAGCAACAGCATAAACATGTGTAGCACAAAGCCAGAAAGGCAAACTCACACAGGGACATGAGTGTGATAGGACATCACGATGGGGACACTCAACAGTTTTGCAATGGCAAGGGCACCAAAAACCTGCGATACAAGATTGTGACTGTCAGCCATGCTTATCCAATAAATAATAAAGATTAGTTTGCTTCAAAGGCAAACCTCACCATTATCCCAGGTGACGATGCATGTATTATGTCAGGCTTAAACCGTGCAACCTCTGAAATTATTCTTGGACTAAGTGCTAGAGAAAGGGGCACCTTCTGATACCAGGGGAAGGGGAAGCTGTAAAGAGGGAAAAGTTTAAGAACCATAAGGGGAGAGTTAAAATGTCAATGCTATTGATCAAGTTGGAATAATGCCCAAGTCTCTAGATTATGCAGCTCAACCAAGAAAATAATTAAAGCAAACCAAGTTAGGCAAACAGAAAATATAACAAAGAATTTAGAAGAAAAAAATGATGGGAAATAATGACTACCATAACTTGACAATCATACATGTAACCATAAAATAACCGTAAGGATGGTTGCAATCAGTGTTGTCAAAGGTGAAAGGCGCTAAAAGACACCAAGCCTGTAAAATGCCCAAGGCGCCTACCCAAATGACCCAGGGCAATATGCTATATATATTGGATCAATAGAAAATCAAAAGAAAATATAAAATACCGTAACATAGTCATATAAAGTTATATTTTTCACCTTTAAAACAAAAGAAGATAAGTTAAAGTAGTGAGTAACCAAATAAATTAAAAAGCAAAATTAAATATCATCACTATTCATTAATCTTCAAAAACATCTTCATCCATGCTTTCCTCTCCTTCACTTGAATCCTCCATTTCATGATTATAATCTAAATCCTCATCTCTCAAACCATACTACACTTGTATAGATGTGTTGTTCTCTGACTCCCGGTTGGTGTTTCTCTTCTAATTGTCCTTCATTGTCTATTTGTCTCCCACTTTAATCACTTTTTTAAGAAAAATTTACCCTAATCTTTGATTTTTACAAAAATATTCCTTAAGTTGTTTCTTGTGCTAAATTTTAAAAAAAAAATAGACAAATAGGTCAACATAAATCAATTAAAAAAAAAAGGAAAAGTCCAACAAAAAAGAAAGAACTTCAAGCAAGAGCTAGCCTTAACGCCTTGCACCCACTCACAAGGCGCTTGCCTAGACGGCGCTTCATTGAAATCCAACGCCCGAGGCTAATAAAGGCGTTGGGGCCTCGCCTTGCCTTAAGCGCCTCAACGTCTCTTAACAACACTGGCTGCAACACTAATCGACACTAAAATTGTTTAATGATCAATATTGCATAACCACAGTTCAGATGGGCTAAACAATAAGCCCCCTTCAACTCGTCAATATATTAGGATATGATAATGTAAAAGCCACAGGTAAAATGCACACTAGATAAAGGTTGTTGTAGCAACCTCCGTGATCCAATCAGTTTGGCTCCATAAAATTCCTGGGGCACTCCTTCATGTGTTGTCACAACCATCACCTGCACATTACTAAGGTAACTTGTTGATATTGTGAAGTGATCGAATTTTTACCAAATAAAAAATAAAAAAAGTTTCAAAATCGATGTCTTTGTAGCTTAAACATGCCAAGCTGATTAGGCCGGGATTAACAAGTAGAAACATAATGACAAGCTATATCAAAAGCTTTGTCGGTTCGTCTCTAATTTCTTTTGAATCATTTTGTTCAGGGGTTTCAAAAAATTAAAGTATCATTCCCAACCTAAGTAAAAATGAATATTGGAGAACTAGGTTTTCTGATATAAAATCAGTGAACAAGCGATCCGGTCTCTATTCATGTTGCTCAAGTTATTATGCCACATCAGTATGCATAGACAATAAAAAACAAAATAAAATCATAGTCATGTAGCACTCAAATCAAAGTATTATAAATCACCTCGTCCCCCATTTCACGTAAAAATTTGATGAAATTCTGGAACCGGTTTTTATACCCTGACACATACCTGTAAAACAAAAAGAAATAGTTGGTATTCAAAAAGTGCCCATTATTCAGTCTCAACTAACAATCATAAATTGAAGATACCAAAAACAAAACAGAATCCCCATTAATGAAAAAAAAACTAAATATAGTGATTAAACATGTCAATATATGAAACATTTCTATGATGACATCCGCTCCTCTAGGACAACTAAGCAAAGAAGACTGAACAACTAAGGAAGGCAGGCTCACTTACTGATAGAGAAGAGAGAAAATAGGAGAAAGGAAGGACAAGTCACCAAAGTGCCACCATGGCTCTGATGACTACACACATCACACCAAAGGAAAAAAAAAGGCTCAAAGCCCATTAGCTCATGGAAAGGAAAGGGAAAAAAAAAGACATTTAGTCAAGCTGTTCAGCCAAAGGCCCAACAAACAAGACCAAACAACCACCTATCCAGACAAATTGGTTGGGCCAAAGGCTCTACGTTAAAAAAATTTGAAAAGACTGAACATCAGTCTAGCTGTTCGACTCAAAAGAAGCCTTGATGACAAATCAAGCCTGAACAACAAAAGAAAATCTCTCCAGGACAGCTAAGCAAAACTTACTGAATAGCTACAGAAGGCAAGCTCAATTACTGAGTGAGGAGAGAGAAAAAAAAGAGAAAAAGGAGAAAGGAAGGAAAAGTCACTGAAGCGCTATTGTGGCTTTGATGACAACATGCATCAAACCAAAAGGAAGATCTCACCAAGACAAATTCAACGACACCAAAAAACATCATCAGAACCAGAGCCAAAACAAGCTCACGTAGTGGGACTTGTTCACATGTTGGCGTGTATAATACAGGTGCCAGCTAATTTTTCTCTCTTTTCTCCAATTTAATCCCTAATTCTTCTACAACTCTCCACTTCAGTCCCTAAGTTTACTTGACCGGACAACATGCAAGGCAGGAAGGGAGTTTTTTTTATGCTCTAGCATTGTCAGAATGGTGTTGCACAATAACGTCTACCAGTGTTATGCAATGCACATCTAATTCCCTAGTGCACTCAGTGTTAGTGCGGGGCTGCACAATTGCCTACTAGTGTTACGCCGCGCATACCTAATTCTTTATGGCGGTGTTATTAGGGTAGGCACCTACCTTTCTTGTCAATACACGCCTACCTGTTTCGTTAATGATCAGTATGATGCCTAAATAAACAACTTGTTGTAGTGGTAATAAAGGTAATTATTTTTCATAATTATCCTAACACAATATATCTACAACTGCACTCTCCATAAGACAAATTCATGTGACTAGGGTACATAAATACCTTAGATCACAAGGTAACGACAAGTCATGATACAATACCTAACACAACAATCATGATACAATACCTAACACAACAATCATGACACATACCCTTCTGCATTCTTGTTCTTCGCTGTATATTATTTTTCTCCTACTTTTATCAACCTAAACGTTGAAGGGTCCCTATTCCAATAGAGGACTTCTTTGCAGGAGTTCGTAAGCCACAAGCCTAACTAAAAAAAATCCCGCCAAAACCCGTTGCGCTAGTCATGGAAAGGCCCTACTTCGTCAATTTGTTACAAGTAGTTATATTTACCACCTCTAATATTTAGCTTCTACCCTCCCAACTTAGAGTTGGCAAAACAAGTTCTGAAACAAAGGGGTTAACAATTTATATCTTATACCATAAAAGTCTTCAGTAATGAAAATCTGGAATGTGTAATCGAGTAACATATAACCAGAAAAGAAGTAGTGACGATTGCAATCAGTGACAAAATGCTCTATATGGTGAAATACGCCAGTCAAGCAAGCACTTCCCAGAAACGATGAGTTTCTTAGACACTAAATAACAGAGTAAAATATAAAAGGTAGACGACTACTAGGTGACCCGTTAAAGTCCAAGTATGCAATTATAGCTAGTGAGTTTCTATAGAGCAGAATACTATATGAACTCCATGATATGCATTGAGCTAAATAAACCACAGGCCACGGGAAGTTACAACAATAAATTCTTCAAAATCTACATTTAAAAGTAGACATATGACAAAGCCAACCAATTACGACATGTGAAGTAATTATATTCACAAGAAAACAAAAGGCCGTTAAAGAGAAGCCATAAAACACAGATGCATATGTTTAATCAACCGAGGTAATGGAACAATGGAACAATCACCTAACTAGATTCAAACTTCACAACATTGGCAGTTAGCAGAACCTATGACATAATCATAAAAATCGCAATGGCAACTAGAGCTAACTATTTTTAGTAATCAAACAGCATGACTTGAAACCAAGAAAAAAAGCAGATGTAAACAGGAAAACAAAAATGAAAATCATAACGTGAAATTGTCACAGTCGTTTCATCAAACACAAAGCAATCAAAGAAACTCAAAGTCAACGTCAGCTTCGAACATCAAAAATTCATCAAACAATGCAAGAAACTAGCACTAAGCCCATGATTTTTCAAGAAATTGAAATCAACAAAGTAGTCAAGACTCACGCAAATGGAGAAGGCTCAACAAAAAGAGCAATACGTCGTGGCCTCGAAATGGTTTCATAATCAAGGAAAGGAGGATTCTCCTCATCTTCTCTAACTTCACCACGAGTCATATTGTTGTCGCTTTTAGCTCTAACAAGAAACACCCTTTATGTCTTTCACCTTTTTTAGCCTCCTAAACTCAGTAAAAATACTTTCTTTGCAAGAAAGACTAGTAGGTTTTGGTTTAAAAGAAGAAACGTTTGAAACTTCAAGAGAAACAACAAGTGGGTACAAGAAAGAAGAGGAGGATGACGCAGAAGGAGAAGAAGAATAAGTGGTGGTACATAAAAAATGAGGAGAGAGAGTATGATTTATAGAGAGAGAAGTAGAAAGTGTGACGATGAGGGAGTAATTTAGCTGGTGGAGTAGCGAGTTGGATTTTGTAGATTGATTAATACAGTGAATTAGAGAAGGAATAATTTTCATTCTTGAAAGGAATCTTGAAGGGGTATGAGGGAAATAACAATAGCACATTATCAATGAATATTCCCTATCACAGGAGGGACACTCCCTCGCCATTGAGGTATCAATGGAAGAATATGTAAAGGCATATGCTTTCAGCTAATTGAGAACAGATGCTTATCTGTGATGGCTATGGTTTTTGCCCCTTTCTTTGCTATTATTGTAGATTTTTCACTTCTTGCCTGCCCAAAGAAGGATATACACAAGCCCTTTTTAATATATTTCTATTTTTAAGAGAGGGAAGAATAAAATGTTTTATTCCCAATTTGTTTATGTGGTCAAATTAATAGCTTAACTGTTAAGATTATCTGAAAAGAATAAGAATCGAGTCTTCTTAGGTTAGGAGAATCTCTTTACGAGATTAAAGGGAGATTTAACCAAAGGTGGTGAGTTCTTGAAAAGGATTAGTTCGGTGTGACAAAGGACAAGACTCCTTTGAACTAACATTTAAAGTTTGAGACTTGCCATTAGTTTTTTTTTTTAATGTAATATTCACGTGTGTTTAGTAATTTGGTATGGATTGTTTATATTAAAAGTATTTTTAAATTGAAAATAGATAAAAATAATGATTTTTTATTTTTTTAATTTTTACTTTAACATATTAAAAGCATTTAAGATCACTTAAAAATTTATTAATTTAACTATCTAGTAAGTGGTAAGAGTTTGAAGTTAAGGGGTTTGCTCCTCATGTGATCTCAGGTTCGAATCATGTGGTTACTAATATGGTGGTCATTGGAGGCTTACATGACAGTTAATTTCAGGGCCCGTAGGATTAATCGAGGTACGCGCAAGCTGACTCAGGAAATCCACGTTAATCAATATATATATATAAAGCTATCTCTAGAAATGTAAAGGTAAATACATAACAGATTAAATTAATTGAATAAAAAAGTATAATGGTAATATTGACTAGTGCTATCTAATTGTCCTAGCAATTAAGGAGATATGTTAATTTCCTTGATTTTTTGAATTTAAACCTATTGTTCCTTGTAGAATTTATTGAATGTCTCAAATACATCATGTTAATGTAAAAATATATCTAAAAAATATATTAAAACATAAACTATACAAAAAAAAATACATATCACCATCAAATAAAATAAAAAAGAACTTGTGTGGTCCAAAAACATAACATCACCATCATTATTCATTCACATTTAGAACAAAACTACAAACCACATACAGAAAATAAATCTTAAAAACAAGATTTCTCTTTTGTGTTTGTAGTTGTGCCCAAAATCTAATTATAATCAGAATGTTTCACTTTCTTTTTGTGTATACAAGTACAACCCTACTCTAATATAAAGTAAACATGATCCTCCACTCTGTTTTATATATATATATATATATATATATATATTGCAAAATCTATCATCTATGCAACAATGCCACCATATTTTTAGACAAGTTTAGAAATATGGTGTAAATCATATTTTTAAAATTTTTAAATTATTTTTTTATATTTTCAAATCGTTTGATGTGCTGATATTAAAAATAATTTTTAAAAAATAAAAAAATATTATTTTAATATATTTTTAAATAAAAATATATATTAAACTATAACGAGTATTCTTATTTGTTTTTGCATTTAAAAAGCGTTTTCGAAAAAAATAATTTTTTTTATTTTTTATTTACTTTAAATTAATATTTTTTTAGTGTTTTCACATTATTTTAATATATTAATGTCAAAAATAATTTTTTAAAAATAAAAAATATATTATTTTAATATATTTTTAAATAAAAAATATTAAAAAAAACCATCACGTATAAGACACAAAATATACATTAACTACTTGATTGTCCACTGTGCATCCAGTTGGATTTGTGTGGCCACGTGGATAAAGGAGTAATAAATGTCAACATAAAATTGTTTGTCGTTTTATTCGACAAATATATGGTTATTTGGACAGGCAGGGCCAGGAGTGTACACCGTGATCATCCATTTCGATTTCAGACAGCTAATATGTTTTCAATAGCTGGCATTTACAGTGCGTTCTCCTGATTGAAATAATGCTTCTTTTACAGCTTGGACATGAACGTACAATACCATTCCTTTTCTCTCTCCTTTTTACTAAAAATGTTGTTCAAATGGATTTCTCATGGAGAAATGTCGAATAAAGAAGAAATTTGGAAAGAAATATTTGATTATAGGTATAAATTTTTATTGTCTAGGAAACTAAGTGAAAACTATGGTAAATAAGTTTTTAATTTTATTAGATAGATATTTATAAAATTAAAAGATGATACTTGTCACTTCTGTAATTTAAAATTTAATTTGTTAGTAAAATTAATTTTTTATTAAGTTAATTTATTTTAACTTCCTTAATTAATTTTTATATTTATAATTATTGGGATAAAATTAAATAATAGCCATTTAATTTGATTCAAAATATAATTATCTTATTAACAATCATATAATTTTATTAAAATATTTTAAGATTATATATACATGTTATTACACATAGAAAAATGATATAAAAAAAACATATTTTCTTTTCTTTGTATTTCTATTTATTTTTTTAGAGGATTTAGTTGTATTCTAGAAAGATGTTGTATTGTGATAAAACTAAATATAAAAATGTATTTTATTTTATTTATTTTATTTTATTTTTTTAAAGATTTAAAGAACTTGGTTTTATCTTAGAGATGTTGTCTCTATATGGAACAAATAAATATCTTAAAAACAATATTTTCACACTTCTAAACCAATTAATTTTACTTTTTATTTGATTTCATACCCAACAAATTACTAATAAAAACTGCCTTTTAACTCATGCATATCTCAAAATAGTTTTATTTTTTTATAATTTAGGGTATTTGACCAGTTTACGTGTACCATAACTAATTTTCAGAACCATTAAACATTTTACAAGCTCAATAAATAAGTAAGACATGGATAAATAAAACACTGCAATTAAGATATACATTCACACAAAAAATCAAACCTGAATGCATAAAAAGAAAACAAATCCTTTTCTTTAGGAGGCCACGACGTGAAGTGCAGTCTCACTTTTTTCTTCTGGAGGTGATCGATAGGTTTAGTAATCCAATGTAAATATACCATTTTATAAGAATTTAGATAGAATATAGATTTCCTAGTGGGGGCTTCGGAACAAGTCGTCTCTTTCATTTTTAAGATAAAAAAAAAAAAAAAAAAGGGAAAGCTGCTCTCTCATCATCCATTTTATTTCACATCTTTACGTAATCTCTTGCTTCTGGACAATGATCTTTGAACATTTTAAGCTGATGTGACCTTCAAGAAAAGAGTGAACGCCGGTGGAAATTATATTCCATAAAAATTTAAATAATTTTTGTTAAAATAATTTTTGTAATATATTTTCAATCGTTTTGATGTGTTAATTTAAAAAATAAAAAATTTTATTTTGATACATTTCAACACAAAAAACATTGTAAAAAACAACAACAACTACACTCCCAAACATACACTTAGAATAAAATGCCGTGCACCTATAAACCATTAATAGAAATAGTAGAAGGGCTGTTACCTATCAATTTTTATATCCAACTAGCATCAAAATCTGAGGATCATTGTAAATGCCACTGAATATACTCTTAATGTTATTTTTGTACTCAACAGGGGGATCATGCCCTAGCTAATAATTAATGTTAAAAAAAAGCCTTATTATTATACTGATCCAATAGCTAAAGAGAACTTTATATAAGTTCATGGCCCAGGTTGATTTTCTCAGTGATGCGTGTTTAATTAACTAATGGAGATTTGCTGGCGCAAAAGTTTGAATAATCTCAGGGGACATGGTTGGTTTTCCTTGAAAGGAACTTCAAATTGAGTTTCAGTTTGCTTGCTTTGCTCGATTTGAGTATTTTTGTTCGATTTGATTTAAAATTAAAAAAATAACTATTTTAAATTTTAAAAATAATTAAATTAATTTTTTTTTAATTCAAACTAAAATCGATTCAAATCAAATAATTTTAATTTCATCCGGTCCGGTTGAGTTTATATTATTGAGCTTGTGGGTTGTGGGTTGGACTTATCCAAAAACACTGATGGGTGCTCCACTCGTCTTGGAGTTGCCTGCAGAGCTTGATTAGATCCAAAGGGTGAGTGCAGCACCCAATACGACTCATGCAATACCTTCTTCAACAAAACTCTTCACACTCATGGTCTGATTGATCAGTTTGATAAATTAAAAGTTTTCATGTTACCAGTTGGATTTCAGGTGAAAATTGCAATGGAAAAAGAATGGGGGATGTTTTGTCTTTGAGATATGTGCTAGATAAAAACAAGACACACAAGAGAGAAAGAGAGAGATTGAGATGCTGGGAGAGAGAGAGAGATAAATAGAGTCTGGGGGTATATCCTGGGTTCTTTTAACTTTATTTAGTTTAGCTAGAATGGTTTAATTTGGTTTGGTTTATTAGTTTTAGCTTTCTCGAATTGAATTGAACTGAATTTTTCTAAATTTTTCTAATTAGTTTAATTAAAAAAATTTTATAATTAAATTTTTATAATTATATTTTTCTCAATTTCGTAAGTTTTGTTTCTCACCCCTAACTTTAATTGTCCTTGACTGATTTGGGGGAAAAGAATAGAAAGGGCTAGCCTAGGAATTTGTTTTAAGGGCAAACCTTAATGTTATATCTCAACTATAGATAATCTTAATTTTGCCACCAAACATTTTTTTATATCATTTTTACCCTTAATTCTTTTTAAAAAAATCTCAATCAAGGACTCCATCTATTTTAAAAAAAAAAATTTAATCCAAATTGTACTTAAAAAAATCATTTTATAGAAAATTTAATATTTTTAAATAAATGATTTTAATGGAAATCCTAATTGAGGAATCAAAATAGCTCAAGGTAAAATTGATATAAAAAATAGTTTAGGACAAAATTGATATTAAGGATGTATTTGATTTTCATCTTTTTTAATAATTTGATGTTTTCTCTCACCGATGTTTCATATGAAATCCTTTTGTTAGGCTGACAATCCATGTGATGTTGGTTTTCACTGATTGACATAAAGTTTGAACTCAAATTCCTAATCATAGTTTTTAGAACTGACCCGATTCAAGATCCAGGTTTTGAATTTTGATAGGGTTACTGGGTTGTCCGAGTTAATTTTTAAAAAAAATCAAAATGACATCGTTTTAGTAAAAAAAAAAAGTCAACGAGTTACAACTAAGTTTTTGACCGGATCTTGCCGGGTCACACCGGGTTTTTTCTTCTCTTATTTTTTCTTCAACCCGGTCCGGTTCCAGCCCTGGATCGACCCGCCAGGCCGAGCCGAGTTTCAAAACTATATTTCTAAGGGAACTATATAATTTTGGATAAGTGAAATTGTTCATGATGTTAATAGAATTTTGTTAAAATATAATGGCTTGTTTGATATTATTGTACTTGTGATATGTTGCATCGTTAAATGAACGTCACATTAATAAAAGTAGTGTCTAGAGTAACTCGTAGTTATATTATAAAAATGGCGACCTTTACAATAAACTAGTGTGCTTTAGATTAAAATTAAGGTTGCCTTGCTTTGTTTTATAAGCAAACCGATTTTCTTTTAAAGTATCATGTGTCTTGGTTTCAAAGTAATCAAAATGAAACTTAGACCCGGTTTGGCTATGCGGCTAACCCGTATTTTTATAAAAAATTTAATTTTTTTTTGCTTCGTATTATAAGTTTTTATGTTTTTAAATCATTTTGATATACTAATATTAAAAATAATGTTTTAAAAAAATATCATTTTAATGCATTTTCAAATAAAAAATATTTTGAAAAACATTATTTCGATATGTTTTTAATACTATTTTAATGTTTTTAAAGCACAATATTATCAATACACTAAGATTATCATGTCTTGAAATTCAAGCACTTATCAATTCTAGTTTTTTTAAAGGAGAAACCTATAAATATATCTTACTATATTTTGTAGAATTTTAAGAGATAGCAATCTTGTCTTATGTATAAAACTTAGAAACTGTACAAATATATATAAGAGAGAAATTATGCAGCAAGAAAAGCATACCTTGCCCATAATTTCTTTTATGATCATTGTCATGACTATATACTAATAATAAAGACACGATCATATCTAAATAAGGGAACACATAATTTATTCTAGGCAATGACATAATGGTAGAGATCTTCAGAATATCTTTAATATCTTCAATACTCCCCCTCAAGCTGAATTAAATGGATTGGTAGATCCGAGTTTGCTTAATAATCGATGAAATTGAGTAGATGGTAAAACTTTGGTGAGTACATCAACTAGTTGATAATAAGAACATACATGTTGACGTTGGGTGAATTTAGCTTGAACTTGTTGACGAATTTAATGACAATCCACTTCAGTATGCTTGGTGCGTTCATGAAACACCGAGTTAGATGCAATATGCTTAGCAGCTTGATTATCACAAAACAATTGCATAGGAGTAACATGAGGAAATCCCAAATGTGCAAGGAAGTTTTTGAGCCAAAACAGTTCACAAATAGCAAAGGTCATAGCACGATATTCTGCTTCAGCACTTGAGCGAGCTACTACAAGTTGTTTTTTTTCTTTTCCAAGATACCAAATTACCACCAACAAACATTAAATATCTTGTGGTAGATCGACGATCGAGAGAATTTCTTGCCCAATTAGAATCAAAGTAGCTCATGATGTTAGTGTGATCATTGCAAGTCAAAACAGTTCCACGGTCAATTGTCCCTTTGAGATACTGTAATATACGGTTAATCATACCAAGATGTTGAATAGTGGGAACATGTATATATTGACTAACGAGGTTGACAACAAATTTAATATCTGGTCGCGTGATTGTTAAGCAAATTAGCTTACCAACAATCTTCTGATAGTGATTGTAAGAAACAAAAGGTTCACTAGAAGAATCCAGTGTTAATTTGATGTCTAAAAGAGTTACAAAAGGTTTAGTATACAACATCTCAACATCCTGCAATAGATTAACAACATACTTGCGTTGATTTAGAAAGAGTCCTTTACTGGAAGTTGCCATTTCAATCCTTAAAAAATACTTTAAAGAGTCAAGATTTTTAATAAGGAATTGTTGTTGAAAAGCTTCTTAAGCTGAGTTATTGAATCACCATTATTTCTAGTTATAATAAGATCATCCACATAGATGCGCACAACTAGCTTAAAAGTTAAACTAAGATGAATAAACAAGGAAGAATCTGTAGAGCTTCTTGTAAAACCAAGAACTTTAAGAGCAACACTTAATTTTACATGCCAAACATGAGGACTTTGCTTTAAGCCATAAATAAATTTATGAAGTGTGCAAACTAGGTGAGGTCATGTTGAACAAAGGAGCCAAATGTGCATTTATTTTGTCGCCATATATCAGACATTTGTGACACTTTTTGATATAATAATATAGTCTATTTCCATAATCAACCAAAAGTATCTAGATTGTTGCATTTTTTTTTACCATTATATGTCCATTAGCATGAGTTGTATAGATTCCCTCGTGAATTTATTGTAATGCTTATTTAGCTTCTTTTTCATTCAAACACCTTAGAAAAGTTCCATCGAATAACCTTCTATACAAGATTTCACCATCTAAATAATAATCCATTGCCATTTTCCTCAAAGTTTTTGTATTCATTTTGGAGACTCTAGGAGGATCTTCCTGGTGTTAGATAAACTTTTTAATGTCACTATACTATGGTTTTTCATTTATTATCTCTTCAAGTGAGCAATAATGAGCTTGAAAATTTCTAACTTCAATGTTTATTGGTTGAATTCTACTCCCAATATTGATTCGTTTCATTGAGGCTATGGTAGCCAAGACATTAACAAACTGATTCTTGTCTTTACCCGTATGAGTGAATTTTATCTCTTCGAACTCACTAGCCAACTTTGAGAGATAATCTTGATATAACTTTAATTTATCATCTTTAGCTTACCATTCTCCTTTTACCTGGTAGATAATTAACATTGAATCTCTATAAACATTAAGTTTTTCAACATCTAGCTCTAAAGTAAATTATAAATGGATGATACAAGCTTCATATTCGGTGGTGTTGGTGCATTCAAACTACAATCTCACTAAAACAAGATACTACTTTTTTTCTAAGGAAATTATTACTGCTCTATCCCCATTCCTTAATACGTTCACATCTCCATCAAAATACATGGTCCACCAATCATCCATTCTGCCATCATTTTTAACTGCTAACACTTCTTCATCAGGAAGATAAAAATTTAGTGGCTCATAGTCTTTTACATAATTATTTGCTAAATGATCAATAATTACGCTACCCTTTACGGCCTTCCTTGTCATATAGATGATATCATATTCTGCCAATAACACTAACCTTTTTGCACTCCAAACTAAAGAACGATCATTCAAATTTTTGCTCAAGTAATAAATTGTTTATTCTCTCCTCTCATATTGATTATGCTGGCTTAACGCATACCTTATAGCTGTTTTCATCACTGTCATATATAGGTTCAAAGGTCTTCCTGGCATAGAGGATGTCATAATCCAATTCTAGGTTATTCCCCAAAAATCAATTTTTTTTTCAAAATTAAAAATCAAAAAATAATAATAAAAGCTAACAACATGGAGAAAGCAAACCAGGGAATCAAGCTGCAATTTTGGAGGAAATTTTAAGGCCTAATTGTACCCTATTATGCCCCAAAATAAAGAGAAAATGCAAGTTCAAAATCAAATTAAATGATTATTGGATGAATTTGCATAAATATTAAGTCCAATGACATAATTAAATTTTTAATAGGTCAATTTGATTTAATCATGGGCCAAATTGAATTTTAATTATGTTTAAGAATTAATTTGGGTCCAATTGAAGGATTTAATTAAGTGCAATGACTTAATTATACTTTAAATGGGTCAAATTAATTTTATTTTGGGATTAATTGGTTAAACATTAAGTCTGGGAGCCAATTTAGGCTTAATTGAGAATATTAGAATTTTAAGAAACCAAATTTAATTTTTACCAAGTTAATTGATTGAAATCATGGGCAAAATTGAAGAAATTCATAGCCAAGAACTAATCTGCAAAAGGTGCCAGACTATAGGGGCTTAATTGACAAAAATCGGGGGTGAAATTGAAGAAATTAAAAGTTTAATGGTCAATAAGGGGTTCAATTGAAACCCATTGAAACCTGGAAGACTAAATTAAAAATCAGCAAAAATCCCTAATTCAATCTAAAACGGCGCCATTTTGAATATATTATATATATATATATATATATATATATATATATATATATAGGACAGACGACGCGTCCTCTTCTTATTGATTTGAGGTAAATCCTCTTCAATAAGAAGATCCTTGTCTTTAGAAACTCAAGACAAATCCCTTAGTAAGGATGTTTCTACTTTATCATGCTAAAACCTAAGCATTTTAAGATCTAAATTTTAATATTGTATTTATTTCTATTTTGTATCTTTAACACTTGAAGATATACTTCAAAGTGTAATTTTATACCTTTAAATATTAAAGTCTACAATTAGTTTCTAACATTTATATTTGCCAATTCATTCAATTTAATATATGGAATATACATTACAATGTAAAATTCACACCCTATGTATTAATAAACAAATTAATTTATGTGGTGTTTTTGAAATTTAGATCAAATACTAATGGATAATCACAAACTTATTATGATACCCATTAATTGATTTTTATATTTTTTAAAGTAGGATAAAAACACAACTTGTTTTTTTTATATATATAAAATATGCACGAAAAGTTTTAGAATTTAAAAGTATACACACAAATAAAAACATATTTTTATATTTTTAAATAAGAGATTTTTTTTGTATTTTTCTTAAATTTTGAAGAAAAACATGTATATTTAATATCAGGTCAGTATCTTATAGTTAAGTTTATAACCTAAATATTAAATAAAATGGTTGAAAAACATACGAGGGACCCACAAATAATTTTAGAATTTTTAAAAATCATTTGGGGTTTGTTTAGCAAAACAAGAAAAAAAATTCAGCAAAGAAAACTATCAAAAATTTGTTAGGACATGTTTGTCAAACACATCCTAAAGATTAAAAAATGCATTTTTTTCTTTGTAAAATTTTGCACAACAAACACTGCTTTAGGCTCATAATGGACTCAGCCTAGCCACGAGAGCTGGGCTTCCCAACCCAAAGCCTTAAAGCTCCAAAACAAAGCCCATACTAAAAAAAAGAAAAGAAAAAAGATCAAATAAGATTTTTGTTTGAAATTCTACTAAGAACACGTTGAACAAGAAGAAGAACCTAGAAACCAAGTTGAAAATTTCAACCAAATCTTGTCAAATAAAAGGCATAAAAACATTGAGTATGGAACAATGAAATATAAGGTGCATCATGCAAGAAAAACAAGCTAAGAATGACTTAAAATTAATTGAACCTGACATTTATGAACACATACTTGGATATTCAAAATTAAAAAGGATCGATTAGTAAAAATCAAGTTTCTAATGAACATATTGATGACAAAGAATAATCATACATAGAACCCAATTTGAATCTATGTACATAATGTAAGCCAAAACACTGATTTGTGAGAAATCAGAATTTGTAACTTAAGAACATTCAATGGAAGAAACCCAAAAATTCTCTGAAATTGCCCAAAACTACATGAACCCAGAAAAAAAGCATAAAACTAGGAAAAAAAACTTAAGCGTTGTAACTATAGCTTAGAGACGTTACACACAACTTACTTGAAAGAATAGAAACAACAAGAAACTTCGAGAACAACAATCAAAACCTATTAACTATAGCAAGTAAAAAATGCATTCTCTTAGGTATAAATATTTTTTCTATGAGCATTCCATTTGTTTCTAAACTCAAACTTCATGCTTACAACTTCAAACAAACCTAACAAGCTACTTAAAACAGCCTAATCAACAACATCATACTTCAACATATTCATATCTACATTATTGATTAACTAAACATTAAAGCATGCAAAACAACATTTTATGCAAACATTTATCACTCCAATCTCATCTCTTAAACATTAAACAAGGCATCAAACAAACTTAAGCATGCACAAACTAACTTCTAAGGTATGATGAAATTACTTTAAACAAACATTCATGACAATTAAACTAACATATGACTATAATGGATGCATAATAAACATTTTAAACATGAATTTTAAAAACAAAATACAAGGAGAGGGTGTGCTCATTCAGCTACACCCCCCATTAAAGTTTAAAGGTATACCTTGTAAAGGAAATGTTGATTCCTACTATGGATTATTTGTTTATTTATTGTTGATTTTTAGCTTCTTTTTGATCCAAGATTGACCTTGATTCTCTTCTTTCCTTCTTTCTTAACTTAGTACATAATTATTGTAGCTTTTTTTTAAAAATAAGTTTTAGGGTTCCTCCTCTTAATCTTTCTAAGTTTTCTTTTTTTCTTCTTCATGATTTTCCTCTAAAAAAATCCCTACTTCACTACTCAAAAGCAGATGCCTTTTTGTAAGCAAGCTAATAACAGAAATTTCAAATCCATGATGGTTTTTTTCAAAAGGTTATTAGGGAAGATTCTTATTCTTTCTCTTCCAAAACCTTCCTCTCTAAAATAGGTGATGTATGGTCCCTTTTCATCCTCTTGTAAACCAAAATCACATGTGAGAACACCCTAAGAGTCTTTTTTTGTTATGGTGCATTCTTCTTCAGTCGTAGATAATTGGGTAAGGTACTTTGTCAAGATCATTGTGGAGATTAAACCATATATGTATCATTACCTAAACCTTGTGAGGGGAATGTAGATATATCATTAGGAACAAACCATACTAGATTTAGAGGTTTAAAACTCCATATTCATTGATTGGAAAGTGAACTCTTAATCAGCTTGAATCTGCTAATGCAGAGGTGGCTGATCAGGGACAAGATGTTATTGAGTTTATTGAGCTAAATGAGGCATAAATGTGTGATGGGGATAATTGATCCTTGTAGAGCAGATGTTTCTAAGTCGAGTGGTGGTGGCCGGATCCTGTGAGGTGGTCGGAGATGCTATGTTCATTCGCATGAATATGGCAACTCAATTAGCCTTCTTGGCTAAAGGAGATGATAAAAGGGTCAGACAATGTGTCACACATTTCTTCATTAAAGTTCGAGTGATGTGTCGTTTATTTAAATCCTAAAAATTAGAGTTCTTAAAATAGGATTTTAGAAAATTTTCAATCTAATCCTCGCCTTTCCAATTTAAGCGTATGAATCTTTAATTGACCATAGAACTTCTCAATTTTGGCAATTGCACCTTTAGAAACATTGATTAAAATCCTTTAATTTGACAATCTTTTTCCATTTGCTTTTTGGCTACCAAATTATATAATTTCACCCTTATCAACCATCAAACTCTCAAATTCTTTCAAGCAGACCACTGATTTGATTAGTTTCAGTCCCTGAACTCACGTGCCTTATGCATTTTGATCCTTGGTTTTGAAGTTATTCAATTTGACCCTCAATAAGCATTTAATCTTTAAATTTCTTTCAATTGAACCCCCAATTGCACCAATTTAGCCTTTTCAAGTTTCAATTGAGTCCCTAATCTTCCAATCTTTGTGAATTGATCTGAATTAGGCTTTAAAACTTGATTTTTCTTCAATTGAGTCCTCAATTGAATCTATAAAACCTATTAGAAATTAAATTAAATTAAGTCCTTGAACTTAATTAATTCTTCCAATTTTGAACAAATTGACTTTTAAACTAACTTTTTTCAATTAAGTCTTTAATTTTGGTCAAGTTGAATTTCAACCTCCACTCTCTTTATGTAAAGTTTTTATTCATCCCATCATGTCAAAATATCCCAATCTGATTATTTTGGTTTGTTGAAGCTCGATGACTTATCTTCTTGTGTCTTAAAAATATTTTTGGATTTTTTTATTTTTAAATAAAAAATAAAATGTATTTAAAATATTTTTTGAAGGATCCAAAATTAGATTATAAAAGTTAGATAGAAGGTTTTGCATTTCACAAAACATGTCAACTAATGGTTATTTGAAATTAATTTTTATTCAACCATAATTTGTTTTGATCATGTTAATATTTCATGTTATGTATTTTTGTTGAAGAATAATTTTAAATAAAGTTTTAATCTTAAAGTAGACTCCACTTTTTTCAATTTAATGTTAAATAAACTTATTCATTAATAAGAAGATAAGGTTTCGAGTCCGAGTATGTTCACAAAAAACACTTACGAATTAGTGAGGCGGTTGTAATTTGAATTCAGGATTTCTCCTTCTATGCCATCCTAAAACAAGGGGTCAAAATTTTGGTGTCCAAAAATCTACAAGCAGCACTTTCAATTCAACCAAAGCTATATGTGTACGATACCTTGGCCATTTGCTTTCACGCCTTTGCTGTTTTCTCTTCTGTCTTCAAGATGGTCGGTTGATTAATTGCTCGTCCAAGACTGAGAGAAATGGGACATAAAACTGGGACCTTTTATCTCCCCAGTCAAAAAAATAATAAAAAAATAAAAAATCACCAGCAAACAGATCTGATCATCAGGAATTTTCTTCTGTCAAAATGACAGGGAAAGGAAAAGATGGGTTCCATAATGTTCAAGCCATGCCCACGCTTCCACATTCAAATAGATTCCCTCTTGAAATGGGGACATCATTACTAGAATTCCTGATCCTTTTGGAATCATGATGGCCAACAAAAGGCAAAGCAACGGGAAGGTAGGGCCATAGGAAGCCTCAAAAGCAACGCTGACCAGAAGAGTATCAAATTCTGCCCCTCTCCTGTCCTTGGTTTTCTCTTCTTTTTTACCTCATTTCACTCCCTCTTACCCTGTTGAAGGCTCCACCACCTCCTCTTGCTTTTGACCAAACCTATTTCTTCTTGGTTGTGTTGAATTCGTGGATGCACAGCAAGCCTATTGTTCATACTTGCTTCAGAAAACGGGTTTTTAAATTATTTAGCCTGGAGAGCACATGGAGACCTTGAATTATGTAACGTAGCTGTAATGGTTTCCTTGACTATAAGAGCGAAACATTGAATTCTTAGTGTTGGCTATTAAATAAAAAGTTCATACATGCTAGAATGAGCATCGTGACGCGAATACAAATGAAATAATCACACACAACTAGATCATATAAACCAAACCGATCATGTTACAGGGATCAATGATAATCAGACAATTTTGATTCACATGGAGATCAGATGCTACCACTTTCTCCATATTTTCAAAATGAGCATCCTAAATAGTATCTAATCATAAGGCATAAGTCGGGGAGTATATTGTCGATGGGTATGTACAATATTATGTAGAATACGGTGAACATGCCATGTACATGTCTCATGCATGGCTACACGTATTCCCTTACGAAGTGGTGAGAAGTTGAACCAAACGGCTGGCTGGCTACCTAGAATGTGTTTATAATGGTTGTGTAATGTGGTTTTTAAAAGTATTTTTTATTTGAAAAATATTTAAAAAATAATTTATTTTATATTTTTATTTTATTTTTATATTATTATATTAATATCATTAAAAAAAAAAAAAATATTAATTGTAATATTTTTTCAGAGTTCAATATATTTTTCAAATACACCTAAACATGGTTTTCATTCCGGTCTCTGTTTTAGAGTGTAGCTCAAATGAAAGTTTGTAAAAATTCAAAAAAATATCTTTTTTAAAATTATTTTTTTATATTTTTGTATCGTTTTGATATATTGATATTTAAAAAATAAAAAAATATTTTAATATATTTATAAATAAAAATATTTTAAAAAATAAGAATACTCTTCCGTACACCCCTTAACAAGTATAAATTTTCACAAATACAATCTATTCCTCCTTTCGATGAGAAGCCTTAATCGAATATTTGACATGATCAGTATCTTCTTTACCTTCTCTTTATGTCACATTAATTTTCATCAATAAATACCCCCAACAAACTCACCAACTGCCCCTTCTTGTTCACAACTCTCCCTCCCCCCCTCCCTCCCTCCCCTCCATGCACTGTTTCTTTCTCTATCTCAAAACAAGCAAAGGTGTTTTTCTCATTGGAACTCTCCACTACTAGTCCAAAATGTCACGCAAAGCAAGCAAGCGATTAAGTTTCAGTCCTGATGAAAATGATAAGCCAACAATCTTTCTTAAACATGGAAGTGGAACAAGGGTAGGTGGAAACAGGAAGAAGATTGCTGGAATTTTCTCTTTTAGGCTTCCTAGAACCTCAAAATTTTCACCAGCAAGACTACTAAGGCGCCTCGGAGCTAAGGTAGCAAGAGTTCTACGTTTTGTGTCCATGGGAAGGAAATCTTCACGTAAGGTTACTTCATCAAGTTTGCCAAGATCAAGATCACTTGCTGAGGCAGTAGACTCTCAACGAGCTGAAGCTATTGAAGATTGCATTGAGTTCCTAAATTCTTCATCCTCTTTGCAGAGGTCAAACTCAGTTTCTACAAATTCTCATTAGACTCTGCTGTCAAGAGAAAAATATGTATATGAAATGAACAAAAAGTTCATATTATTTCATTGATCATTAGTAGTTTCTTAGTTTCTAATAGAGAAGTAGGCAAATACACAAGAGGAATCGGTACAAATAGCAACAGCCACTGATATGTTTATGCATAGAGTTCGAGTATCAAGAATCTTTTGCAGATATACGGTGTCAAGTCTTGAGTCTAATTCTATCACAGCATAGGATCGGGGTTGTTAATTTTATTTTGTTTTACATAGAAATAGTGGAAACATTCTATATTAATTTAAAAAATAAAATAAAATAAAATAAATTTCATTTCATTTTAAATTTTAGTTTGTTCTAGATTTTGCTAATTTTGCAAATATCGACCTATTCAATTTAATTATTAAACCATCTATTAAAAATTTATTTTTCATTACTATTCAATAAGATGAACAATAATAATATTGAAAATTATTATTTTATTTTTATTACATTGAAATTAATTTTTAAAATAGATCACTAATATATAATTTATATTCATGTTGTTTTTCATGTAATTGAGCAAAAGGGATTTCATTAGCTTTGATAACATTGACCTAACTTTATATTTAAAATATTTGGTTAAAATATTTTACTTTCATAATATTTTGAATTTTGTTTAAGTTGAATTACTTTAAGTAAAGATCTATTTAATCTTGATTATTTAAAAATATTAAAATTATATTTATTTGGCATTGTATTTGTATTACATAATTTATAATTAATTTATCTTGATTTGATTATTTTTGTTGATATATATATATATATATATAAACATAATAAAATCAGGTTAAAACACTCAAACAAATATTTTATTCATAAAAAATAAAATCTATCGAATTCACATCCTTGCATATGATACTTTGAAGCCGAACAAGACAATAAGTTTCATGTATGACACTTCGACAGCATACAACTAATGGAAACATGACCATTCCAAGGGTGGGCCAGCCTAGAGGGTCGAGCCTATCTAGCACTAAAAGGCTGAATCACTATCATGGCAATTACTGATCAAATATCCCATGTGGATTCACTTTTTTCATTGTTTTCTTACGAATAAATTTAAATTAGCCAGCTAGCTCAATACACTCTATCACAGTGCTTGAGTCATGGACGCACAGTGCAGACAATGCTTTCAATAATGGGAACGGTTCAATAATTTTCCCGTAATCATGTCCAAGCATTGTTCTTGACACTAATTTGTCTGAACATCATCCGCAGAGAATTTGATAGAAAAAAGTAGCACTATGAGAGAGAGCACTTATCACTAATCATTGAATGTCCAGTAATAGCACGCTAGCTAGTAAAAAGAAAACTAACAATTCCAGATTCGTTTCCTCAGGTGCGAGGAATAGCATGAAATGACACATTTAACAATTCACTGAGAGCTTTCGAAAGTTCTCAGATGCAATAACTTGAAATTTTATCATTTCAAAAGCTCTCTTACAGGGAAGGGCAATTTGGGATCATATGGAATCCAAGCTCCAGAAAGTGCTGAGTCCTTGGCACTTTCTGTTGGTGATTAAACTTGTTTCTTGAAAACCAAGAGCATTAAAGTCAGTATTAATAAACTGTCATGAAAGTCAATTTAATGAGTCAAATATTCATTTAAAATCTTTCAGTTTGTAAAAGTCTATATATATATATGAAATTATCATAATAATAGGTGTGAGAATACTAATTTTTAGTGTCTTGTATCCCCCCCCTCCCCCAAAAAAAAAAAAAAAATGTGTATAGCAAAAGCTTCCTATGAGTGTTATACAATTCCTCTTCCACTTCTAAGTGATATTTTCTAACAAAGTTGGTACTAGAGGATGAGAGTAACCATGGTTTCTAGTAATAACAGTACTTGAATTCATATTCTTCATCTTACAAAACAAACTTATGATTTATGATGTATTTATTACGAGGCATCATTGAGATCACAAAAATTATAGGAGTTAGTTAAAGATGATTATAATGAACCAGAATCAACAAGAGAATAGGAAGCAATAAGCAATACAAAAAAAAAAAAAGATTTGAGAGAATCAAGAAAGAAGAATAATAAAGCTCTATTCACCTTTTATTAAGGGCTTGATGTAGCAACTCTTGAGATGGTGGCACTTGCAAAGATTTCAAAGGAAACATAATTCTTAATAAGACTTATAGTGAAGTTGAAAGGGTAGAAAGGGTACGATTGCAAACATTGCGAGAAGATTTTGAGAAGCTAAATAAAGAAAGTAATGAAACAATTTCATATTACTTTACAAAAGTAATCTCTTTAGTACATCAAATGAGAAGGAATGGTGAAAATATTGATAATGTTCGTGTGATGGAGAAGATCTTGAGGTCTTTGGATTTATGTGGTAGTAGCAATTGAAGAATTAAAGGATTTTGAAGATTTGACAATAGAAGAACTTATGGGATCTTTGCAAGCCCATAAATAGAAAATTGATAAAAAAGAAGGAAGATCTCTTGAGAAAGTATTACATAAAAATTTAACTATAAAGAATGTTGCTAGATCTAGTAGAGGATCATTTCAAATAGGAAGATTCTTCTACAGAATAGGAAGAGGAGGAAGATCATCTAGAAATCAATAAATTTATGGAATAAGAAATCAAAGTTTCAACTTCAGAAGATGTTGTAGAAGAAGAGGAAGAAGTCGCGGTGGATATTCAAATTAAAGGAATAATAATGCAAATGTTCAATGTTATAATTGTAAGGAGTATGATCATTTCGCTTCAGATTGTTCACAATATAAATTTGAAGATAAAGTGTTAACTTTGCCAAGAAGGGACCTGATTCTAAAGACCTGTGTTGTTGTTGGCTTGTGGAAAATTTGATGGTAGTAACTCCAACACATGGTAATTAGATATAGGAGCATCTAATTATACGTGTGGAATGAAGGAAGTATTTTTTGATCTAGATGAGAATTATACAGACAATATTAATTTTGGAGATCTTTCACAAAGACTTGTTAAAAGAAGAGGCATAATTCTAATTGAGCTTAAGAATGGTAAGCAAAAGTTCATTTCAAAAGTGTTTTACGTTCCAGATATGAAGAGTAATATTCTAAGTTTGGGATAATTTCTGGAGAAAGGTTTTGCAGTATAGAAGAAAGATAAGAATCTGAGAATTTTTTATGAATCTAGAGTTGTAATTGCTTCTATAAGAATGACAAAGAATAAAATGTTTCCTCTAGATTTGAATATATATCAGTCAAACTATTTTAAAGCATAAACAATCAATATGTCAAATCTTCAACATTTACGTTATGACCATTTAAATTATGGATCATTTATATTATTAGAGAAGAACTAAATGGTTCTTGAAATACTAAAGATAGATCACACAAACAGAATGTTTGAAGTTTAAGTAATGGAAAACCAGAACACGAAGCCATTTCTAAGAAGAAGTTTAAAAGCATCTCAGCCTCTTGATATGGTGTATTCAAACATGTGTGGCCCTACCAAACCTATTTTAATTGGTGGTAACGGGTACTTTCATACTTTCAGAGATGATTTTAGTGGTAAGACATGAATGGATGTATTAAAATAAAAGAAGAAAGTGTTAAACAAATTTAAAGAGTTCAAAAACTTTGTAGAAAATCAAAGCGAATGCAAACTGAAGTGTCTAAGAATAGATAAGGGTAGAAAGTATATTTTACATGATTTTAATGTTTATTGCAAAGAAAATGGTATTATGCATCAGCTTACTATGCCTCAAACCCTACAACATAATGAGATGTCTGAAAGGAAGAATTGAAGCATTATGAATATGGTTAAAAGTATGTTGAAAAAAAAGAAATTATCTAAAAGAATTTTTTAGAGATGTAATAGTGTGCGTTATGCATCTATTAAATGGTGTCCTATAAAGAGACTTTAGAATATTACACTAAAAGAAGTATGGAGTTTGAAGAAACCAAGAGTTAAGCATTTGAGAATTTTTTACGGTATTTCATATGCCAAAATCTAAGAAGAAAAAAGAGCCAACCTTGAAGATAAAAGCCAAAAATATATATTGCTAGGATATGGAGAAAATTTGTATGGTTACAAATTGTATAATCCAATAACCAAGAAGCTTATTATGTCAACAGATGTGAAGTTTGATGAAGATAAACTATGCAATTGGAATATTGAAAATCAACCATGGAGACTAACAGTAGAAGAAGAACAAGTTCAAAATGACAATGAAGAAATCTAGTCTGCACCATCTCCATTTACTTAGGTTGATACTCTTGCTAGTCCTTAAAGTCTAGCTTCAAAAAACACAAAGGGCATATAGGAAATATATGATGTAACAAAAAGAATCAACCTTGATGATGTTAATATGTTTTGCTTATTTTCAAGTAATGATCTTGTTACCTTTAAACAATCTTACCAATAAGCTAAAAGGAATAAGGTAATGAAGGAGAAAATCAATTCTATCAAAAAGAAAAATATATGGGAGTTGACAACACTTCTAGAAAGATACAATACAATAGAAGTAAAATGGATTTTCAAAACTAAAAGGAATGCAAAAGGAGAAGTTGAGAAATATAAAGCCAAATTATTAGCAAATAGCTATAAGCAATAATATGGAGTTGACTATAAATATTTTTTTTCTCCATTTGCAAGGATAGGAATAGTAAGATTGATGATTTTTTTGACAACTAAAAAAAAATAGAAGTTGTACTCGATGAATGTCAAATCAGCCTTTCTAAATGGCACCCTTGAAGAGGAAGTATATGTAGACCAACCACCTAGCTTTGTGGGTAAAAAAGAAGAAAAGGTTTGCAGATTAGAGAAATCTCTTTATAGGCTTAAAGAAGCACCAAGAGCATGGAATTCCATAATTGATGGTTATCTTACAGAGAATGAATTTGTTAGATGTCCTTATGAACATTCCTTATATGTGAAAATAAACTTACAAGGCAAAGTGATGTTTGTTTGCTTGTATATTGATTATCTAAGTTTTACACATGACGATTTCATTATGATTCAGGATTTCAAGCAATCTATGATGAAGGAATTTGAAATGATAGACTTAGGTCTCATGACTTATTTTCTAGGAATAAAAGTGAAGTTGTGTAGTAATGGAATTTTTATTTCACAAATCAAGTACGCAGCAAATCAAGTATGCAATAGAGGTGTTGAAGAAGTTTGCTATGAAAGACTATCAACTTATAGATAATCCAGCCGAGCATGGAATCAAATTAACTAAAGAAAGGGAATGAGCTTTATTGAATCCAACATACTATAAGAGTATTACGGGATGTCTGTGATATTTAACATGTGCCAGGCTAGATATTTTATTTGGAGTTGGTTTGATTAGGTGGTATATAGAAAGACCAAGAAGCTCACATCTAAAGGCAACAAAGAGGATTTTGTGTTTTGTTAAAGGATCATTAAGCTATAGTTTATTTTACTCATTTTCAAAAAATCTTAAGATCACAGTTACAATGATAGTGATTGGGTTGGAAATCTTGAAGATAGGAAGAACGCAACTGGTTTTGTGTTTTATATGTAAAATGCAACCTTTACATGGTCATCCAAAAAAAATCAATTGTTGCTTGGTCAACATGTCAAGCAGAATACATTTTTGCAACCTCTTATGTATGTCATGTAATATGGTTAAGAAAGCTATTAGAAGATTTACAAAAAAAGCAGAATAAAGCTACCAAAATTTTTATTGTTAACAAGTCTGCTATTGCTCTAGCAAAAAATCCAGTTCATTATGAATGTTCAAAGTATATTGATACATGTTTTCATTTTATAAAGGAGCATGTAAAAGAAGAAGATGTGAAGTTGGTTCATTTCAGAACTTATGAATGAGTTGCTGATATTGTTACAAAACCATTAAAGACAAATATGTTTTGTTACTTACAAAAGAAGCTTGGAGTTATAGAGATGAATGGAACAAGTTTAAGAGGGGAGAATGTCGGTGATTAAACTTGTTTGTTAAAAACCAAGTACATTAAAGTCAGTATGAATTAGTGTTAGTTTAATTAGTCAAATTTTCATTTAAAATCTTTGAAGTTTGTAAGCTTGGAGTTATAGAGATGAGTGGAACAAGTTTAAAAAGGGAGAATGTTTGTAATTAAACTTGTTTGTTAAAAACAAAGTACATTAAGTCAGTATTAAAATAAAGTGACATGAAAGTCAGTAATGTTATGGAATTAATGTTTGTTTAATTAGTCAAATTTTCATTTAAAATCTTTGAATTTTGTTAAAGACATTCTTAAATGTTCTATATATATATATATATATATATATATATATATATATATATATATTGTATGGAATTCTTATAATAAAAAGTGTGAGAGTACTAATATTTAATGCCTTGTATTCCATTAAAAATATATGTATGTTAATGAAAGCTTCTTATGAGTGTTATATAATTCATCTGAGTGATATTTGCCAACACTTTTGGCACCAAATATGGTTAGCTAGGATCATACCTAATGAGGTCCCTACGAGCTAAAAAAGAGATAAATAACTTAATTGACCCATTAAATGATCATTACTGTAATTTTTTTTGCTACAACTACGATCTAATAGAGAAAAGGGGAAATTGATAAGTCACCACTTGAGCTGGTAATTCGCCTTCTATTGCCTAATATTTTTTGCCAGTGGGTCGAAGAATAGAGGCTAAGGTAAATAAGAATTTTTAGCTGAAAATTGCAAAATGTTTGAGCAAATTAATTCTTTCATTCTTCCAAATAAACGACATGTGTACTTTTTGAAAAAATAAGATAAATAACTTAATCGAAATGATCATTACTGTAATTTTTTTGCTACAACTACGATCTAATGGAGAAAAGAGGAACTTGACAAGTCACTAGTTGAACTAGTAATTCGCCTACTGTTGCCCAAAATACTCTTTACCAATGGGTTGAAGAATATAAGTTGAGGTAAATAAGAATTTTTAGCTGAAAATTGCAAAAGGTTTAAGCAAATTAATTCTTTCATTCTTCCAAATAAACAACATGTGTATTTTTTTTATTTTTTAGATGAATAGATAACATTCCCTAGAACTAACAATGAAAGAAACTTTTTAAGGTAAGATAAATTAATAAGAGAGTAGGGACAACCTGCACTTTCCATACAAAGCTAGATTAACATTCCAGTACGACCCAAGACAATATGTATGGAGGTAAAACTTGTCTATGTTAATGCAGGTTATGTTTTCAAGTCCTGCCTTTATATTAGCCCATGAAAACAACTTTTTAATTGTATTAGCCATGGTTTCAACATTATTGAAAATATTAATATGGCTTTGCATATGTACTACATAGACCTAAGATAGATTAGTTCTCTTGCATATGTGTTTTGACCCTCTAAAACCATTGAAAAATTAGTGTAAAGAGAATAGCCCTAATGTGCTTGCCCAAAGTATATAACCATGGTAGAGGATTGAGATTGATCGAAGGAAACTAATGGCTATGATCATTCAAATAAGAAAGGTTCTAGTAGTTTCATCATTTTCTATAAATAAGAGGCAAAACAAGAAATAAAGGGAACCAAACTAGAGAGATAGAAAAAGAGTTCTGAGTTGAGAAAAGTGTGGGTTTGATCTAGAAAGAAACATATGAGAAAGAAGAAGAAGGAGAGAAAGAAAAGGAACCCCGAATGTAAAGAAAAGCCTAAAGAGTGAGTGTGGGTTTTTGAGCTAAAAACATGTGTTCTAAGCCAGCTAATATTAAAGGGGTGAAGAAGAATAAGAGGGAAATAAAATGAAAGAAAAAAGAGGAAAGAAAAAAAAAACTAAAGAGAGAAAGAAAGCCAAAGGTAAAGAGACAAAACCACTTAAAAACCCTAGCACCTCCAGCAAGTTACGGTCTACACCATCAGTAACCACCACTTCAAATCCTCCCATATTTGGAACTACCCCTAAGTTAAGCCCGAGTCTTCTTCCCTCTCTTTTCTTTTTTCATGAAAGTTTTGCATTCAAGTTTAGTATTCAAATTAAAAAATAACGAACATGTTATTGTTCATACATGAACACTATTCATTCATGTATTTTTATTAGCTTCGCGTTAATGTTATCATTATTTTGTAAAATTACACATTTTTCTTTTTATGTATGTATCTGTGTGTAAATATTCATTTTAAAAAAGGAACACAAATTATCTCAACAAGTTTTTCATCAACTTAATGTCATGTTTTTTTGTTGACCTTTGTTTTTAACGATTAGGTAGATATGTCTCCTAGTTTGTAGGGAACGATGTAGGCTAACGTGATGTTTTTAACATTGAAATGATTTTAATAATGAGTTGCAAATTTTTTTAAGATAGAGATATTTTGAAAACTTGAATTTCATTGGTTAGGTCAACACATCCTATTTTTAAGGATCAATGTAGGTGTAATGTGAAATTCTTAAATAAAAAATAAGATCAATAATAAGTCCATGAATCTCCTTTAAGTAGGTAGTGATATGGGATAAGCGTAGTTTTCTTTTCAACTTTTTTTTTAAATTTTTTTGTAAGAAAATAAATAAATAATGATAAAAATGTTAAGAAATATTTATAAATAAAACTAAAAAAAAAAAATCAAGTTGGGAGACTCTTGATTCAGGGCCCAATGCTAATTTGATGAACATCTATCAACAATAAATAATTTATGAATAAGCTCATAAGATAATTTAGACATGTGATGAAATAGTAAACTAAATTTAGGAGAAAACACATGGAAAAAATAACCTTTCTTTGAAATAATATAGTAAGGGTGATGTATATCTTTCCTTAAACATAAGTAACCCTTTACTTGAATTTTTGAAACCAATTTATATTTTAGGATTCTTTCCTTAAAGAACTAAGTAGAAACTTTTTTTTTCATGTCTTCCTTTAATTTTTTAAATCTTTTTTTTTTCATGTTGGGAATGTTAGGGTTAGGTTTATATATGTGTGTGTTATCTCTTTTAATGCCTTTATTGTCATTTATTGTTAAGCATTTATTTTATTTATTTTGTTTAATTTTATACATTTATTTATGTTGTTTGTTGTTGTGTTTATTTAATCTACCGAATTGAATGTGCATGCATATTATTTTTCAAATTTTCATACACTTCACAAAAACCTAATAAAGAATCTAGACCCAAGTTCATCCCTTTTAGGATTAGATAGGGAAATTTAAGTGTTGAATGTGACTTATTTCTATCAATGTCACTTAAACTTCTACTTAGATTGGAACGCATCCTATACATTTGGGTATTGTGAAGTTATTCCTTAACTTATTCCTTAACTTATGTTGTATAATTTGGATAATCTAGGAGCCTAAAAAATCTTTAGGGATAAACCAGCTGAGCCAAACCTTTATATGAGCTAGATCATATTCGCTAAGGTTGACTCTCGATAGGACATGAATTATATCATGATAAATCATATTCATTAGTGCTTAGAGTGATATTACCATTTCTCCACTGACCCTTATAAAAAATATAAGATGTTCGGACATATTCAGATTACCACTGAAAATATGGAGATTAGGTCAAAAAAGGCAAATATGATGAGGGAGATTTCTTATCGATGATGTTTAAATCTAGATTACTAGAGTGAGTGAAGCTCAAAGACATGATGCCTAATATCAGTCAACTATTGGATTGTTAGGAGATGTTATCTCTATAAGACTAGATTAACTTCCAAAAAAAGTGTGGAGATATAGCTTAACTACTCAAGATTCGACTACAACCCTCATATTTCTAGGTTATGATAAGGTTATGGGATCTAAAATACAAATGTCTTACTTTTGATATTATAGACATGACTCATATTCTCGAGGAGTATAATTATCTTTAGGGTTGTCCAAAATTATACTTGGTGTAATTCTATATGCTAAAAGAATAAGCTCCATCAAATTATGCCTAGTTGACCAAAGTAGAATTATACCTAATTGACCAAAGTAGGCCATATGACAATGAAAGAGCATATAACTAAGCAAGGTTTCAATCAAGGTTGGTTATAAAACATATTGAAACCCATATTAAAATGAGATTCCAAGATAAAGAAAATGAAACTAATTTGAAGAATTTAGCTTTAGGCATTTAGGGTTTAATCATTTTCTCATCAATAGAAGAAATGATTGACTTTAAGGCTATCAATATATTCAAAAATGAGGTCTCTTTTAAGATTAATCTAGTAGTAGCAGTATTAATCGAGACCTTTTCATCTTTTAATTGTTATAGATAGAAAAGAAAAGGCCACTTAAGATGTTGATGGTAGTTATCTATTTAGATAATGAGCCTTATGGTAGATAAAAATATATCAGGTTTATTTGGAACACCATGTCATTTATGTTTAATGTTAGAAAATTTATTGAGCACACACTAAAAGAGTAGGGAAAGACTACGTAGGAGCTGATGGTTTTAAGCTTGTGAAAATCTTCATTTCATTGGATGATATGATATGTTTATTTTCAATCTTATCTTACATGCTATAGTGATTACTCATAGGTCCTGTTGGTGGGCGCTCAATGTTGCATTAGTTATTTCCTTACCATGGTCATATGATAGTTGCGATTTGAGCAATTCATTTTGAGAACCACTGGTTTAGCTTAGTTTTTATAAAGAATTTAAAGTTTTGATAAACTTACTAGAATTAGTAAAACAAGCTTAGAAGCACCCTAGAATGGTCATTACTACTAGAAGAGTCGATGGTAAGGTTACTCTTAGGCATCTAATGTGGAAACAAATAAAAGAAAAAGGGTACTAGGTGCCATCTTTTAAGGGTCCAAGGAGATTGATGGCTTAGACCATGAAAGATATTTAGAAGGAGATCCAAGCATAGTAAGAGTCTTACAATCCTAGCCTAAACTCAAATTTAGGGGGGATGGGTGCCAAAGAATAAAATTATAGGCCAATTTTACAACTTGAGCATGTGATTTTCATCATGGAAAGAGAAATAGATGACTAGCAAGACCACAGGGTAAAAGAAATGGTGCATACAACATTGGTAATTAACTAGAAAGCTTAAAAAAAAAGAGGAAAGGCTAGAAATCAAGCTAAAAAATGCCCAAAATGAGATTAAAGGATTGGAGAAAACAAAAAAGATGCTTCAAGAACAATGTCACTAGTAAGCAGAGTTGATCACATAATTGGATGACCATCTATGAGAGTTAGTTAGCTAATAGGATGAATTTATCTCAACTAGGCAAACTCTGACAGATAAGAGAGATGATCCAAAAAAAAAAAGGCACACCATTGGGCTTCCAAAACTATACATTATCACATTCAATCTAAAGATGCCAAGAATTATATCATAAAATTGAAGGGCATATTTAGCAGAGGATTAATGAGCTTTAAGAGATAAACTCATATACTACTTTGGTTAGATTCAAGATTGCATCAATAAAGTCATACCATATCTTGGTTTAAAAGTATAGAAGGAATGAATGAAGTAGCTTTGTTTAGGACAATATTTTTTAGAACAAAGTTGTATTATACAAGCTTTGTAAATTATTATTTTGGATTAATAAAAAGATGTTTTAACACATTTTCAAAACATCGAATGATTTGCTTGGTATCTGATGGTTGGTTTATGCTTAAATAAGTTCATGTGATAAAAATCATCGGTGATAACTTGTTGGAAAATTCTCTCTTGAGTTAGAGTTAGGAAATATAAGAGATAGGGTTTTAAGTATAACTAGATGATTCAATAAGAGATAGTAACCATCTTATATGTTTGTGTGTGTGTGTGTGTGTGATATCCCCGGGGGCGCCCAAAGCGGGGCCTTATTAGTCCCACATCGACACAGAGGGGGACCGGAAGCCCGGAAATGGGTGGGGGAGGCCCCGAACAAATACAACTCCTATTTGATATCAGAGCCGAGGACGACTTGTCTTAAGGTGGGGGATTATGATATCCCACATCGGAAGCGAACGTCCAAAGCCAGGACCTTATCAGTGGTGTTGGTTGCTAACATGTTGCACGTTTAGACAAACGGAGGGGAAGGGGGGGGGAGGCCCAAGCGGACAATATACCATGGGCGGTACAATAATATATATATATATATATATATATATATATATATATATATATAGGGTTGTCTACAATAACAAACATACAATGCACTACACATAATCATAATCCTATACAAGGTAAAAATATAAATATAAAGGAAATTCCAAAATCCTATAATACGCCCCCTTAAGCTGAAGGTGAGGACTCCACACAAAGCTATGATCGTAAATAGGCAAAGAAAGAATGAGGAAAAGGTTTTTTTAAAAACATCACGTAATTGATAAGAGATAAACCAAACTTGAATCTCTTTTTTAGCAACTCTATCATAAATAAAATGATAGTCAACCTCAATATGCTTAGTATAAAAATGAAAAATAAGATTCATAGATAGATATATAACACTCAAATTATCACACTATAATGTAGTCATAGGAGTAGAAGGAAGCTAAAGTTTTGAAAACAAAGAACGAGTCCATAAAAGTTTAGTATATCATCAGCTAAAGCCTTGTATTCGATTTCCATCAAAGAGCGAGCAATTGTTCTTTATTTCTTAGACTTCCACAATATAGGTGTATTGTCGAGATACACAAGCCACCCTAATCGGTATTAGTAAAACCATTCAAAGAAAATGAATATCCACGAGTGATGTGTAAACCATAGGAGGTTGTAGCCTTTCAATAATTCATGATGCGTTTGACCCTAGCTTAATGAACATCAAAATGAGCAAGTACAAACTGACATGCCTTACAGATAACATAAGAGATATATAAGGTTTGGTAAATGTGAGATATTAAAGAGAACCCATGATATGTCTATAACGTGTATGATTATAGTATAGAGCACTGAACATCATGACCAGCTTAAAAGAAGAGGATATATATGTCAATATGTTTATAAGAAGATATATATACTTTGTGAAGGATATCAAAAGTATACTTGTGTTATATGAGGATGAGTCCTATAAAGGTAGGTTTAACTTCAATTCCTAAAAAGTAATGCATAGAACCTAAGTCTCACAACTTAAACTCTGAGCTTAATAAATCAATCAAATGTTTGAGCATAACCAAAGTGCTTCAGGTAAGCAAAAAATAACCAGTATACACATGTAAGCAAAAATATATCATCTCCTATAAATAAAATGAATAGAAAGGTATCCATTTTAGAAGTATGAAAGCCAATAAAGAGAAGATAAACACTTAAATGATTGAACCTTACCCAATAAGCTTGTTTCAACCCATACAAATAAAAGTGACATATATGAAAGGAAATAGTAGGATGAATAAAACCAGATGATTGTTTCATATATACCTCTTCTTGAAATATCTCATTCAAGAAAATATTATGATCATCAAGCTGATCAATCAAATAACCGTGATAAACGACAATGTAAGAACTAATCATATAGTAACAGGCTTAACTGTAGGACTAAAGGTTCCTAAATAATTAATTCCCTACTATAGAGTAAGCCCTCTAGAAACTAAACAAGATTTGCATCTCTTAATACTACCATCATCTCACCTCTTAATCTTATACACCCAATGACTACTAATAACATTCATAGAAGAATGAAGGAAACTAGAGTCCATGTACCGTTTGAGTGCAGAACATTAATCCTCTCTTGCATGACATGATGCCATGATGAATATTTAGCATCGTCTTATAAGGTCATTGATTCATATTTATAAGGAGAAGTGATCCATGAGACTCAAGAGAGAGTTATACAAAGATTAACAATCTTGGTTTTTTTAGGCAAATGACCATGGAATGCTACCATGGGATTTGAATTAAAGATATTGGGTTAACATTTATAACTTACTTACCAGAACATTTAGAGATATTAACCACCATATTTAACCTGGAAGGTGATAATTATGAAGGAAAACTTAAAGTTAAGCTAGACCGTGCAAGAGGTGATGAAGCATGTGAAACTTGATGACATAAAGAAATAGAGTTTGTAATTTGAGAAACAGAAACTATACTTGGGCAATGATCAATAAAGGAAGAACCATGTAAAGGTAGATTATCACAATATTGCTTATTGAAATGGATCAAGGAGAGGGAGTATGTGTAGAGAATGGTTTAGGATATTGAGATGGAAAAAATGTCAAATATGGTAGAGATTTACTTATCTATTAAGAATTCTCAAATAGGAACATATTTTCATGAAATCTAAAATGTCAGAGAAATGTACATTCATTTTAAAGACAAATCAAGGCATTAATAACCCAAGAAATAGATTAAAAAAAAAATCTTACTTATGAGCATTGTATGGATGAAAGAATAGAAAACATATACACTTGAAAGAACGAAGAAAACTATAACCCGTGGAAGACTGAAAAAGGGTTTTAAATGGTATGTTATAATTTTCAACACAACAATTGGCATACGATTAATTAGATAAACAGATGTTTCAAATGCATAGCTCTAAAATTCTAAGGTGTTTTTCATTAAACAAGAAGTGAGATTAGTTCTAAGGTGTTTTTCATTAAACAAAAAGTGAGATTAGTTTTCATAATATATCGATGGTTATTTTGTTCATAAGTATGAGGATAAATTATTCGATGTGGAATACCAATGGTTTTAAAATATGTATTTAATTTTATATATTCACCACCTAATTTTGTTTGAATAGATTTAAATTTTATAAATAATTTTCATTTAATATGAGCTTGGAAGTTTGAAATACAACAAAGACATCAGATTTTGCAACCAAAGAAAAGAACCATATTTATTTAGTGTAAGCATCCTAAAAAATCATAAAATAACAAAAACCATCAAATGAGAACATGGTGGAAAGTCTCGAAACATCACTAAATATCAGTTCAAGATGAGCAAAAGTTTTGTAACCTGTAGGTCTTAAAGTCAAATGCGATGATTTTCATAGAAGACATGTTGGATAATTAAAATTAAAAAAAAAATTGACATGCAAGACACTTTTTTATTAGACATTAAAGACTTAAAATTCATAAACTAGGATACTCAAGCTGACAATATCTAATATCATGAGAGGTAAACATAGATGTTGATAAGAAGGCTCGAGGAAAAGATATTATAGAAAACTTGAAGATAACATAAAGGTTATCCTTACTCTAACTAGAAAATTGCACTTTCTTGGTTATTAGAACCTTGACATAGAACATATAGTTGTATGGTCTTGGAATTTGACAAGAAAGCAAAAGCTCTTTAAAGTCCTTCATATGTTGTACGATGTCTCACAATCAACCAAACTTCAATTGATAAAAAGGAGATGAGAGCACTCATAATTAATTGATCTTGTTGTTTTTATTATAGAAAGAGAGGTTAATCATTAGATTTGTTCTTTTGGTGATAATAATATGTGAGGAAGAGTAGAACAATGTTGCCCAAAGAGGCATAATTGATCTTGTTGTTTTTATTATAGAAAGAGAGGTTAATCATTAGATTTGTTCTTTTGGTGATAATAATATGTGAGGAAGAGTATAAGTAAAAACCATCAATGAAAGTATACACGCCTTAACCCAATAAGTACGACTTCATTTACATTCTTCAATATAAAAAATTATTATTGATCAACTTTAAAAATATAACTTGATGGGCATTATAGAGGGGGATCACATTAGAAAGATTAGGAGAAGTTATGATTTGATTATGATTAGGATCCATAAATAATTATACTAAGATTGTGCTCTAATACCAAGTTAGGAATATGGTTTTCTAAGTATAATAAAAGGCTTCAACAAGTGATAACAGTCATCCTCTTATATACATATGCAATAAAAAATTGCTAGAAAGAAATATAGGTCACCTGGTGAAAGCTCAACTTCCCTTAAAATCCACAATACTAGATTTAAGTGGAGAAATATGGAAAATAAAGAAATATCACAACTAGAACAAAGCAACCAAATAGAGATAAAAGTCTAAAAGAATATGTTAAGCTCATTAGCCTTATTGAGCAAGCACTGCTAGCTATACCATCAGGGGAAGGGACCTACAACTAAAAGCAAACTCAGATAGAAATGCCACAATACCCTAATGTCCACTCAATGTCATAAATGATGTCAAGGCAATATGCTTTTACCTACCAAACTAAGAGGTATTAAGCACTTCTCTTGAGTTCTAATTCATAATATATTTTTCATATGTAAGTACGCCACAAGTATTGTAAGCATAAGTTACTCCAATTATTGACCTTACCATTGAAAAAACCTAGAGGGTTAAGATGGCAGAAAAGCTTGACTCTAAAAAGTTATGTGCAATAAAAAAAAAAAGCTTTGAGTAATTGAAGCTCTAGACTTTTATAACCTAGTAAAGGCAATTGAAATATGTCTTGTGCCCAACATTGTAATACCTAAGACATCTAATGTGCATGAGTTTATAAATGTAATGGCACATAGTATCCCATTATGCATCTATGGGTATATTGCAACAAAATGGATAAGGTAGTTCATAACAAGAAACTTATAATCTACTTTTTTCTATAAGAGTTTAAGTGGTACATTGCTAAGTTGATACATACATCAAGATAATACCAAGATCAAGAGGTAGAGGGATTTGATGAATGCCTTTTATAAAGTAGTATAAGTTTAATATAGATGTGGCTCCAAACTACTTTAATTTGTAAAACATGAAAAAAAAAGCTTAAAAATCCATTAAAGAGTATGCCCAAAGATTTCGCAAAGTGGTTGCACAGACCCATCCTCCACTAATTGAAAAGGAAAAGATAACACACTTCTAAATACATTTTAAGCTTCGTACTTTGAATATTTTGTAGGTGGTTTGACGTGGTATTTTATAGATATTGTTATTGTGGTCGATAAAATAGAGTAGGTAGTAAGGGTAGGACAAATCTCGGACCCTTCTGAAATTAAAAAAAAAGGGTTTGGAAGTAAAGAAAAGACAATAAGGTGCACCAGGTGGAAACCAATCACTTTTAAACTAAAGGTTATTGAAATAATCAATAAAGGTTCAACCAAAAAGTTAATACCAATAACATCTATCTTTAACCATTCACTTAAACATCATCAAACACTATATCCATCACCAATCTAAACTCATCTTCATAATTTTTTTATTTACTAACCAAACAATTTCTTATAAAATCAATCATTGTTTAACTAATCAACATTAGACAACCAAGTTCACCCAAACAGCCTAATGAAAAAGGCATTACCACCTTTTTTTTATACCTATAAGATAAATGTTCAAAAATCTCATTGGCATTGGATAAATTGCTATTACCCCACACCACCTTACCCTTATTATTGCAAATGTAAAACCCGAAAAAAAATATATAAAGAGGAATGGGATACATTTTTTAAAAGTAAAAGAAATTAAATGAAAAGAAGGTATTAAATAGTCAAAAGGAAAGATTAAGAAGAGACTAGATTTCAAATAAGAAACAAGTGGGGTCAAAGTGAAAATACATGAAATTGTAACAATAGATAGCCCTATTTTTTTCTTAAAGGTGGCCGATAACTTTGGAAAGAAAGAAAAGAGTGAAGGTTTTCTTGAAACTTCTTCAAATTTTCTTATAATTCCTTAGAAAATTACATGAAAAGGGTTGGCTTATGATGATTAATAGAGGTCAAAGTAATTGAGTAGTTTAAGAGAGTTATATGAGTTTAAGAGTGAGAACAATGGTTAAAGAGGGAATGAAGAAAGAGAAGGATAAATGATTGATTTCTATCTTACATTTCTTTTGAATCTTTGTCATTTCAATGTAAGCATTGCTTATTTGTGCTTAATTTTGATAATTCCATGAATGAGAGCTTGAATGATGTTATGTATAATTATGGAATTTTAAACTTGAGAAATTTATTGATTTAAATTGTAATGTTGCTAAAATCTTGTTTATAAGCATAAAAAAATTATTGGGTCAAGTGTTAATTGAATGGGTTGATGATGAAAACAACATGATATTTTCTCTAGGGCTTTTGGCTAAAGAGTGAATGAGAGGGATGAGTTGAATTAATTTAAATTGATGTTAAAGCATGTTCAAATGTATGAAATGGGAGTGGGTGATGAGTAAAAAACAGAGAGGATTTTCGACATAAGGATAAAGAAAGAAAGAAGAATTGGTAGTTATGGTTAATTCCTACAAGTAAATAAAATTTTGAATTAATTGAGAATATTTGAATATAACTTGAATTGGTGAAAAGATTTGATTGTTTGACAAGAATATGAGAATTGTGACTTCTTTAAGTATAAGATGTGGATTGAATGAAAATTTAAAATGAAACTCTTATGATGAGAATATTAAGTTTAATTTAATTATGATAATATAGGAGAGGTTGTAGTAGCGACATAACATTCAAATCTAGTTATATAACAATAGACTCTAGATGGGTGTTTAACACCTTTATAGTTAAAGAATTTACTATAAGTTAATATGGAATGCAATTTTCTTTAAATGCAAGATTTAGTTGTAATAATTAAAAATGTGAATATGAAAATGTGTAATTGAGTTATGAAACCAATGTATTGACTTCTGAATAGGAATGCCAGAATGATTGGCAACCATAAGAATTATCTAGATTGATTGGTATCCAGTTAGGATTACCGGATTGAATGGCTTTCGAGTTGGAATGCTAGAATGATTAGCAACCATGAGGGTTAGCCGAATTATTTAGTATCCAGTTGAGATTACTGGATTGAATGGCTTTCGAATGGGAATGTTGAAAGGATTGGCAACCATGAGGATTAGTCGGATTGTTTGGTATCTAACTGAGATTATCGAATTTAATGGCTTCCAAATAGAAATGATAAAGTGATAGATCATTGAGGGTCTTATGGGATTTTTATTCAATCAATAAGATTAGGATTGAAGTTAAAGGAAAGTTACATAAAATAATGTAGTTCATGAGGAGTTTTAAAGTAATTTATAATAATAAAGATTTTTGGTAATGAAATATTGATCTTTATTTCAGGTTCTTTACTGGATCGCTATGAGGCATTTTCAGTCATTATTCTTTTGTTGTAGTTGAAAGGTGGGAATTTCTTCTAATTATGTGCAGTCAAGCTTTTGTATTGTAAACTCTTGTATACATTTTGTGTTATGTAGCTAAAATATGTAAGTTTCAAATATTACATTAGTAATGGTATGTAAAGAAGAAACTCACTTTGAATGTTATATATATAATTTTCAATTAGTTCAATGCATCTCATGTATTAATTTATGCTATTTGTATTTGTTGTTAACATGAAATCAATGAAAAATGAGAGATGATATAAGGATAGGTGAATGAATGAGTTAGGGCTTATTCAAGTTGAGTATTGGTCCAAAATGATTTGATCGATTTTGTGTTAATTTATATATGTTTGTTGTAAATATATGATTAATCTTAAAATAAAACTAATATTTAATATACTGCACAAACTGGGGGACCATTTAGGATTACCAAATGTTCGATTGACTGATTGATATGAGAAGCAGTAAAATTGACTATTGTTTAATTCAATCGATCAAACTGATTAACTGTTTGTTCTACCATTAAAGACACTTGTGAAATTTAATAGCATCTGGTTAACTGATTGGTTGTGTCAATATGAATCTGTTGATCGTTCTAACTGATAGTGAACTATTACTAGAAAAAAAATACCCTAGTATTACATTAACCATAACTTAGCATGATGTAAGGAATGAATTTAAAAATTAGAGATATTACAACAAACCTAACCACAAATATGAATCCCATACTAGTGACATCGAGCATAACATTGATAATTGTAATACCTTTAAATGCAAGCTCCTTCATCTTATTAAGGCAAGTTAGATAATATTTTATGGGATTTTATATACCTAAATTTAAACACAAACCCCTTGCTAAACCATATTATTACAAGGAAGAGAGGTGTAAGCATGATTTCCACTAACTTTAGGTATGATAGAAAATGAGCCACCTTGAAAATAACAATGAGTAATTTGTTTGAAATGTTATCCTAAATAAATTACCTAAGGGTACCCTCTAAAACATAAGTTATTTGGAATCCTAATAAGTACTGTAAGTCTTATCATGAGTCAGGGAACAATATCGATAACTATGATAAATTTCATCGTGATGTTGAGACCATGATGATCCTAAGTATCCTATGATTTAATAATAATGAGGTTGAGAAAAAGGTTAGAAGGCTATCTTTCCAATGAGTAAATGTTAACAAAGTGAAGGTATATAGGTACCAACCAAATAAGAATGGTCCTCTAAGAATGATTCTTTCTGTACCAACCTATACAATCACTAGTAACTATCATGATTTGCCTTATAATTATAAGTACATCTATCATAATAAAGAGCTATACACTATCATACAGACTAAGATTGGGAGTTTGATAACAAGTGGAATGTTTTTTACTTTAGGGGAGTTAGAAAGGTAAATAAAGGTAAAAGAAAAAGTAGAACAAGAGTTTGCCAATGATGATAAAATAAATAAGCTAATAATGGATGATAAAGCCACTAGTTTTCTCAAATTGATGAGACATGGTGATTATATTGTGGTTGATTAACTAAAGAAAACCTTAGCTTAGATATCCTTAATCTCTTTTATCTTGAGTTTAAAACCATATCAAGAGATTATAGATAAAGCATATGTTCTTGAATATATCATATCTGATTCTATTAATCATCTAGTGAGAAGAATCCAATCCATCAATTACATGTATGTCTTTGATGATGAATTAAGTCTAGAAGGTACTAGTATAATAATTCATTGCATATCATGGTTAAATACAAGGATTATATCATAGCAAAGGTTTTGATAGATGATGGTTCAACTTTTAATATGCTTTCAAAGAACATTTTGGACCATTTACCGGTTGATGCATTAGATATGTGTCCATGTAATATGATGGTTCGCCATGACAAGTGATATGTGACATCCATATGGACTTGGTCATTGGACCACAATAGTTTTATGTCATTCTATGAGTGATTGTGATGCGAACTTAAAGGGTAAGAACTCTAGAATCTATAATCAAGATAGAACACGATTAAAAAAAAATCAAGTTGAAAAGAATTTGATCTAATGATTACTTGAACCAAATAACCGTACTTATTGGATGAAAAACCCTAATTTGTTGATTATAACAAACTAATAACCAAAGGTTTAAGGTTAAAAACTAGACGTGTTGATTATAATGAACCAATAAATAAATGTATAAGGATTAATGCCATAAAGAACTAATCTTTGATAAGTTCTATAGGTTCTATGAAGAACTAAGAGTAAAAAGAGACTCCCACACAAGTTTTATTTTTGAATAATCAATCCATCTCCCTAAATACAAGATAAATAATCTTATTTATAATAGGTAAAACATCTTAAATAAGGCTGAAAATTAACAAAATAGTTCTAAATAAAATAGAAAAAATAATCCTAAATAAACTAGGAAAATATTGCAAATCCCAAATAGTAATTTTTAGGCTATATCGCAAGGCCTTTTCGATGTCTAATCTCTACTAAATTTCAAACTTATATGAAACAAAGCCTTTTAATCCTCTAGAAAAATACTAGCTTGATTTAATGATTGAATTAAAAGTTATGTCCATTAACATAAAACTATACATTAGAAAAATAAACTCAATCCACATGTAAATAGGAAAACAAGTTGAATCCATGATTCTTGCAGGAAATGAGACCTAAATACCTTGAATTAGCCCATTGGATGCCAATTTAATCTTCTTAGCTTCTAACCTTGTAATAAACCCAAATGACACATGTAATGAATCTTATGGTGTTACTTGATAATTCTATCATTTTTTCTCTCATTAAAAGGATTCGGTCACAAATCATCATCTTTCTTAATGTTGACTCGTTTTTGGAAAACATATTGAAAGCTATAAAATATATTAGTAATAAAAACCACATACTCTCTTATGTATTTTCACCTAAAAATATGTCACTTTACTCATGTTCCACTTTTAACTTGGTTTTTTTCAATTTTATTCTCACACCCTCTTACTTTTTATCACTCTTAACTTCCCTATTTAGTTTTTTTTTATTGAACTAAACAAAAATCTATCAAAAAAAAGTCACCTTACGTAGTTTAATCAATTAATGCGACAAGGCAAGATTTGAATCAACCTGATTTTGTGATTTGATCCTCTCTCTCTCTCTCTCTCTCTCTCTCTCTCTCTCTCTCTCTCTCTCTCTATATATATATATATATATATATATATATATATATATATATATATATATATATTTTGCATAATACTAAATTGATAAATAACTTTTCCATTTTTATCAATGAAATCGCAAACTGAAAAACTAAGATAAAGTTGAAACTAACAAAGGATACATGATTCAAAACATGAAAAAAAATGAATTTAAAGATATATAGATATATAAAACTTGATTTTAGAGCCAAGCTTTGATACCAACTTATACGAACTCGAAGGGTAAGAACCTTAGAACTCATAATTAAGATTTCTTTGTAATTTCTATTTATGGTTGAAACCAAATTTATCATTTTTTTTTCTTTTCATCTTGTTTTTTTATATATAATTAATAAAAATGCAACACTAAGTTAAACTAGAGAACAAACTGAAATTCAAGACACAAGAACTAGGGTTCAACAATTTTAAAAGAACTGAACCTAACAAAGAACTTGATCTTTTTATTCCTAGTGTTGTTATTTATTTGTTATAAGATTTTAAGGATGTGTTTTTTGACGATGTTCCTAGTGGTTTGTCACTACTAAGGGGAATAGAATATCAAATTGATCTTGTATCCTAAACTGCAATTTCTAATCAACCAGCCTATAGAAGTAATCCCGATAAACAAAAGATCTTCTAGGACAGTTAAGGAGATGATGTCTAAAGGGTATATAAGGAAGAGCATAAGTTCATAAGTAATTATCGTAGTACTTCTTCCTAAAAATAATGGATGTTAGAGGATGTATGTTGATTGTTGTACTATCAACAACATTACAATAAAGTATAAACATCTTATTTCTAGGCTAGATGATATGTTAGATGAATTGCATGGTTCATAGTTTTTTACTAAGAATAATTTGAAAAATAGATATTATCATATTAGAGTGAAAAAAAATGAATGAAAAATTGTTTTTAAGACTAAATATGATTTGTATGAATAGTTAATCATATTGTTTGGTCTTACTAATGTTCCTAGTACATTTATAAGATTGATAAATCATGTTTTACATGTATTTATAAGTAAGTTTGTTGTTTATTTTAATGATATCTCAGTATATAGTAAAAGTATAGATGAACATATTAAAAAATTGTTTTATGTATTTAATGTTTTAAGAAATAAAAAACTATATTCTAATTTAAGGAAGTGTATTTTTTTCAAGTAAAAATTATGTTTCGTAGATATGGTAGTGCAATGGGTATAGAGATGAGGTGAGAAAAATGTGGTTGATTCTTGCAGAATAAGTCGTTAATTATATATTTTTTTTACATGTTGAATTGATTAAAAAATAATTGGTGAGAATTGGTAAATTTAAAATTAATAATTAAATGAAGTGAATGATAAATCATTATTGATGAAGTTAAAAATTGTTAGTCTTATTTAGATTTTGTTATGTGATTTTAATTTCAAGATAATAAATGATAAAAGACATTATTAAAGAGTGAACAATGTTAATATTGTTTGAATTATGATGATTTGATGAAGTTGAAATTAGAAATTAAATAGTTAAGTAAAATGTTTTTTAGAATTTATATATACATTATATTTTTCATATATATTAAAAATGTATTTTTAACAATTTTAAAAGACATTTTAAGTTTTTTGTAATAATAATGATAATAATACTCCCTAAAAAAACAATAATTGAAAAGTTCTATATTAAAACAAAAAATAATAGTGATATTTTTCTAATATAATAAAAATATATTTAGAAATATGATAACGGTTACTTTTTAAAATATATATTTTAAATATAATTAAATAATATTTTTTAAAAAAAATTATTTATAAAATCAACATATTAAAATAATTTAAAAATATAAATAAAATATTTTTTGAAACGAAATTCTAAAAATATATAAATAAGAAAGGGACTGACGACATCATTTGGCTTTCTTCAAAATATAAAACGACAACAGACTAGAGAATAGAAGAGCTCTGTCTTCGTTACTCCTCTTTCAGGCGAAAACCTAATCCCCAAAAATCATCTAATTTGATTTCTCAAAACTCAGTCAAATCAAATCAATAAAAAAATGGTGTTGGCAGAGTTAGGAGGGAGTATATCCCGAGCAATCCAGCAGATGAGCAATGCTACAATCATCGACGAGAAAGCATTAAACGATTGCTTGAACGAGATCACTCGCGCTCTTCTTCAATCCGATGTTCAATTCAAGCTTGTTCGTGATATGCAAACCAATATCAAGAAAATCGTCAATCTTGACGATCTCGCCGCCGGTCACAACAAGCGCAAAATCATCCAGCAAGTAACCACCACCTTTTTTCTTACAAATTTTTTCAATGTTCAATCTTTCTTTTCATTTTTTTTTAAATCCCGAATTATTTCAATTTAATTAATTAATAATAATAATAATAATAATAAGAATAAGAATAATAATAATAACAACAAGAATAATAATAATTCAGGCAATATTCAACGAGCTGTGCAAAATGTTGGACCCGGGAAAGCCATCTTTTACTCCAAAGAAGGGAAAAACTAGTGTTGTTATGTTTGTTGGTTTACAAGGTATTTCTATTTTCTTGGACTGATTTTTATAGTTTTTTATTTATTTATAAAAATAAAACAGGAGTAATGAAGTTTTTTTATATGTATAATATAGGGTCGGGGAAAACAACAACATGTACGAAATATGCGTATTATCACCAGAAGAAAGGGTGGAAACCAGCGCTAGTTTGCGCTGATACTTTCAGAGCTGGTGCTTTTGATCAGCTGAAACAGAATGCTACTAAAGCTAAGATTCCATTCTATGGAAGGTAGGTGGGTAGGTAGTGATAGTTAATAATTGTAAGTTAGTGAATTCAATGCCTTGTTGTTATGAATTGAAAATGGTTGGAATGCAAATTATTGTTTTGTTGGTGTGTACAGCTATATGGAATCAGATCCTGTGAAAATTGCTGTGGAAGGTGTGGAGAGATTCAAGAAGGAAAATTGTGATCTTATAATTGTTGACACTAGTGGGCGGCATAAACAGGAAGTTGCGCTTTTTGAAGAAATGCGACAAGTTGCTGAAGCAACGGTATTTTTCTTTTTTTGTTAGTGGTTTTACATGATCTGGTTACCACGCTAGTAGTCACTGAATGTCATTGGCACTAAAAAACATGTTTCTTTTCTGTTTTGACACTTCCAGAAACCAGATCTTGTTATATTTGTCATGGATAGTAGTATTGGTCAAGCTGCATTTGATCAGGCTCAAGCATTTAAGCAAAGTGTTGCAGTTGGAGCTGTGATTGTTACCAAAATGGATGGTCATGCTAAGGGTGGTGGTGCACTTAGTGCGTGAGTATTTCTTGCAATTTTGTACTCACTCACTCTATATTCATGGTTTGATTAAGTGTGTTGAGGAAAGATCTTACACCATTAAAAGTGGCATTTATTTTTATTTTTTTGATAATGAAGATATCTTTATCACCTTCGTTCTATACAGGATTAACTTCCATATACCTTTAAGTTGATATTCTGAAGTTGCTGCATTTGGGATTTTTTTTTTCTTTTGCATGTATTTCTTTCATGTGTCTATGTAATGTCCTTTCCAGTTGTTGGAATGAAATATAGATATTTTTGTTGGGACATTGATACCTAACTAATGGAATGCTTACAATATAGCCACTTCCCGATAAAATAATCTTATCAATGTTGGTCTAAATTATCTTTCCCTCATGTTTGGCTGTGTTTAACAGAAGCACAAAAAAAGACTTTGCTTTTGGATCACCAACATATATTTCTTGATTCATACTAAGCTTCCTTTTGTTTAAATATTTATACTAATTGTTTTAGTACAATGTGTGCAGTGTTGCAGCAACAAAGAGTCCTGTCATCTTTATTGGCACAGGAGAGCATATGGATGAGTTTGAAGTCTTCGATGTTAAACCTTTTGTTAGTCGGCTTTTAGGTATGCACCTCCCTTCTTTCAGTTTGACACCTTTGCTCTGATGATGTTATTCTGCATTTTAAATTTGTTTGGGTGCTCATGATGATTAAGGTCCTTCCATAAAAATGCTTTTCCTACCAGGTATGGGTGATTGGTCTGGTTTCATGGACAAAATCCATGAGGTTGTTCCTATGGATCAACAACCAGAGCTTCTGCAAAAACTTTCTGAAGGGAACTTTACCTTGAGGATTATGTATGAACAATTCCAGAATCTACTAAAAATGGGTCCCATTGGGCAGGTTCTCATTTAACTCCCCTGTTTACGTGGTGTTCTATTTTGATTATTTTTATCAGTTGTGTCTATGGTAAGGGAAAAAAATGTTTTCTTATCAATAACTTCTTTGTGACTGCCATCATATCTCATGTAAGTGCTAGTTTGTGGATAGTTGAATAACATTTTCCCCTTCACATGTTCAGAAAAAATCTACCATCTTAGGAGAGTTTCTATTTTGTTATTTCTCATTCTGGCTTGATTCTAATATGAATTACAGTTTGTAATTGCCTGCTCTTTTGTCAAGTAGTAGACTGAGATGTTTGAAAGCATTAGGTATTTTTTGCCTAGGATATTGTCCAATTCATTTAGTTCCACAATTAAACTTTTGTGGATCAGAAATTCTTTATTAGATAGCTTGTTAACTACTATCAGATTAAACTCCCAACTTTTTCTTCCTGTCACTTCTCTCAGTGCTGTAGTCCAATCTCTCACCAGTAACCAGTTCCTGTGAACTTTAGCAGAGCCTCTGAACTTTGTTTTGGTAGAAATATACTTGTGTAGAGATATGTCCTGGACTTGTTATCTTCTAATCTCTGATATTCACAGGAAATCAATAAGATTAACCCAATATGCAATTAATGGATGAGCTTTTTTCTACAAGAAAATGCTCTTGCATCATGTTCTTAAAATGATACAAGTTATACCCAAGTTAGATACAAGAATCTGACACTGGAAACTGGAGGTAGCTTCGATAGCAATACATTCGCTACATTTAGGCCGTCCCTATTTTTTCTCACATGGGAAAACTTTTAACAAAAATAAAGGGGAAGTGATATCTCTTATGCATTTCTTATCCAATTTGATTGCTGCTTTAGATACAGGTCTGATTTGATTTGTTGCTATCCACACTTTAACTTGTTTGACTGCTATACCTCAAAGAATGAAAATGAGAGAAGCTAGTGAGAGGGAGGCAAATGGTGCAGAAAAAACTGAAAAGAAAACAGAGAGAGAGAGAGAGCTTTTAATCTGTCCCGAATTAGTTTTATACAGTTGCATGAACTCCATTTTTTTGCATGAACAATTCATGTCCCGAATTAGTTTTATACAGTTGCATGAACCATTTTTGTTGAACCATCGTTGAACCATCCAATTAAATGAGTTGGGCTGTGCAATAAACAATAGTACCATTCAAGGTAATAAAGGCTTGAGTGTAGTGATGTTACTGTCCATGCTGACTGAAATGCTTAGTTCTCTCTCCCTCAACCCTTTCTCCCCTTCTTCCTTTTATTTGAGTTGCGACTTTCAGCTTATTATTCCTTTGGTCTCCTTGTGCAGGTATTTTCAATGCTTCCTGGATTTAGTTCTGAATTAATGCCAAAAGGTCGTGAAAAGGAAAGCCAGGCAAAGATTAAGCGCTACATGACCATGATGGATTCAATGACTAATGAAGGCAAGTAATGCAATTGATATATTTATGTCAAGGATGTTGTCTCTTGGACATTGAAAACATAATTGCTGATTGAAGCTATGGGGTTTCTTATCTAATATCTGTTGCTGCTGATCTTTTACAGAGTTGGATAGTTCAAATCCAAAGCTTATGAATGAGTCACGTATTATGAGGATAGCACGGGGTTCAGGCCGTTCAGTTAGAGATGTAATGGAAATGTTGGAAGAGTACAAACGACTTGCTAAGATCTGGAGCAAAATGAAGGGACTTAAGATTCCAAAGAAGGGTGAAATGAGTGCCCTTTCTAGAAACATGAATGCACAACATATGAGCAAAGTTCTCCCACCACAGATGTTGAAGCAGATTGGTGGTATGGGTGGCTTGCAAAGTTTGATGAAGCAAATGGGTTCTGCCAAGGACATGATGGGCATGTTTGGAGGTGGGGACAAGTAAATGTGTGATTAGAAGTTTAGGAAACTATAAACGAGTTAAATTGGTTTTTATCCATGACTGAGCATTGCCTGGCTGGATAGGAAGAGGTATGGAATGGTTTAGTAGGGAAATGGTGCCTCCAAGAGTTTTTAGCAGACATTCTTGAAAGATTAAGGCCTTTGACTCAATTCATTTTATTTTCCTCCTCCCTTTTCTGAAACAGCGGTGCAGTCTCGTAACAATAGCTGTGGCTGTTAAAGTCTTCCTGTTTTATTTGTATTTATTCAAGGCGGGTGAAAAAAAGTGTGAAAAATAGATGTCATGTCTAAGCATAAAAGGATGCAGGGCTAAAGATGTATTAGTGAGGATTTTGCATAATAAGTTGGGCTTTTTTTTCTTGTCAGAGTTCCATTCGAAGATGCTTCGTGAGAATTTTGCTTTCTCACCACATCTTGATATTTGCTATACTTTCGTGCCCATATTATCTTCATTTCATCTGCGATCCTTACTTATAAGTGGACGGATTAATCTTTTGCACCTATAAATATTGCCAGAGGCTGTTTCTCAGGACTGTGATGGGAAGAACCTCTGCCAAAAACCACCTATAAATATTGCCAGAGGCTGTTATGGAGTCTATATATGTATGTCTTGCCTGTTTTGTTTACGTGAAAATGGCAAGCCTCTCCTTCCTTCCATGAGATGAGTACTGTGCAAAAAAGTTTTTGCACTTCTCAACAAAAAACCAATTACCTTTCTTATGGTGGTAACACGGTTTTTTTTTCTCGTAACTCCTTGATTATTATTATATTGATTTAAATAAAGTTATTTTTTTAATATATTAAAATGATTTAAATGCTCTTCAAAGCCAAAAAGAAAAAACTAAACTAATTTTTAGAGGCTTTTTAGTATTTTTTTTCTCTTTTCAAGTGTTTTTGTCTTTTCAATTTGATATTATTTTTGTTATAATCAAGCTCACTTACAGGTGAATTGATAATTTATTTAAAATAAATATTATTAAAAAAAAGCGTGGATAACTCCCATGCCTTTTGATCACAACGTGCAGCATCGTTCAGTGGTTATACACCACCTTTCATAGCAGCGTTAGAAGCATGCCGATGCGGTTTTCATAGTGGTCATGGCGATTGGGCTCCGTTGAACTTTTTTATTCTCCTCTTACTTTTATCTCTTATATCCTTGTCAAAATACAAAGATGTTGGTAATTTATTTTTTGTATTCAATTTGATCCTTACTTTTTTATTTATATTTTTTTGTTTTTTATTTGGTTTTTTATTTTTTTCTTCAATTTTATCCATCGTCATTTGATTTCACATAGTTTATAAATCAAATTTATTCCACATTCTTTTGATTATTTTTTTAGCCTTTTTCTAATTGGATTTTGTTCTTAATTTCATTATTCAATATTTTATTGATTGAGGATCTTGCTTCATTAATTTTTTAGACTCATGTTCTAAGTCATGAGTTTTGAAAGTTAACACGGGTTGATTTTAGTTTTTTTTTAGGTCCTTTTTATTTTTTTTTATTTTCATCATTCAATATTTGATTTATTAGAAATTATCCTTTATACTTTCTTTTTTCACTTTTATTTTTATGAGTTCATCCCAATTCTATGTCCATGATCGTTGGGTTAGTAAATTAAACCGGATTAACTTGAATTTTTTTGTTACTTTTCTAAAATTAATTTTTTTCAGTTTCATCTTTTAATATTAAATTATTTAATAATTAAGATCAATAATTTTATTCAATTTATTTTTAATAAGATTCTCTTAGCATCACGACCAAGTTCATATTTAAGATGCTATCCATTTGTATAGCTCCGAATGGTACTTTTCCAAGAAATTACTCTCACAAAAGACTTGAACCATGAAAGTTAATGTCAAAGCAAACTTAGTAAACAAAAATTACCTTCCAAAAAATTGTCGTAATGCAAGTTTTCATGCCAAAGAGGTGACAGGTAGCGTTCAAACCAAGTCCTTTCAACGTGAGAGAGAGACTAGGGATCAAATAAGCCAATTGAACAAACATGCAACCCTGTTACTGTGTTGTCAGCACCTTTTATTAAAAACAAATTGCCTTGGATTCCTTACAATTTCTTTTTATCCCTTTATTATAAAGAAACTCTAAAATGTATGGGTTTTCACTATAGTAATTTACATTGAAAATCTCATTTTATCCTTTTAAAAACCATCAAATTAACTAGTTATTTTGGGGTAAAATATTTTTTTATAAGGATACATTGATCATAATTGATTTTTTTACATTATTTAAGAACCGTGCAATGACTAAAATAACCTTTCAAGCAAAAAATAATACACATGGTTTTTTTGTCTTTTACTCTTGTTTTTTTTATATATATTCATAAAATGAAAAGGTGTCTTTTATGCATAATTGAGATTACCTGACAAACAAAAAAAAAAAATTACAAGGGCTTTGCTTACATTTGTTTTTTTTTTACACTTGTGTTGATTAAGGGATAATTTGATCTTTTTAAAATTTAAAATATTAATAAAAAAAAGATGGCTAGTGTGTGTCACTCACATGCCAATAAGTGGACATTGGTCGCGTCATATAAACAACGCATGTTACGTCAGTGGTGTTGAAAGCATGTTGACACCATCTTCCTAGTGATATGATGCGTATGTAATGTGGCACAATGTTTGGCGCTGGTAGACTTTTTTTTTCTTCTCTCTCTTTTATCTTTCTTTTTTTTTGTCAAAGTATGAAGGTGTCGTATCATTTATTTTTTATATTTAATTTGGTCCTTATTTTTTATCTTTTTTTTATTATTGATTTTGTTTTTCAATTTTCCCCATCATCATTGGTTTTTATAGATTCCTTTGTAAAATTGATTTATTTTTCAGTTTCATCCTTCAACATTTGATTTTTTAGAATTGGTCTTCATGCTTTTTTTTTTCAATTTCTTTTTTGTGGGGTTATCTCAATCTTATGCTCATGACCATAGAGTTAGCGGGTTAACTCATATCTATTTTTTCTTTTATTTTTCTAAATTAATTTTTTTTCAATTTCATCATTCAATATATTTTTATTAAGAATTTTTCTTCATTGTTTTTTTAGGTATGCCTTCTATACAATCAATCTCGACCTCATGACCACGGTCACAAGTTTTGAATGTTAACATGAGTTAACTTTGATTTTTTTTCTAGGTTTTTTTTTCAACTTCATTCTTCAACAGTTGATTTTTTAGAATTGATTTTCATGCTTTTGTTTTTATTTTCCTTTATATAGAGCTATCCTAATCTTGTTTTCATGGTCGCGAGGTTAGCGGGTTGACCCATATCTTTTTTTCATTGCTTTTGTTTTTTGTTTTTAGTTTCATCATTCAACATTAAGTTGTTTGATAGTTAAGTTTTTTTAGTTTTATTCAACTTATTTTTTTTAATGATTTGTTTTATCTTTATTGGCAAAGATAATTGTTTGATTAAATAAAAATTTTATTCTAAGAAACAAAATTATTAAACGCAAGTACATAGCTCAAATTATAAGATCAAATATTTTAATCTTAATTATGTTTGATCAAATATCGATTTATTTAATTAAATGTGTGTATATGTATTTTGATTTATGGTTGAAATTTTTTTTATATAAAAAAATATGTTAGAAAAGTTTGTATATTTATTTTTTTACTGAAAAAAAATTACTCGACTTGTGCCGAAACACAAATCAAATAATTAGTTTCGACAATTATGCATCTTAGTCTTTAATTTTCTTTACATATCAATCCATGGGAAAACAACATAGGACAAATAAAAAAAAAATTTACCACTCCAACAATAAAAAAATCATTCCTGGAGTTAATAAATTCATTTTTTAGAGGAGTTCAGTGACAATGTTTCTTGGTAAACATGCTTGAAAAGTAAATTGAGCTTTTATAGAGTTTTTAAATTTGGTTGTTTTTACTATTTTAAGTGATTTTTGGGTGTTTTAGATTTGAAAATGAGTTTATCAAGGTTGTTGGGGGTATTTTCAGGTGAAAGGAGTTGGAAAATGGATTTTTAACATCCAAAAACTTGTACTCGGATTTTTCAACTATCTCCATTGTGTTCAAGGAGTTAGGTCAAGAGATCTCTGTGCTCACCTCTGAGATTAATAATGTTGGCAAAGAGTTCCTTGTAACAACGCACTAGCAATATTGTTATGTTTTTTTAATATATTAGCGTAGGAAATTTTTTTTTTTAATCAAGATTTGCTTTTATGATTATGTCAAGATGTTGTCCAACAAAATAAAATTTCTAATACAAAATTACCAAAAACAATTGATCACGTTAATAGATAAAGAGGTTTTATATAGCACAATTGTTTTTAATGTTTGTTCTTATTGTTTTTTATTTATTTATTAAATGAATAACACCGAAGAATAAAAAGAATTAGAGGTAACAAATATTAATAAAAAAATAAAAGGCATGCTAGCAATTTTTTTTTTCAATAAAATCTAAATTATTACTCTTTTTATAGATAAAAAATGTCGCTATATAAATAAATAAACAAAACTTTAAAAGCTCACTGTAGAACATGGCCAGTTGTCTTGATCTAGTCTTTTGTTAATATTAATCTCTTTTCAAAATTTATTTGCACATAGAAACATCGATCATGCTTCAAATTTTGAATTTACATTGACGTCGGTTACACATTTTTTTTATATCAAATCCACAGCAAATCGAGACCAGCAAACTAGCAATAACTAATGAAGGGCTTGGTTTCACAGCCAAGAAGGACGCTATTTCCCCCCTGAATTTGCCTAAAATATGATCTCTCAGAGGCATTGAAAGAAAACTCACAAAAGAAAACTCACAAATTGCATTATTTATTAAGAAAAATGTCGCAGGTAACGCCAACACCTCCAACTTTATCATCACTGTTGTATTCAATTTCACGCCTACATTTTCTCAACTATTATATATCATCGGGTTTGTGCATCTATGCATCAAGTTCACAGTCAAAGTCTGATTCTCTCCATGACACGATCTGGAGAAAAATGCCGAGGTTTCAAGTAGTCAAACACCATGATCTCAAAAACAAGCTGTCCTTCTCATGTTGCTCACAAAGGTCAGGCATCTTCAACAACTCCTTGCATGTTTTGTATCTTGTCTCATGCCAGAGTTTCTCGCGGAGAACTTCAGAAAGATCGGATGCAAATTTTTTGTTCGAGATAGTTACATAGTCAGAGAAATCTCGGGGTGAATAGGATCAGTTCTTAACCAAATTATCATACTCAACAGACAACCAACCAAACGATAATCACATATTAGCAACTACAAATCGAGATTTGTTTAACTTTTCATTGAATACATTCTCAATTGTCTTTCAAGAAAAGATCTTTCTTACCACTAACATCTTCTACTGGGTTGAGAGCATGGGAGCCGAGAGAGGGGAAATTTGAGTTCTTGGGAACAAAAATGGTGTCTTTAAATTCTATAATCATTATATATACAGTCCCACAATCTGAGATCAAAAGTTCAAATTGCTAGTACATGAAAAGATGAGTTAAATAGAGCAACAAGAAAATGTCAGCAATTGCCCATTTCAAGTCGCCAACAAAAAGGTTTCCATTACACTATTTTCCTATGAGCATGAACAGACCAAATACATATTCCATGGGCCGTAATCAGATATTATTGCAAAAGACAATTCTTTCTCCATTCTATTGCTGCCAGTCCTAAGAAATACGTATCATTGTAAAATTCAAGGGCAAAAAATGAACACAAAGGCCAACACATACCAGTGAGATATCCTGAAAGCCACCAATTACAGCAGCTGCAGATCATCGGATTCTTTAGTATCTGAGAAAACCCAGTGCCATTTTAACTTTAATAATACTAAACTAGCACATACTAAACCAAAATTGCACCAGAAAAATAAGAACTTTCCCACACTTCAATACCCTCAACATTTTCCCTACTAACAAACAACCTATCTCCGCCACCTTCAATTTTCCTTATCACCCCTCTGTTTGAATCCTCTACTTTATCCACAAAATTTCTCCTATACAACCCCTCTCCAACTCCGTTATTCTCTTTTGACCAAACCTCTAAACTCCCATCTCTTCCTACAAAAACCTGGCTCTTGTAACAATGTAGCACACTATTACGTGCACCACCAATAAATCTCATGCTAGGGTTCTTCTCGTTAATATAGACCCACGGATCATCCCCTAACTTGCGCAAATCTGCCACCGCTAAATCACCAGACTTCGAGCAGACTTTAAACAACGTCAACCCACCCACGTCAACGTCCACGTCCGCAAACGAATCTCCGAACCTGCTGCTTCGTCCCGAACCTGGCTCACTCGTCTCCCAAATCACCTCCCCATTCCGTGGGTCCCACATTCTAATATATCCTGAATAACCAAACGCCCCACATGTAACCGCCGATCCGATTAATGCGCCGGTCTCCGGAAGCCACGTCAGCTTCCCGGGGACCGTGTTCTTGGAAGCGCCCCCCGATTGTCTCGTGATCTCTGATGAGATCTGAAGCGTTGATTTGTCTATTGATAGTATGCAGTTCTCTCTGTGTGGACAGTCAAAGGAGGCAAAGATTTGACTTGATGAGTCAGCGATTGAGCTGACTCGCGCTTTGTAGATTCTCGGATCGGTCGAGTCAGTCCAGTGAATTGACTCGATGTAACGCGCGGTGGAGAAATTGTAGAAATGGATCCCCGCGGCGGATTCTGAACCGACGGCGGCGACATCGGGCCATACGTGGCGGATAGAGGTAATATCTTCAAGGTGCGTACGGACTGTGGAGAGGTGGGTTAGGTTGTGATCGTAGAAGGAGATTTGGCCGCCGTGAGCAGTGCAGACAGAGCCGTCGTCTGTGGCCGCGGTGAATGAGGATACGAGGCCGTCAGAGGCGGGGCAGATGGTGGAGACGATTGAAGCATCAATTCCAGAGAGAGGAGGAGGAGAGATGGCGTCGCGGATGTGCGAATCAATGCCGTAGTAGAGAGCCTCGTCGGCGAGTTCTTGCTTAGAGAAACGGCGTGCAGTGGAGGGGAGACGGTTGGAGCGGAGTAGAGAAAGGAGGACGGAGAAAATCTCCGGGTCTCGGTCAATGAAAATCGGGTCATGGCCAGGTCGGGTCGAGAGAGTGGATAAGAGTGAATCCGGACCACCCGATTGGAGCGTGGATATTGTGGTTTCAAAAAGCTTGCCTCCAACGTTGAGCTTGATACGATCGCTGGGGAGGGTGTTAGCGGTAGAATTGGAAATTTCGTTTTCCATATATGAGAGAGGTTGACAACAGTAGAGGAGGAGGAGGAGGAGGGCGGGTCTGGGGAGGGAAGAGATGGAAGGCTGAGTAGGAATTGACTGAAATGCCCTTGCTGACGGCTCCGTTGTCTGTAAGGAATGATGAAGTGATAAATGGATGGTTTATTGGAGTTTTATAACATATGTTGATAAACCAGATAAAGTACAAAAATGAGAACATATTTAGGCGAAAAGAACTTGTAAAAGGGTTAATTACTATGATGGTGTGTCCTCAACAGCTAATTATCCATAACAAGTCATGCCCGAATTTAATTTTAAAATATTTACTTATTAGTTTTTTTTTATATCAAACATATATTTTAAATAATATATTAAATTAAACTGAAATTTTATAGAAGACATTAGACACATAAAATTATATTTTGATAAATTTTCATGTCAAATGGAGTTTAGAAACATATTATTTCAAATAGTTAAAATTATTAAACAAATCTTGTTAAATCTGTTAAATTATACTTTTATGTACTGTTTGAAATATATCTAGAGTTACAGTTGAAATTTTACTGCAATTCAAGTTGGGTTAGAAACTAGACATCTCACACTTTCTAAAAATATATGGTTGACCTATTAATTCATCAAGAAAAGAAAGAATAACGTATTTGAAGTCATGACTAAAATCTGTCAATAATAAGTGAAAATTGAAGATTTAGGCTATGTGGAGAAATTTTAGCATGAAAACTTTATTTTTATTATTTAATTTAATTTATTTATTTAATGTTGAATAATTATTTTTAATTTGAGTTTATTCAAACTCATTAGATATTGTTTAAGGGTTTATTTCATTATTGGATTTATGTTAGTTGATTGTTAATTTAGATTCATTTCCTTGCAACTCAAAAGGAATTCATTAAGGTTAGTTAAAGGAGGTTATATTATGTTTTTTTTAGCTACAAATTTCAGCAACAAGTTAAAGAATAAACGTCAGTTTTTTTGTTTTTTTTTTTGGCAAAATAATCTTTCTTTGCATGGACAAAAATCATGCATTGACTTATCGAAGATTAACTGGTTTCGCGGTATCATTCACATACTTAGAGTTATTATATACAAGGTTGTCTCTAGGTCTAATACTTTTTTCAATACTTATTGTTTTTAGGTACATGCTTACCTTTAGGTAATATTATGTTTTTTTAGCTGTAAATTTCAACAGTAAGTTGAATAATAAACGGGAGTTTTTATTTTATTTGTTTTTGGCAAAATAATCTTTCTTTGCATGGACAAAAATCATACATTTACTTATCAAAAATTAATTGGCTTCGTGGTATCATTCATATACTTAGAGTTATTATATACAAGGTTATCTCTGGGTCCAAAACTTTTTTCAATACTTATGGTTCTTAAGTATATGCTTACCTCTAGGTCAGGGTTCTATCAAACCTGATTTTTAGCTTTTCGAGTTGTTATCTACTTTATTAAGAGTTGCTTGACCATATGATCAAGAGGTCTGCATCAGTTAGTATCAGAACTAGGCTCTAAAATCAGGTTATATCATTTATTTTCTTATTGTTAGTTTTAGCTTCTTTAGCTGTAGTTGTCTTTGATTTGATTTTTGATAATTTCGTATCTAGAGCTTAGTAGTTTGTGACTAGGGTTCTTAAAAAAAAAAAGAGGTGTTATTTTAGTTTGTTTCTGTCTTAGTATATATCATTATCATAAAGAGTAAAAAACAGAAAATAACCTTCAAAAGTCACTTTTGTTGAATCTGTCACAGTACACAAACATTGGATAATTTGGATCAAACCAATTCATAAAGTTCTAAAATTTTATATACTAGTTCTAGGAGTCCTAATAGCATCCCATATCAAACTTGAGCTCATTCAGAGATCATTTTCTATAGTAACCAAGGTCAGGATTAAAATTTATCGTAACAGGTCATATTCATATCAGAAGGGAATTTAAGTCATACAAATTTAGAAAATTCTCAAAATTTATATACTAGGTTTTAAGGTACTAATAGCATCCCATATAAAATTTAAGGTCATTTGGAGTTATTTTACTATAAAAACTAAATTTAGGATTGGAATTTGTCATAACAAGTCTAATTCGCATCAACAATTCAAACTTGTTTCGCTTATGTTATTTTTCAATTTTGACTGTATAATGACATCATAATTGATATATTTAGGTGTCATTTAAATTTTTTTATAACCTTTGTATCTGTTTTCTTTCCCATCTTCAAAAACATCCTTTTTTCATACAAATTCGCTTGTTACTCTTAAAATTATAATTGTAGTTTCATCTTTGCTTGTTTTCATATTTTTCTTGCTTCCTAAGTCATACACATATATTTGAAAACGCTGCTAAGTCTATTATATTTGGTGTTGAAATCATGTTTGCAAGGGCTGAAGAAAGGTGAGATGAGAGGAAAAAGACACAGCGAGCATATTTGAGTGAAACACGAAAGGAATGTAAACACGTGAGAGAGTGCGTGAGGAATATATATTTCTTCTCAACTAAACAATTTTCATATTCAAAGATATTGTAGTGAAGCAATAATATGGCAACACATAGATGAGACAATGGAATTATAACTCAGTTATGCATTATGAATCAGCGTATGGATCAGATGACCAATGATTTGGAGATAGATTGGATAGGTTGGAGAGGCAATATGCTAATAATCATGGTGGGGTTCAAAATAAGCCTAAGCAAAAAGAACTTAATGTTAGGATGGTTGTTAGGCGAGTTAACACTGATGCGGATGAGTTTGTGGCTGATAATGTGGGCATGAGTGATATTGATTTTGAAGATGTTTTCATGGGACATGGGGAGCGTTTTGAACAGCAACAAATCATCAGTTTGGAGGAGAAAGATATGGTGATAATTTTAGCTAAAGAGGTAGTTATAGGTATCAGGATTGTAATGTTGAGTTTGGTGGAGATTAGGTACAATTAAGCTGAAAATACTAGCTTTTCATGGGGAGAATGATCTAGAAGTTCATTTAGAATGAAAGAAGAAGATATAGTAGATTTCTTAGTGTCACAATTATCTGAAACCTAAAAAAGTCAAATTTGTTGTGATTGCTTTAATTGAATATACCATTATGTAGTGGGGTCAGTTAATGACAAACTACAAGAGGAATTATGAGAGGTGGGTTGATACTTGGGATGAGATAAAATTCTTTATGAAGAGGAGATTTGTGCCTAGCCACTATTATAGAGACTTGTATCAAAGGTTGTAGAGTTTGAGTCAAGGTATAAAGAGTGTTGATAAGTACTTCAAGGAGATAAAACTTACTATGATTTAAGCTAATGTTGAGAACGATAGGGAGGCTACTATGGCTAGATTCATGAATGACCTTAATTGTGATAGAGTTCATATTGTGGAATTGTATCATTATATAAAGTTAAAGAAGATGATGTATATGGTCGTGAAGGTGGAGAAACAACTTAAACAGAAGGGTACCATTCGATAAAGCCAACTATTAGGCCATTCGACATCTTGGAGACCCAATTGGAAGGCTAATATCGGGTGTGGTCTATCACAACTGAATGAGAAGGGTAAGGCTAAATACCATAGAAAGAAGAAAGACATCTTAGTTGTTGTTAAAGGTAACAATGTTACTCTTACCTTTTATAATCGTGACATTAAATGTTTTTATTGTTTGGGTTTTGGCTATGTTGCTTCTTAGTGTCCAAATAAAAAGGTCATGTTTATGAAATATAATAATGAGGTTGAGATTGATATAGAGGATGAAGAGAAGAAGATGTCACCATTAGAGGATGTTGATGATGTTTGTGTTGAGTTTCTCGTTGAGGGCGAGACACTTGTGATGAGGAGAGCACTGAATGTGCATGTCAAAGTTGATGATTCAGAAGGTTAGAGGGAGAACATATTTCACATGAGATGTCATGTACAGAATAAGGTATTTAGTGTAATTATAAATGATGGTAGTTACACTAATGTAGCTAATACTGAATTGGTGAAAATGTTGAGCTTGCACACTACCAAACATCACATACCTTATAAATTACAATGCTTAATGACAGTGGTGTGAAGTGAAAGTGAATAAGCATGTTTTGGTTGCTTTTTCTATTGGTAAATATTGCGATGAGGTGTTATGTGATGTTGTGCCAACGCAAGCTAGTCATTTGTTACTTGGTATACCATGATAATATGATAGGAGAGTTATGCATGATGGAGTGACAAATAGTTATTCCTTTAAGATGCATGGAAGACCTATAACTCTTGTAACTTTGACACCTAAGCAAATATATGAGGAGCAACTTAAATTGAAGAAAGGGAAGATTGCTGAAAGGAAAGCTTGTATATTATAAGGACCTTCTTTGCTAACAAAATTCTTCTTGGTTTTGATGTTGATGCTATTCTTTGGTTTGATACTGATTTTTTAATATTATAAGAAGTTTTCCATGATACATATTCAAGGTTGAATCTTTTTTAAGAAGGGGATGATGATACGAACCAAGTCATATTCTAGTTTGGCCTTAAAATGTATGTTAACCAGTTTTGCAATATCAAACATATCTTTCAAACAGTACATCGAATCGAGTTGAAACTTTATAGGAAGATACTAGACATATAGAACCATATCATGGTAATTTTTGAAGTCAAATGAACTTTGGAAACATATTACTTTAGAGAATCGAAGTTACTAAAAGAATCTTATGAATCTGTCAGACTTGATCTTTATGTACTATTTGAGACATATATGGAGCTACAAGTGGAATTGTGGTGCAATTAAAGTTTTTTTTTTAGAACTAGACATATCAATCTTTTCAACTATATATGGTAGGCCCAATAATTCACTCGGATGAGATAGAACTATGTGTTACAAGTGAGGACTGAAATCTGCCAAGAATTTGTGAAAATTAGAGATTCGGGCTACATGGAGGAACTTTAACATGAAAACTTTGATTGTATTACCTTTATTTATTTTTTTTTTAATAATTAATTTTAATTTGGGTTTATTCTGGAACGTTAGATATTGTTTAAGAGTTTATTTTATTATTGAACTCATGTTAGTTGATTACTAGTTTAATCTCATTAGCTTGCAACCCAAAAAAGATTCATTAGGGTTAGTTTGCGGAGACTATATTATTTTTTTTTTTGAGCTAAAACTTTCAGTAGCAAGTTGAAGAATAAACGTGAGTTTTTCTTTTGTTTGTTTGTAGCAAAACAATATTTCTTTACAGGGACAAAAATCGTACACTAACTTATCAAAGATTAATTGGTTTCGTGGTTTCATTCGTATACTTAGAGTTCTTAGATACAAGGTTATCTTTAGGTCCAAGACTTTTTCTAGTACCTTTAGTCCTTAGGTACAGGGTTACCTCTAGATCAAAATTTTATCAAACCTGATTTTTAGCTTTTTGGGTTGTTAACTACTTTGTTGGGGGTATCTTGACCACATGATCAAGAGGTTCGCATCAACTCATTTAGATATTTTATATTATTTTTTTAAAAAATACGATACGAATATACTTATCATGTTTCAGAAATCATTAGATTTGTGGGACTATGGCCACGGGCCGAAATATCTTTTTATCAATTAAAAAAGATGTTTAAAAAAAGTAAAATAAAAAAAGGAAAGAGAGAGACATGATTCAAGGTATAGACTTGACTAAGAAAAAAATGGTATAATTTAATCAAATAATAAAAGAATAGATAACAATAGTAAATGGACCAATTTAAACAAAAAAACAAAATCATAGGAACCTAAAAAAAACAGAAGGATTGTCGAAATGAAAAAGGCAATAAAGCTAAAATTCCAGACAATTAAAAGAAAACCAAAATGACATGAGACAACCTTAGTGAGTTTTGTTACCCATTTTTGGGTTCCAAAAAAAAAAGAGAAAATACAAAAAAAATATATAAAAAAACATTCGGAAGAAATCCAAAAATAATAGGAGCGAGAAAAGAATGCTGGAATTCCGAAAAAGATCAAAATTGGTTGAGGAGGTTCAAAAATGCAAAAGGTTGAAATTTGACAGTATATTTTTGACTGATGAGAGCCCTGTTGACAAAGAAAATTCAAGTTGAGGAAGAAAAGTCTAAAATCAGATGTTTATGGACTCAATCAAATTTTATCTAAGGTTTAATAGAATTTATGGAAAGGTTTGATTGTAAGAAAAATTGATTTTTAAGTCAATTTAGGCTTTTATTGGAAGAAATTAAAGTTCTAAGGTCCAATTATTGAAGTTTATTGGTCAAATCAGGGGCTTAATTGCATAATTATTGAAGTTTGATGACCAATTAGGGACTTGATTGAAACAATCCGAAACCAAGGAACAAACCGGAAAAGGCACTAAAATCAAGGGATTCAATTACACTTTATCCAGGGGGCTTGATTACAAAATTGTAAAAACATCCAAGGACCAAATCAGAAATATCCATTTTGATAGGAAGACGGCGCCGTTTCAGAGCACTATTTCTTCACCTTTCTTCAATGCCGTTTCAGAGCATTATTTCATCACCTTTCTTCAAAGTCGTTTTAGCAGACGATGGAGCCATTTCAGAAACACAAACAGCAGATTGCTTCAGTTATGGGACCGTTACAGAAAAGAAAAAACGCATGCAGCGTTGGGCTATAAAAAGCGTGAGAAAGAGAGAACATAGAAGGGGGAGGGGAACGAGACAGAGGAGAAAGAAAACAGAGAAGGTGAAACACAAAGAGGAGAAAAGCAATGAGACAGAGAGCAGAATAGAGGGGGGAGAAAACAGAAAAGACGAGATAGAGAGGGAAAGAAAAAGAACAGGAGGAAACAGGGGGAGGGAGAAAGATTAAAAAAAAATACAGAAAGGAACAGAGAAAGAAGAAGACGGGAAAGATATGAAAACAAGGAGGAGCTTGTTTTAAAACAGGGGAAGAACCGCTGCCATTCTCAATCACAACTGCACCAACACTGCCAACGGCATTGTCAGCTCATCATCTTCTTCATCCCAGCAGCCACGCCAAGAACCACTTAGAGGGGAATACAGGAGAGAAAAACAGAAAGAAAAGGGAAGGGAAAGACAGAGAGGATGAGAATACAGAGGCTTTATCATTTCAAAAAAAGCAGAGAAAAACCAGAAGAAAAAAGACCTAGCATTGATCGTCTTCATCATCTCCAGAACCAGTCACCACCGATCCTACGCAGCAGTTTCATCACCATCGTCTTCATCTGTTTTAGATACCAGGTAAGCTTCACACATTTTTCTTCACGTTGCATTGTTTATGTCACTGCATGCATTTGTTTTTTTTAATTGTTATGTTTTACTGTTCAAGTGAATTATAATTAACTTGAACAGTAGTTGAGCGTGCCTCTTATCTGCCCAGTCAGGTCACTAGCTTGGGCCAGTGACCCAGGCTGGGCCCAGCCTGAAAAAAAATTCTTTAAAAAAATTATTTTAAAAAAATATATGATTTTTCAAAAATCTTACTGCAGTTTGATCAATATTGGTTGGTATTTTTATACTGCAAAGATACAAATCCAATATTAAAATACCGGATTTTCGTCAAAACATAACAAAAAAAATTGTTTTGTTTTCATGCATATGGCCAAGTTTCTCAAAAAATAAAAATAAAAAAATTCATATTGTATTTTCATACAACAAAGGGAAATTTCAAAAAAATATGTATTAGCATGCATTTTGGTTTTGATAACCAGTTTATTAAAGTCATGAGAACTAGGAAAATATTTCAAAAATTTTAAAAAAATTATTTTGTTTTCTTTTAATATCTGGGGTTGTGACTTTATACGTAAGATGTATTCCGGATATTAAATTCTTTTGTTGACGTTAGAATTACCTGATAAGATAAGGATCTCCTTACCGAGGAGGACTTTTCTTATACCATAGACGGACCAACAACTAGAAAACACGACAAGATTTTAGATTTTATCAGACAATAAAAAAAATGCAGCTTACCTTAGGTAGAGCGTATTTGGGGTGCTAATACCTTTCCTTTACGCAACCAGTCCCCGTACCCGATCTTTGAGACTGGTTAGGGTTCCTAGTAACCAAAATACTAGGCGGCGACTCCCATTCTATTTTTTCACTAATAAAAGACAAGAATTCCTTATCTCCCCATATTTGCCATATTTTTAGATAATAACAGATTTTGAGGGTGGATGTTTTCGCCGTGACGCCGCACACGTGCGACAATGAGCATGCTAAATATACAAGTAAGGTCAAGAGATCAGGATAAGAAATAAAAAAAATAAAAATATAGTCAAAGTTCAATTCTAAACAAATCCAACGTAGAATGATGAGATTAAAAAAAACAAAAACAAAAAAAACAACCAGCAAATTGGGCAAGCCAACCAAATCTTACAACCCAAATCATGCAAATAAGATAACTTAATAGAAAGCAAACCGAAAAGAATTACAAATCTGAATTAAAAAACAACCTAATGTTGAAGGACAAAACATAACAAATATTAAATTAAAAAAAAACAATTCTAAAAAAACCTGAGCCAACTTAGACTAGCATGCCAACCTTATTGTCTAAGTGATGGACCAAGATAAACGAACAGAAAAGAAATTGAAGAAAATTATTAAGCCTAATATAAAAAAAACCTCCAACCTTGAAGGATGAAACTAAAAAGGAGAATTAATTCTCAATCAATTTAATATTGAATGATAAAATTGAAAAATAAAAATATCAATTTAAAAAATTTATCAAAGTAAGTTCAACAAAAAAATGACAAATAAAAAGAACCAAAATACCAAGTCATTTTAAAAATTATTGGAAAATTATATAGAAAGCAAATAAATAAAAATAACGGAGCCTCATCTCCAATTGAATAAATGCTAAAAGATGAAGTTGCAAAAACATGAGCTTAAAAAACATTTTAAAAAAATCAAGCAAACTCGGACGAACCTTATAAACCTGAGTTAATCTCTCAAACTCACAACTCGTGAAATCCAAGACCCAAGCTCAATCAAAAAACTTAGTTCCAACCAATTTAATGTTAGATGATGAAATTAGAAAAAAAAATCAATTTATAAAACTTACCAAAGTAAAAAAAAAAATAGCAATAAAAAAAATAAAGATCAATTTGATAGGAAACAAAAACTTAAAGAGGATGAAATTATAAAAATATCAATCTAAAAAATTATGTTAATTAAAACAAATAGCAATCAAAAGAATGGAGATCAATTTTGAAAGATGAAAAAATCAAAAGGGTGAAATTGAAAAGAAATTTCAATTTTATAAATTATTTCAAATATAAAAAATAATAATCAAAAGAATATAAACCAAATATGAAGGAATAACAAATTAAAAGACTCTTTTAAAATTTTAAAAGGGGCAACATGACAATACAGGATGAGAGAAAAAAGAAGGGAAAATAGAGAAAAAGTTATTGATGTCAAGCCAATCGGTCATTATCCACACACATTGCCTCATCTTGAAGGCAATGCCAAGACAATTCAAATGTCATTGCGGAAGGCAATTATTGGTCATTGGACATCAACATACACATAGCTCGAAGGGCACGAGGGCTCTCCACTTGTTGTACGCGCCACCAAATTTTTTTAATATTATTTAATATTAAGTAAAATACAAAAATGCCTTTAAGCCAACTTAATATTAACCAAAAAACCAAGATGAAATGATGAAAAAATCAATGGAATATAGTCCTGTAGATTTTGCTTTTTAGGGTAATTAAATCATTTTATTATGCTAAAAAAATTGAAAAGTCTAAAAAGCTCATGGATGTAAGCTTTTTTTTTTAGGGGTAACTAAATCATTTTATTGTAAAAAAATAAAAAAGATTAATTCATCCTTGTATAATTTAAAAATAATAATTAAATCATGATAAAAAAAAAACTATATTGATCCAATGGATGGTTAAAAGGTTATATTGTTGAAGGAAAGACCATTATTATATTATTATAATGAATAATATTTTGAGTTTAGGTCAACATTAGCTCCGAGGAGATTTAGGTTTTTTTTTTTTTTTGTTAAAATAGTTATTTTGATATAAGGATTTTATTACATTTATATCAAGATTATGATGGGTGTAGGTATATCAAGACTTGAATATGACACATCAAGATAAATAAATTATTGTTACTATGTAAAACACCTATTAAGAGGCTTTATCAAGTTTTGAAATACCAAGCTAACGAGGAATTAGTTTATGATTAAGAATTAGAATTATATTATACAATACAAGTATTTTTTTTAATAAAAGAGAAAGTTTTTTAAGAAAATATAGAAAATATTTCGTTATATTGAAATTGAAATTCACCTCTTAGACGGAATTAATGGGACTTGGATATATAAGTTCAATAAAGAGAAAATGTTGGGAAAAAGAATAATGGTTACAAAATCTAAACTCTATTAATTAAGTAATAGAATAAAAAAAACTACCTAAACAAACACTTAAAAATAAATCAATAATTTGTTTTTCAATTAACCCTTGAATAATATTAATTTAATGAAAAATACTTTAACTTTGTGAAGGTATAAAATATTTCCTTACTATTAACAAATATAATAACCATTACCCTATAATTATTATCCACCACCACAATCATCTTTTTATTATTAATATAACCAATATTTTATTTTTATTTCACGAGAAAACTTTAACACTAAATATATAACAACCATCACCATTATTATTTTTACTATTATCATCTTATTATTAAAATAATCATCACTTTATTACTATTGTTTATATTACTATCACTATAACAATTATCATTTTATAATTATTAATATTCTCACAATTATTATTGATATCATAAATACTATAATCATAATCATTATTAATGTTTTCCATTATAATTATCATTATCATTATCCTTATTTTTATAATAAAAATTATAGGTTTTTTCATTTTATTATCATCACTTAAAAAACTATAAATAAAAAAATATTTTTAAGAAAAATTACTTTTATAGAAAAATGTTTTCAGAAAAACCTAAAGCTAAGAAAAATTGAGGCCCACACCCCAGTCCAACTAAACTATCATGCAGAGTCCAAAGATCTAAGGAACCACCCAAATCTGAAATGGATATGACGCATGGGTTCGAGACTGATCTTAAATGGGCTTGGTTTCTGCTCAAGCTCTCAGGAAAGTGGGACTTGAGGAACATGGAGCTGTGGCTGAAGGGGATGGGCACTGGTGCAGAAAGGAAACAACCAAAATGAACCAGTAACACAGCCGCCTTATCAGCAATGGTCTGTAAACTATAAAATAGTGTTTGGTTCCTATTCTGTGATAGAAAAGATGGAGTTAACGAGAATAAAAATATATTTAATTAAAAATATAAAAATAAATTTGTTTTTAAGATAATTTTAAATTGAATTTTTGTATATCTAAAATAGAAGATACAGAGAAAACTTGTCTCTAGAGATAATATTTATTATTTTTAAATATCATTTTAAAAAACTTTCAATTTTAAATAAGTCATGAAAAAATAAAAATAATTATTATCATAGTTTGAAACTCAACTCGAGGGTTGACTCAGGGCAAAACTTGGGTAATGGGTTGAGTTAACCCGCATCAACGTAAAAATAAAAGTAATTATTATCATAGTTCCAAAAATCGATCTGGGGGTTAACCCGTGTCAGTGTAAGAATAAAAATGGTTATTATCATAGTTTTAAAACTCGATTCGGTGATCGACCCAAGGCAAGGCTCGGGTCATGAGTGGGGTTGAATGCTGACTCGGGTAAATTTAAGGACAAAAATGGTTATTATCATAGTTTTAAAACTTGACTCGATGTCGATCCTGAGTAAGACCTGGGTCACATGTCAAAAGGGTTAACCCGGGTTGACCCCGGTCAACATAAAATAATAATAGTTATTATCTTACTTTTTAAACTTGATTCTATGGTGAACTTGGGGAAAAGCTCGGGTCATAGATTAGAAGGGTCAACCCGTGTTGACCTAAGTCAATGCAAGGATAAAAATTGTTATTATTATAGTTTTAAAACATGACTTGGGGGTCGACCAAGGCAAAACCTAGATCACGGGTCGGGAGGGTTAACACGAGTTGCCCAAGTCATCATATGGATAAAAGTAATTATTATCATAATTTTAAAACCCGATTTGAGAATCTACTGGAGGCAAGGTTCATGTTACGGGCTGGGAGGGTCAACTTGGTTGACCTAAATTTTTTTTAAAAAAATAATCACAACAACCTTGTTTTGACTAATGTTTTTCAAAAAAGTCAAAGGGTTTTTGACCTGTGTTTTATCCTAGGTTAATCTGTATTTTTGATCGGGTCAGATCGAGTCAATCATTCCTCTATTTTTTTCTTAAACTCGAATTAATTCAAGTCTCAGGTCAACTCGTCAAGTCAGTTCTAATTTTATAATTAATGTTATTATAATATTATTAATTTCAATGCTCAATATAAACTAAAATAATAAAAAAACAGTATCTAATTATTTTTTTAAATAAATAAGTTTGATAACAATACATATTAAAAGTAAAATAGATTTTTTTTTATATTTCATTTTGTCTTATTTACCATAACCAAACATGATACAGAGACAATCATTTTATCTTATACATTACTATTAAACATAATTTTATTTCTATCTTGTTTCTCTTATTTTTAATAATTTTATTTATTCTATTTTGAGACAATAAATACTACACTAGTATATTGGTCTGCACTTTGCAGTAAGTCAATAACAATTTTTTTCAAATGTAAAACAAATATGAAAAGTATAGAGCACTAGACCTAATATTCTTGGATCTGGCTGCTGCGAAGCTAGACCCAACAACATTAGGTCTGGTTGTTGAGCCAGACTAAATATCCTAAAAAAATAAAATTAAAAATATTTTAAAATATATTTTTTAAAAAATTATTGAGATAATATTTTTTATTTTGTAAAATCAAATTTTTTTATATCATCACATCAAAATAATACAAAAACTTCAAAAAATATTTATTTGAAGTAAAAAAAAATAAAAAAATTTCAAAATTTTTTAAAAGCATTAAAAAAAAAAAACAAACATGCTTCAACAAGGAAATTCAACCCAACTTCAAATAAAAAACAAATTATCATCACCCAACTTTTATACAATATAAAAAAAATCATATCAATTTACATTTCCTCTTTATAGTATAAAAAAAATTAAATAAGAGAAAATAAAAAAAATTTAAAGAATAAAATTGAAAATATCTTAAAAGGAAAAAAATTAAAGGGAAAGAAATTAGTTACTGGTGTAAATTAGTTGTCAGTGTATTGGGCACTACTATGCGATGTGCTATTTATGGTGCTATTATAGAAAATACTTTATTTGAAGATGGTGATGCTGCAAATATATTTCGTGCTTTTAACCCAACTCAAGTATTTTTGCATTTGAAAAAAAAATTGTTATTATCCTGCTAGGGAACGCGGGTCAATATGCTAGTTATTATATTATTAAGGAACGGTTATTTTTGAAAATATTTTTAAAAAATATATTGAGATAATATTTTTTATTTTAAAAAATTAAATTTTTTATATTATTGTATAAAAATAATACAAAAACATCAAAAAAAAAATATTAATTTGAATTAAAAAAATAAAACAATTTAAAATTTTTTAAAACGCAAAAACAAACATGTTTTATTAAGGAAATTCAACTCATTCTTAAATGAAAAAAATTATCATCACCCATTTTTTTTTGTACAATATAAAAAATTTTATCAATTTATTTTCTTTTAACTATAAGAAAAAAATTAAATAAGAATTTTTTTTATAAAAACAAAAAAAAATAAAAATATTTGGCAATTTAACCAAGCTTAATAATTGTACATCTGATTGATAAACCTGACCCAACACCTTTTAAAAGCTTTTTAGGCCTGGTTTTCAAGCCAGACCCCCTGTTTTTTCGAAACCTTTTAAATTGCAAGTATAATATGGTTCATGTGTAATTGAATTTGATAGTACAACCCTGTTCCTCATTCTGAAAATAATAAATGAGATGTACTGCGCTGCAATAATAAATGATGTGTAAGGTACCCAAAATACTGTACTACTCCTGAATTATGATATGTTTATGGGCAGCATCATGAAAATAATAATAATAATAAAAAAAAGCTGTTAATTTATAATTGTGTTTAAATATATGTAGTTTGAAAAAATATTAAATTTATATTTTTTAGTGTTTTTTTAATAATTTTAATATATTTATATTAAAAAAATATTTTTAAATAAAACATATTTTAAAAAAAATATCATATATCATAATATCAGATATTTATTTAAACACAACAAAAAAGCAATAATGTTTGGAAGATATATATATCATATTAACTTTTTTTTTTTTAACAGCCTCAATACTCGGATCTTTGTGGCCTGCCACCATTGAGTTGATTTGACGGCAAGGATAACAGGGAGACAAAAAAACGACCCTAATTATAAAAAAAAAAAAAATTTAAAGAGGGAGCTCAAGCTCAATTCACTATTCATCTAGATAGTGCAATATGATGAATTTACTATCTTATTCTTATATTTTAAAAAAAAAGAGTTTAGACAAATAACCAAGGGTAAAATAATCTTTGTGCAATGAAATTATTTTGGCATTTTAAAATTGATCTGGGAAAAGATGTAATTTTTTTTTATTTGCCATAATTAAATTACATCATTGCTCTTATAAGAAAAATTATGTTTGTTTATAATAGAAAGGTATTTATGTTTTTTTTTTTTAATCGTTTATAGTTAAATTATCATATTATCCTTGGAATTAGGAAAATATTTAATTGGCAATGGAGTTTCTTATGTATTTTTATTTTTATAAGTATAGTTAAAAGACCAATTTATCCTTTGAGCTTATTTTTCTAAGCTTATGGTCAAAGAGTATTTTAGTTATTTCATAACTGTTTTTTTTTGTTGTTTTCGGGGGTGAGGCAAGGGCATTTTGGTCTTTTAGAGATTAAAAAGAAATAAAAAATACATTGACAAATGCTAAACACGTGTCCATCACACTGCCATCTTTGGACATTGCATGCAACTAATTCTAGCAACCAAAAAGGTTATTTCAAGGTGGCTTTAGCTTTGTCTCGGTATTTTCTCCATGGATTTGCGGTGTGTGCACCAATAAGAACTCTAGTTTGTCGTCGATCACCATTCTTTTCCTCTCTTTTCCTTAGTGTTTGTGCCCTATCACATGATTTTTCAAGTTAACCCCTAAACTTTTATTAATTTTTTATTCAGTCCATGTTCTTTTAGTTATGATTTTTTTTTGAAATAATTCATTGAATTAGATTTTTGTTTCGATTTTATCCTCATTTAATTTTTACTTTGTTGAATTTAGTCCATATTCTTTTAATTGCTATTTTTTTATGTAATCTATGATAATTTTTACAATTGATTTTTTTTTTTGTGATTCCACCCGTCATAATTTTTTTTTCTTAATAGATTTTATCCTTATTCGTTTGATTTTTTGCTTTGTAAAATTTTCAAAACTTGTTTTTCTTTTACCCAATTTAATTTTTCAACATTTAATTTGTTTGGATTTGAGTTTCTTGGTTAAGCTCATGTCTAAGATTTCACAGGTTGCAAGCTTTGAAAATTAACCTGGCTTCACGATGTTTGCGTAGGATTGCTTTGGTTTTTTTTTTTTTCATTTTTTCCAGTTGTTGTTTTTTCAATTTCATCATTCAATATTATATAACTGGAGATTGAACTTCTTCTTTTTTTTAAGTTTTCTATGAATATTGGTTTTATAATTTTTTAATTAATTAGGTTATCTCAGGTCTTTTTTAATTTTTTATTCTTTATTATGTTTATTTTTTAAAATAAATTTTATTCTTGAATTAAATAGTATTGATTTATTGAATATAGTCGAATGCTCACTTCATTTTATTTTGTTCAATTTACTTTTTTGAGACGTTTCTCTAACAACCCATTTGACTTCTTCATATGTTGTCATTCAAAATCTTATAGTCAGGTTTGAACCATCTTAACAAGCTCTTTTTATGATGGACGATGTCCATAATAGAGTGACGATGGGTTTCCAAATAATTTCCTTTTCTTTTCTTTCTAGGTATAATATCAATGGCTCATTTGTTTTGGTTGATTGTTGCCAAATATTTTTTTTACCTCTTATCTGCCATCATTCCCTATAGTTTAAATCATATTATTTAACTACTTGTTCTAGATTAAGTGCAAGTTGGCCCATGATACCCTTCTTACAAAAAAAAAAAAAAAGGTATTTATGTTATGCTCTTCTATCAAAATATATATTTAAATTATCCAATGCACTTTGTAAGTTGCATGTATTTGGTTTTCTATATCAATGATAATATAGTTAAATCTTTTAGTTTTGTTTTTAATGATATGTGTCCACACTTAGACATAATAAATTCCTTAAGAGGTATTGTCTTACTGAAACCACATAGTGAGTCCTGTCTTGAAAAAACACATTTCAGGAATAGACGTTAAACTGTGTGCTTATAAGTGACTAAGACCTTGTTTTTAGCTAATATAGGATAATGACATCATTATTGTTACATATAGCAGCCCGGTGTGGGATCAAGAAGTCGGTATGTAATTATTTGGTTTAGAATCACTAAATGATCAGGCTTGAATAGTTATATATGTTTGACATTCTCACAGATGGCATCAAAGATAATGTGTGACCACACCCTCACATGATAGGTCATCCAAGAAGGTATTGTCATATTAAAATCATACAGTGAGTTTTGTCGTGAAAATACGTCTCTTTGAGAGAGAAGCTAAACGTTTGTTTATAAGTGATAAAGCTCTTTGTCTCCGGAATGATGCGGAATAGTGGCATCATTAGTTACAAAAAAAAAAAAAAAAAAAAAAAAAAAATTTGCTGAAATCTTATCTCTGATTTATGACTGCAGCAGTGACTTGTGACAATAAATTCAAAGCTAGCTGTGAGCACGTGCCTTTAATAATCTTTGCCGAGGTACACATCGATAAACAGAGACAAAACAAGAAACTTGTCCATGGCAGGTGGAGAGCCATGCGAGGATAATTTAAGGATTACGGACAATGCTCAGTTTTGGAGGGCTGCATCGGCTACCACACAGTAAGTCAACCGCGGTTTACAAATTTCAACAATTTTCTTTCCAGCAAATAGGCCCTTTCCAAATAATTCATTTATTTTGGTAGGTAGGTATCTATTCTCTTTAGTTTTTGGATTGGTCTTCGCAGATTTGCCATTTAATGCTTGCAGATGCTCATGATCTGCTAAGTCATATCCAAAGTCATATTAAAAGTATTTTAAAAAAAATTAATTTTTTTATTATTTATTTACTTTAAATTAATATATTTCAATATTTTTAGATATTTTAATATATTAATATCAAAAATAATTTTTTAAAAAATATTATTTTGATATATTTCTGAGCGAAAAACATTTTGAAAAATAACTACTACCACACTCTCAAACATCTTCAAGATGCTTGAAACTGATATCTTTGTATTATTTTTGTTTTTAATTTTTTAAATTTAGATTTAAATGCACTATAAAAATTTTTTAACAATCTATTTCTATTATTATTAAAAAAAATTATCTTTCTTAAATAATATCATATATTTTTATGGGAAAGTTAATATTTTCTCCAATTCTTACATGGAAAACACACTCATCAATATTCAATTAATATAGAATTAATATTTTTTAAAAGATTGTTAATATATATTTTTATAATTTTATCATGTTTACTAATATTTTTGTCTTCAATCGTATATAAAATACTAAGATTTAATTTTAATGTTTTATTTTAAATTTGCTTTTAAAACCATAATGGAATTTAGTTTAGAAAACAATGCTTACAATTTCCAAAACATCTTGGCATTGGGTTGATTCTTGGTTCTGCAAGGTCTATTTTTCTTTATTATATTATTAAATAAAATATAGTTTCAAAAAATATGAAGTTATTAAACTCAGTTGAGTCCATAACTTGAATTATGGGCTTGATGAGTTAACCAAAGTTATTAAACTTGGTGAAGTTCATGGCCTAGTTGTAGGTTTAATGGGATAAACTAAGTTAATCTGGATCAATCTAATATGTTACTGTCTTAATATTTGAAAAAGGTGATGCCATCATAATTCTTTCTTAGAGCTAAACCATATTTTTATTGATTGTCTAAATTACATTTAGATTTGCCAAGTCGATTAGGTTATATTTTGGCAACTCTCATATGATTTTATTTAAAGTCCAGGATAAGCAAAAAGTCAAGTAAAGTTTTTCATAATTAACATGTTAAATCAGATTTAATAATAATGTAAGAAAAAAATTCATATTGCAGAAAAAAATTCATATTGCCAAGTCAAGACGCAAAATCTCTAACCCAATTGTGAGACCAAGGTGACTTTGTTCAGAAGAAAATTAAATAAAATCATGAAACTCAATTATCAAACAACTTAATATTGAAAGATAAAAATGAAAAAAAAATTAATTAAAAAAATCAACAAAAAAAATATGAGCCAACTTAGGTTAACTTGCAAACCTTCTTACCATAGGTATAAGATCGAGATAACCCAATAAAAAGGAAAGAAAACAAAGTATGAAGATTAATTTTCAATAAATCAAATGTTAAATGATGAAATTAAAATAAATAAATTTAAAATAATAAAAAAGTTAATTCGTGTTAACTTTTGAAATCGATGACTCTGGTCATGAGCCTATAACTAACCCCACAACAACAATAAAAAATTTAAGTCAATATGGGTTAACTTGTAAACTTCGCATCATGGACACATGATTGAGATAACCCAATAAAAAAAAAATATAGAAAGTCAATTTTAAATAAATTAAATGTTGAATGATAAAATTAGAATAAATCAATTTAGAAAAAAGACTTAAAAAAATCAACCCTTGTTAACCTTTGAAACCGATGAATTTGGTAATAAATTTAAGACTAATCCTATAGAAGACAAACTATAAAAAAAAAAAAAAAAAAAGCAAAACTCTATAAAAAGGGTAAGAAATAAAAAAAAAAATCAGCTTTAAAAAAGAAGAAAAAACCAAGTCCACCTAGGCAAACCTTCTAAACCCAATTTATTTTTAAAATTCACAACCCATGAAATCCTTGAAATATGTTCAATCAAAAAACTTAATTCTCAACCAATTTAATTTGAAGGAGGAAATCATGAAAAAATAAAAATTTTAAAAACATTCCAAAGAAAAAACAAAGATAGCAATAAAAAGAATAGAGATCAAATTAAGGATGAGATTATATAAAAAATAACCCCAAACAAAATAAATAACAATAAAAAAATAAGGACTAAATTTGAAAGATTACAAACTAGAAGGGGGTTGAAATTGAAAAATATTTGCGATTTTATAGCTTATTAAAAATAAAAATAATAAAGATTAAATTTGAAAGATTAAAAAATAAAATGGGGGGGGGGGGAAGAGAAATTGAAAAATAGTTGTAATTTTATTGCTTATTCAAAAAAAAAAATAGTAATAAAAAGGGACCAAATATAAAGGGGAAAAAAACTTTGAAAGGGTTGGTCTAAAATTTTAAAGGGGCTATCACTAAATATGAGGAGTAGAAGAATAAGAAAAAAAAAATAGTGGTTGGCGCGAAACTAAAGGCGTGTATGGTCTAGGCGCCACGCCATTGTGTAAGGGCATCGATACCTTTTATATGCCACCCTAGAAAGCAGTGTTTGAAGGATGGATGACTTTGCATGCACTGACCTAATGGCACGGGGTCATCCACACTCGTCAATATTTCTTTAATAATATTTAATATATATGAACTATAAAAATTCTCATGAGTAACCTCTGAATATATAATAAATTCAATGTAAAATGAAAAACAAATCTATTGTGAAAGAGTTATGTTAATTTTGTCTTTAAAGATATCAAAATAATTATACTATTTTAAAAAAATTAAAAAACCAAAATGACCATCACATGTAAATAAATGTGACTTGAATAAAGTTTTTTTATTAAATGTAAGAAATTTTATAAATCAAAACAAAACTAAGCTAGAGGACTAGCGAATCAAGATATACAGACATGTACAAACAAGAGAACAAAGGAAGCAGACTTCTTTGTATAAAAAAAGAAACATACTCCCTGAACAAAATATCAAACTAGCAAGGTTAACAAACAGGCACTATAGGCCATCATAGCAGGAGACAAACGCATCCTGCAACAGGGACTTAAAACCACCTCTATGTAATAACCCTCATACAACCAAGTAAGAGGAATCACAAGAGCTAAAAACACTCAAGATAGCGGTTGGACAAGGCCAACATGCAACCACAAGCCAGCCCAAATAAACAAAAGCTAAGCCTAGACAATAGCCTGCCTCATGTAAAACAAGAGCTAAAAGCAGCTAATAGCACACTACAGGATACATGCCATCAAGCCATACCCAACTGGTAAAATTGATCAACCCAACAATAACCTCCCAAGGTAAGAAGCCTTCAACAAGGAACAACCAAAACGGCTAGGCATCTAGCGATCATATGAAAAAAAAATCTATCATAAAAGAGTTGTGTTGATTTTATCTTTTAAAATATCAAAATAATTATACTCTTTTAAAAAACATAAAAAAAACAAAAATTACCTTCACATGTAAATAAATGTGACTTGAATAATTGATTTCTTAGGGAGTGAGTAAATAAACGATGGCAGTAGATTCATTTCAATAATGAAACCTCTTCGATTCATCACATGTTCCTTTTCCTTCCTCTAAACTACAAAAACAAAGTTCTGTAAGTCCCACTATTCTAACAGCTAACTCCACAAATCCCATTTAGAAAATCAAGCCTCAAACTACCATACCACTGCTAATTCTATATATGGAGAGAATATGAGAGAATCGAACCAAGCTATCAAAACTCACAATACCATTACACCAAATCCTCATTTTCCTAATGGCAATTACACTTTGTTGAAACCAAATTGGTGATAATTTTAAATAATGAGATTTGAATTATAATGGCATTTTCAGTTGTTAGGTGATTAAGTTTTAATGAAAATAAATAAATTAAATATCGAAGATGATGTTTTTATTTTATTGAGATATTGTGTTCTTGAAGAAGAGAGAAGAAATCCATTAGATTTTGAAATTAATTTGGGTTTTTTTTAAGAGAAAATTGATTGTTATGTTATATTATATACGAGGATTGATTTTTTTTGGTCTAAATTTAAAAATTATTTTAACCTAAGATGTAAATTGTATTTTTTAAAGAATGGAGCTGGAGTGTAAAAACATCAAAAGATACAATGGAATATAGGTAATTGTTCTTTTTTTAAAAAAAAATATTTCTTAAGTTTTTATAGACATAATTTTGAGCACTTGAAATTAAACAAGCATACATGTATAAATATATGATTGGGTACAATCTCTATCTAAAATATTATTTCAAAAGAATAAGACAATCATCTGATTCTTTCATTGGATTTTATATATTGTGACTTCATTTATTTGTGAAATGAAGTCAAGATTTGTGCTTTGCAAGAACTCGAATTTTGTTGTGTATTGCGAAGCGAGATTTGATGATTTAATGTTTTGAAGAGTACATTTGATTTGTCTTCAAAGTGTTGTTGAAGAATTGTTATGAGGTGTTTAGGCTTGAACCAATAGAGTTTTGTGTTTTGTAGTCTTCAAGTGTAGATGATGGAGGCTTGAGAACTTTTGAGAGAACTTTCTTACTTCAAGAGAAAGTTTTTTTGCTTAAAGAGCTTATCTTGAAGAGAATTTGTATCTCCAAGAATTCCTTTTTTGCTTCTTTTTTAGGTTAAGACTCTCTATTTATATAGGTTTGTAGGGCTCAGGTTCTTTTTCAATGTCAAATGACATGATTTTATTGGTTAATATTTATTGATGGGATCTTGTATTTATAACAAGATATCTTGAATTTCTCATTCCATGTGTCAACCTCTCATTGACCAAGAGATATACGAAGGCTCATTTATTTTTAAAGTTGTTTATTTCAATTTTATTTTATCATTTCATATAAAAATAAAATAAAAATCGCACATGGTGAAATTTGATTGGTAGAAAATTTTGGTTTCTACAAATGCCCCTTCTAGACAAGTTTATTTACTTTTAAAAATAAGCGGGCATGTCTGGAAAATATGGTTGAGAGGGTTTTGATACTTTAAATATATTTTTGATTGATTAATTTTTCACAATAAATGGATATATCTTGTTATGAAAAAAAAATATAATAGTCAAAATTGAAAATTTATGGACCAATTTTGATTGACATTTATCAAATGAAATAATATAATCAAAGTTCAGTAATTCATTTGAAACAATTGCATATTTAGAGACTAAATAAAATTTATCTTTATACATGAATAATAACCAATAAGTTTGACCGGCCGGTAAGACTATTTTCTTTCACTATTGATTAACGTTCTATGCACTAGAAGCTATTCTTCTATAAGAGCTTATTTGTGCCAACAACTTATTCTAATTCTATAGTAGTCTATCTCACACCAATGACTCAAGCAGTGGTTAGTGATTCAATTTCTAGTCTGATAACTGCGTGATACTAGACCAAGAGCTCCTATTGTAAAACCGATAATTCCATCGAAGCACCATCTCGAGACACTCTCTTACCTTCTCGTTTTTGTTGCCATCTCTTGTTTCCCCTTAGATTTCTTCCTCTATCAAAGAAGAGTTATTCATAGGTGAGTTATAAAATCAAATATTGCAATATCTGATGTAACAACGCAAAGTGTAAAGTGCTAATAAAGTTTGTTTTCTCTTCAGGTGAGAAATGTACCACAAGTTGAATGCAAATACTTGAATTCCTTAACGAAAGCATTGGCTGCTTAAATAAGCAAGCCCTGTACAACAAACAAATAAACCGAATTACAAAGAAAACTAACAATAATCAAAATGGACTCAACCCACATAAAACAAAGAATTAACAAAGCGTAAAATAGAACAATCACAACGAAAATAAAATGATATAAAACTCGCAACTTTGGATGTGTTAAACTCGCAACAATGGAAGACTATTTCCTGCTACACTTCTGCACGTTAACCCCCACGACCCAATCCATCCCTTTTCTAAGTTGCATGCATGCATGCTCATGCAATGGCCCCTCACACCCCCTACTCATCCCAAATATTTGGGATTTGGCTTAAGGTCCCTCTGAGATCGACATGGCCTAACAATACCCTTCCCATTAAGTGGACGTTCGTCCCCAACGTCCAGAGAAGGAAATCATTCAAGTAAAGATTGATAGGTCTCCTATGTGACATCCTCGACTGGTAGATGCTTCCACTGGACTAAAGTTTATTTGTCAAATTTATTTCCTCGTTTGACCCAACGAGTGTCCTGGATATGTTGAGGTTCGAGTATAACTGCCCCGTCATAAGTAACGGGCGGCAGCTCCTTTGAAGGCATTGTAAACTCACCGACGCATTTTTTTTAAGAGTGATACGTGGAAGACAGAATGAATGCGGGCACCTTTTGGCAGTTGAAGTTTGTACACGACGACACCAATTTTTTTTATCACTAGATATGGTCTGTATAAGCGACTAGCTAGCTTCTGGTGGGCTTGTTTGAAGGTGGTCTGTTGTCTGTAGGGGTGCAGCTAAAGAAACACTAGATCCCCAATTTCAAAGGAAACATCCCAATGTTTTTTATTCGTCATTTGCTTCATGCAATTAATGGAAGTTTCCATATTACGTTTGAGTTGTCGCAATAACTCGTCTCAAACCTCTAGACTTTGGTCTATTTCCTGCACGGAAGAACACCCATTGTGGTAAATGGGAATTATAGGAGGTAAACGTCCATATAGTGCCTGAAAAGGGGTCATTCTCATGGACGTATAATAAGTTGTATTGTACCATAGCTCAGCCTATGGAAGGTAATTGCTCCACTTGCACAACCACTAATGAACCATACTCCAGAGGTATTGCTCAATACAGCGATTAACAATTTCTGTTTGTCCGTCCGTTTGTAGATGATAGGTGGAACTAAGTTGTAGTTTGGTTTTTGACATGTGAAAGAACTTCTGCCAGAATTTGCTGATAAAAATAGGGTCCCGATCACTAATGATGGACTTGGGTAAGCCATGCAATTTAATGACTCCTTTTACAAACCGTTCAGCCATGACTTTAACAGTAAAAGGATGAGTTAAGGATAGAAAATGAGAAGACTTACTCAAACAGTCAACAACCATATTTTTTGATATACTCTTCACTGCCTAGTACATTTTAGGCCAGTAAAATTGTTGGGCTAGTTTCTTGAATGTTTGGAAGACCCTAGAGTGTCCTCCAATTATCGTATCATGCATTTCATGGAGTAATTGTGCCTGTAATGCTGCCTGAGAAGGTATGACCACTCTTTCTTTAAAGAACAGCAACCCTTTACGCCATACATACGGTCTAGCTTGTTGATCCTTGGCCAGGCAAGTTAGAGATTGGACATAAAAGTTTCTCACATAAGCCTTTTGAATTTCATCCCATACGGTCACTGTCAGCATATGCAGATGGTGAAGAACTGGACTACCAGACCTGCATGAGAGGGCGTCCGCTGCTGAATTCTCACAACCCGAGTGATAAAGAATCTCGTAATCGTAGCCCAAAAGCTTGACTACCCACATCTGTTGTTCAAGCGTACCCATACATTGCTGTAAGAAATATTTCAAGCTACACTGGTTGGTGAGAGAATGAAGAATGTTTTTCCTAGGAGATAAGGACGCCATAAGCGTAAGGCCTTTACAATGGTCAGCATCTCCTTGGCGTAAGTAGACCAGGATTTTTTTTGTAACCCCCAATGCTCGACTCATGAACACTATCAGTTTGCCTTGTTGTGACAAAACTATGTCAATTCTGTCCCAAAATGCATCGGTTTTAATGGTGAAAGAGTCATTGAAATTAGGCATAGCTAACATAGATGTAGTTGTTATTGTTTGTTTGAGAACCAGAAAGGTTGTGTCGGCTTCTTCATTCCAGCCAAATTTTCCCTTCTTGAGCATATTGTTCAGGGGTTGTGCTATGATGCAGTAATTTTAAATGAATTTCCTATAATATCCTGTTAGGCTTAAAAATCCATGAAACTCAGAAATAATAGTAGGGAGTGGCCATACGACCATGGTTGCAATTTTACTATTATATACCTTCACTCCCTAATATGTGACAATGTGCCCCAAGTACTCTAGTTCCTCTTGGTCAAACATGCACTTGCTTGTCTTGGCAAAGAGTTGGTGTTATCGTAAAGTTTCCAACATTTGTTTAACATGCAACAAATCCTCATTCCAAGTAGGACTATAGACCAAAATATCTTTAAAAAGAAAACAAAACGAACTTTCAAAGGTAAGGCTGAAATATTGAGTTCATGATGGCCTGGAATATCGAGGGTGCGTTACAAAGGCTAAAAGGCATTACGAGATATTTGTAACGGTTGTTATGAGTACAGAAAGTAGTTTTAATAACATCGAAAGGATTTAATCTTACTTGATGATAGCCGGCTCTAATATCTAACTTGGTAAAGTGACACTATATAATTCTTCCAACATATCGTCAACTGTTGGAATGGAAAGATGATCTTTGACAGTGGCGACGTTAAGTGAATGGTAGTCTGTACAAAATCATCAACTGCCATCTTTCTTCTTTACCAGTAGCATTGGCTATATATATATTTGGACTTATAAGCATCGTTGGACTTGTAATCTTGTTCCTTATCCCTTCTTTTAAATATGCACTTAATACATAATTTTTTTAGATGGTGACTTTCAGGAATTCTTCTTCTTCCTCTAAAAAGTTCTTAGTAATTGAGGAGAAGTATCGTTATACAAGCCTTTACGTATACAAACCAGCTATTAATCCATTCACTAAGAAGTGTTCTTCCAAAAGAATCAAGCATTTAACTTTATGGTCATTTGAGACTTCTTATGAACTTTATAGTCATGGTGATTTCCTCAAGAAGTTTTACAACTTCAGTCCTCTTTTCCATATTCGATAACTTTTCCAATTGATCTGCCACCACTAGACTACCACAAACGTGCTGGAGATGCTACTTACAAGGATTAGTTCCTAATTTTTGATGCACTTAAGTATACTCTCAAGCATTAGGAATGAACAAAAGATATTTTGAAACACTACGAGTCAATCTTTAAGAGGGCACATATTCGAGAAACCATTTTTGCATCTTTTCTTACATATAACTAACAGATGAATGTTATCCATTCTTTCTACAACCATTGAAATCCTTTTATTTTTGGCACTTTTTATGATGAAGTCATCCTTTGTGCTAATGAACTTAATTAAGCTAATAAGAAAAGATGTTATTTTCTTCCAAAAAGCTGTAAGTATCTATTCATTCCCTTTCATAAAGAATGTGACTATGTAATGACTCTTCAAGATTGGGTAGATTTTTGGTTTCGAGATGACTTTAGATACAAGGTGTCTTTCTCTATGAGTAAGTCTAGTGAATCTAATAAGATTGCTTATCCATCTGGCTTAATCAACAAATCTTGTATTCGCTCTAGCAATTTCATACATCTTCTTAGAAAGCTTAAAGTTCTTTTTCATATTCAGGATGAAGTTTCTTTAGTGGCTTTTCTTTCATGTTGGCTATGTAAATTTATATTTCCTAGCAAAGATGCTGGTTTCATTCATCCTAGTACTTTCAAAGTAACATCTATGATGACTACTGAAAGGCAATATCTCACGATACCAGTTCTAGCAAGTATTTCCAAAAGTCTAAAGAAGATCCAATATGTATTAGGTGTGATTGCACGAGACATCCCTTTTTGTATTTATTTTCTCAGCAGTTGGCTTACATAAAAATTTGGCACTCATCAAATAGCCACTAGCCCTGTTAAGTCAATTGGGATGACAAAATACTGGCGAGGGGTTAGCAAAACATTTTAAAGAATCTCAAGCTAATGCTCTTTTCAGAAATCCTAAGAGAATCATATATCGTGCATTACTTCCCCTGGTTAAAGTGGTTGTCTTGCATGATGATGACAACTTATCGGTCCTCAAGAGTGACTACTTTATATGTATTTGATTCGGCTATTTGACTTTCTGTTATGATGATACTTCTATTATTAAGCCCTATTATCCTGATAGATGTAGTAGATAGTTTGGATTTTGCCAACATATTCCCTATGACAATGAAAGGAGAACTGGGATTCCAACCTTAAAAGATGTGTTTCAACTTTGGCATAACTTTACTAAACTGAACACTCATTCTCTGTGCAAGCTTCTGTTGCCTTCAAGTACTAGACTTCTTTTGATGACTAAACTCTACATGGACTGATGGGTTTTAGAGTGGTCTAAAGTTTGTCCTCCTGAGATGAAAGTCATTTTCAAAAGTCCTACTGATGTTGCTACAGTATTCCCGGGGGCAAAAGAAAAAAAATGACCCTAGCTTAATAAAAAAGAAAAAAAATTTTCCTACCCATAAAAGAGACAATAAGGCAATTGATGTTGATTTAGGCAAGGAAAAAGGTACCCAAACATGTTCCCACATAAAAAAGACAAATTATGATTTCTAGTACGAAGGGAGTGAATGCTGCAAAAGAACATCTCAAGAAGAAATCCATTAACTCCTCAAGGGCAAAGGAAAGGAGTGCACAATCCTTTTCTCCACAATTGATAAATGAACACTTGCCTTTTTTATGTGCCTCGTTATTTTTTTTATTAAGATGCTCACTATAATATGTCTGTAGGAGGAGAAATAAGACGATGTTAAAGCAATTTTAAATGTTGAGGATAGTGAACATGAAGACAGTAATCATCATTGGAAACATTTAAAACATACCAAGAAGGTGTTCAATCCTTGCGAACTGAGTTTTTTTCATGGAATCATGCCAAATAATGTTGTTCTTTGTTCAATCCTTGCGAATTGGTTTGACACTTTCATTGCTCTTAAATTCATGTTACTTATCATATATTAACCTTCCCTTTTTTGTTGTTCTTTGTTTTAGTTTGGTTAATAGGACTTGGGGAATGACTTTGATATGTATAGTGGGCTAGAAATGAGTGTTGCTTCTGTTTTTAGCCCTAATCCCTTCAATATTTTAGCTGTTGGGATTGGAAACTCTCATCCTTCATCTAGTTTACCACATGAGCAGTCTAATCATCAATCTACAACACCACCTCCACCAGTCCTTAATAATATAAGGACTAACTTGTGTACTCCTGGACCTACTATTGCCTTTGAGCCTTCGAGAGTTACTAGGTATTATGTAAATGACATAATAGGTGATATAAGATCTGAATTTACTATAAAGTGTTGGGAGAGCATTAGAAATAAGATTGTTTGCACACCGGTCCATTATATTCCTAACTTAGCTGATGAAGTTGAGAAGATCCTCCACTCCATATAAGATATAAAGGTTGATTGCTCCTCTATCAGAAGAATAGTGACTAAGGTGATTGGAGATGCTAAAAAACTTATCCACTTAGAGTCTTCACTATCTACTATGATGACATCAGTGCAGCAAGCCTTAAACTGTGAAAAGATTGAAATGCCGCTAAAAAATTCTGAAGCTTTTGAGGAGGAGGCATCTAGATCTATTTTCATCACTCATGCTGAGATAACAAAAATATAGGAAATAATGATGGAGCTGCAGAGCAAAAAGACCGAGTTAGAGTCATCCCTCAAAGCGCATGATGAAGAGCTTTCTAAGATAAAAGTAATCACGTTGGTATTCGAGCAGAGATCACCACAATATCCACTTCTCCTTTAATAAGTGCAATTAACGCAGTTATTCTTTAAAAATTAAGAGGATTATTGGAGACCAAATAAAAAGGGTTAAAAGGACATATTTGGAAACCATAGTATATCGATAGTTTCTCATGCTTTGGAATGCTTTTTAGTTTTGGTAAAACTAGTTTATGACTTTATATTGAGAATACACGCTTTATGTAATAAAATTCTTCTTTCTATTAATAAAATCTAAAATTTTCCCATGCTTGCATCTTGTTACTTGAATTTCTAAGTTATGATTGTGTTGTTAGGTTTTTTACCCCTATTTTTTTGTGCGAACAATCATATGGGTTCGAATAGTTTTAAAGGATGGCACAACTGTACTTAGAATAATTCTTAAGTTGCCTACGTGTCTTTGTGGATAAAGGATTAAGTCATAACGTCGTTCAAAAGATTTTTTTTTGTCAATTATTTTTTCTTGCGTGACTTTACTCAAAACAAGTTTCAAGTTGCCTACATACCTTTATGAATAAAGGATCAAGTTATAATGTTGTTCAATTTTTTTTCTTTGTTTTTTTATGTAGTTCGCAGTTTTACCTCATGTAGACCAGAAATTATATCAGATTTCAAGCATAATATCTTTTTAAGAATTACTATTGATAGGCCCAATCCTCATTCTATTCATTGATGATTTTGGAAGCTTCATTCATGTAAACTTCTTGAACCACATAAGGACCATCCTATTTGGAGAAGAACTTGTTGCCTATGTGTTTTGACATGATTATTAGGCATCGTAATACCATGACAACATCTCCTACTTGGAATAACCGCGGTTACACCTTCTTGTTGAAAGCTCTGCAAATTCAGGCTTGATAATATTTTAATCGTTGTTCTGCTTCAAGATGCTTTTAATCTAAAGTTTCAAGTTTTTTTTAGGCATAGACGAACATTATCTTCATCGGAGAGTCCTTCTTGGATCGCAATTCTTAGAGATGAAATTTGACATTCTAGTGGAAGAACAACTTCAACCTTGTATACTAAGGAAAATGGAGTAGTTTGAGTTGGCATTCGGAATGTAATACGACAAGCCCATAACGCTTCTCCAATTATATCATGCTAGTCCTTTTTTGAGCAATTCACCACCTTTTTTTAGAATATTGCATACGGTCTTGTTAAAAGCTTCTGTCAAGCCATTAGTCAAAGCATTGTACATAAAAGAGTTATGTTGTTTGAAACCAAACTATGCACATAACTTGTTCATTGTTGTATTGTAGAACTTTTTTCCATTATCAGTTATGATATATCTCGGTACCTTATAATGATAGATGATATTTGTTTGAATGAAGTTTACAACTACCTCTTTCTTGACCTCTTTTAATGTTGCAACTTCTGCCTACTTTGAGAAGTAATTTGTTGCGACCAATATTTAAAGACACCCCCCAAATCTTTTTAGTGATGGCTTTACCACATCAAGTCCCAAGCATCAAAGGGTCGGAAGCAATTGTCGGGTGTAAAGGCTCAGGTGGCTAGTAGATAAAATTAGCATGCAATTGACAATTTTAGCATTTTCTAGCATAGTTTATGCATTTTTTCACCATTGTAGTCCAGTAATACCCCTTTTTTTTATTCGAAAGTGAAGTTTAGGACCTGATTGGTGTGATTCATAAATACCTGAGTGTGTTTCTTCTAGTGCTTTTGTAACCTTTTCTTCTTTGAGACAACACAAAAGGACTCCATCAAAAGAGTGTCGCTAAAGAGTGCCTTGAAAGTATATGAAGTGAGAAGCTCTTTGCCTCATCTCTGTCATATAACATAGGTTTTTTGATAGTTTACCATGTCTCAAATAGAGGAAAAACAGCTGGCACTAGTCTTCTTTTTCTATCTTATAGATAGAAATTGCAGTCATTTGTTTTTTCTTTTCTATGTCATGAGTCATCGGTGGAATGACCCATCTTTGACATAAGATGACTTTTATTTCCTCATTACATGATGCTCATGTTAATGTCAGATTTGTTATGGTATCGGTTTTATTATTCTCTTTTCATGTTCTAAAGTAACACAATCAAGTGATGTCATTAGTTTTAATGCATACTTGTGATATGTGATATTCAGCCTTCTTGACTTCATAAAGTGAGAGGAGTTATCTAATAACTAATTGAGAATCTCTAAAAACTTTAAGGTGAGACATCTTTATATTCACCACCATTTCCAACCCAAGAATTAAAGCATGATATTCAGCCATCTTATTGGAACAAGGTATGTGAAAAAAGAGAAAAACAAGACCTCTCTTTCTAGTGTAATGAATATTACCCTAGCTTTGGCTTTATTTTGTCATGCTGCACCATCAAAGAATATTTTTCATGGTTCTAATATTTCAATAAACAAAATATTCTCATCAGGCAAGTCTTCAGAGAACTTTCATTCATCGAGAATAGGATGATCAACAAGAAAATCAACTAGTGCTTGCTTCTTGATCGCCTTTTGTGAGACGTAGATAATTTCAAATTCTTGAAGCAATAAAACTCATTTTGCCAATTTTCCTAATAACACTGGCCTTAAGATGATATACTTGAGAGGGTCAGCTCGAGATATTAATCATACTGAATTTGTTTGAAGGTAATGCTTTAACTTTTTTTTATTGCAAACATTAATGCTAGACATGTCTTCTCTATCGGAGAATAATTCAGTTCAACCCCATTTAACGTCCGACTAAGATATTAGAGAGCACTTTCCTTACCTTCATCATTTTGTTATGATAATAACACTTCTAAGGAACATATATGAGCTGCAATATAGAGGATAAATAGGTGTCTCGGTATCAGTGCTTGTAAAACAGGTGGATTCAACTACTTTTTAATCTTGTTGAACGAATTAGTACAAGTTTCGTCTTAATAAAATGATGTATCCTTCTTCACCAAGTGGGTGAATGGTTGACATCAACCCGCTAAGTTAGAAATGAATCTCCGCATATAGGCTCATTGGAGACTTTTCAACTCGTGGATGTTTTTTGGCTCCAACATTCTTTCAATATCAATTCCTCGATATCGAACTATAAATCCTAGGAATTTACCCGATGACACACCAAATGCATATTTTAGTGCGTTTATTTTTAGTTAGAATCAACGTAACCGTTCAAATACCAAACAAAGATTTTGCAAATGATTTTCCTTTTCTTTTGATTTCACCACGAGGTCATCAATATAGCATTCAACCTGTTAGTAAAGCATATCATCAAAAATCTTCTGCATCGCCCTTTGATAAGTGGTACATTAAGCCAAAAGATATGACTTCATGGCAATATATCACTTTAAGAGTTTGAAATGCTATCTTCTCCTCATCTGTGGGTACCATTCAAATTTGATTATAGCCAGATGAACCATCCATGAAGGTTAATCTCTCATGGCTTATGGTACCATCGATCATGATCTTGGTAATTGGAAATGAAAAGTTATATTTGGGATAAACATTGTTAAGGTCTCGAAAATCCACTCAAACACAGATTTTGCAAGTCTTCTTTTTTACCAGCATGATATTTGAAATTCATGTAGGATATTTAACCTCATGAATGAAACCTGCTTGGATAAATTTGCTGACTTAGCCTCAATTTATGAGATGAGTACAGGATGAAAGTGGCGTTGGGTTTGTTTACAAGTTTTGTCCTATTTTTTACTACTAATTGATGGACAACAACCTTTAGGTCTAAACCTGGCATTTCATCATAGGATAAGCGAAGATATCTCGATACTCTATCAAAAGTTCCATGTAAGTCATTTCCTCTTCAGGTGATATGTTTGCATTGATAAAAGGTGGGCGCAGGTTTTCAACGGTGCCTAAGTTAATCTCTTTAAGCTCATCCATTGTTGGCTTATTTTCTGATTCAAAGGTGGGCAGAGCCTCCCCAACATCTTCTTTAATGATAAGCTTATCATTATCATATTCTTCAATAGTGATGTGATTTAAAGTGAGATATATTATTTCATCTTCTTTCTCTTTATTAGAGGGGTTTGTGATCATTGTTGTATATTTTTCCCTTTCCATATCGCCTCAGCACTCACCACCCATTTGCATTGTCTCTTCATACGTAAAGGTATTTGGCTACAAGAATCATTTGAACCCTCCATCAAATTTTGTTGATGATCGAGTATATGTTTGTCATCTTTTAACTTGGATTATCCAAGTCTTGTGAAGACTGATGTACATTTTAGTGCTCTTCCATTCTTTTAGGTTTTAATCCTAACAAAAACATAAGCATGAGTTGTAGTCACACCAAGATGATCCCAAACTATATTTTCAAGAGGTGTAGGCTGACTTTGTTGTTTGTCCTTCACTTCTTCCAAACTTATATATCACAAGCCTTCTTTACTAATATAAAAATGAAGCGATGTGGAAGACTCGTATCCAAGACTAACCCTTAAAGTTTTGCCAGAAGTTTTCTTCTCCTTTTAAACCTTCCTAGTCTTTACAAAAACTTGTTCACCTTCGAGTTGAGTCATATTGTTATCCTTTGCTGACTTATTAATGTCCTCATGACTATAACCAGCCCTGGCTAAAATCTTATAAGCATTGGGATTGAAGTTGTTCGCCTGTTTATTAAAGAGTCTTTCAAGATTTGTAACCACCAACTCAGTCTGATGAACAAACCCTTTTAATAAAGGTTTTAAAACATTATTCAATGCGAGATTAGTAGATGGTAAGGTAAAGTTTTCAAGCCCCTTATTGATCTTCTCTTCATCTTTAGTAAAATAAAATTGACCCACTTTTCTTGCTGATACTAGGATATATTATAGTACCATAGCTTTATGTGATACCTTATCATTTACAAAGTTTTCTACTACCTTTTCTTTTCTTTTATTCTTTATTGGATGACTCACTCATTCATTTACAAATGACTTATGCCCTTTTGAGCTTTTAGAGTCAACTTTTTCCTTTCTTGGATGGTTAGGTGGGGATCATAGTTTTTTCATCACAGTTGACTTAAAATTAAACTTTGCATCGGTAAATTAGGTTTCAGCTATGGTAAAGAGATTGGTGTTTGTCATTATCTTTCCCATTTGTCCATCTTAACACTATTTAATAAATTGGTGGAGCGTTAAGGAGACGATGCCATTTTCATGTATTCATGGTCGTCCAAGTAGCATGTTATAATGACATGGAAAAATACATTGGATTCCATTCTTCCATGTGTATCACAAGTTTTATCTTTCCCATTGTGTTTTACCCTTATTAATTAAAGTCTTTAATCATCAGATGACTTGGGAAGAGTTCATATATAGGAATCTCGAGCTCTTTCATGGTCTTAATAGGAAATATATTGATAGCCGAACCATCATCCACCAAGATACAATTCACCATCTTTTCATCGACATATCCTATAATAAAAAAAGGTCTACCGTGGAGTTTTGATCTAAACAACAGGTCTTCATCATTGAATGATATCTCTATGGTGCATACATTGTGAGGCAAGTTTGAAAAGCCATCATGACTTTTTGTCATGACCTTTTTCTCTTCATCAGCATGATAGCAAGCAACAAATACATTTTCCATCCTTCTCATCTCTCTTGGCATGTACTCATTCAGTGTAACAGGCTTTCTTAAGGTTTGAGCTGGAAAAACCTTCTCTCTAACTGGTATGGATTTTCATCGAATATTTCGGCGTATCATCTCATTAATTAGCTTCCTCACCATCGAGATTCTCATTATAGATGGCTTTATCATCTGCATATGCTTATTTCATCCTCTTCCACGCATGATTAAAGTCCATCATTTGTCATTGTTATTTTTAGGTGAATCAAGCTTCAAGTTGTTAACTTAAGGTGCAAGGATTATGTATAAAGTTTGACTTGATGATATAGTGAAGCTCGTAGGTAAAATGATGCCAAATTTTATAGGTTCAAATGAGCCAAAACTTATTGTAGGGGACGAATAGTGTGGACCCAAATTGATCATGGTTGTGATATTAAAGGTTGTTATTTCATCATTGAAAATGATATCCCTATTCTCATGTAGCCTCATGATCTTGTCTTTCAACACAAAACACTTCTCTATGGGATGACTAATCAAGCGATGGTATTTGCAATAGTTCAAATTGTCCATTTGTTTTGCTTCTTTGGGACGCTTCACCTCTGGAAATTCAATGAGATTTACCTCGAGCAGATCATCCTAGATATATCTAATTCAAGGAATGGATACACTTTTTCTTGTCGCTCTTTCAAGGATGGCTTTTTTCTTTCACCCTTTTGAAAAGTAGCCGATGTTGCAAGATCATTCATTTTAACTCTAGTTGGTACCTTTATGGCAGCAGAGTTAACTACTAAAGATTGTTTTCCCTTGACCTTTAGAGCACTCTTTCTGAATCTATGACCTTCAGGCTTATTTCTCTTGGGCCTTTGTATATGCAATAATGAGCTTTCAGCTGCCGCAATGCTAAATTCCATGTCATGTGCTCGAGTAGCCAATTCTTCAAAAGACTTTGGTTTACTGCCTTGTAAAATATAGCAAAATCCTCAATGCATCCCTTGAATACACATGACTAGCTTAGAAGTTTTGGTGAGTTAATCTCTATAGTTGAGGCTAAAGTTTCTCCATCGATGAGTGTAGTCGATGACAAGCTCTTCGTTCTACTAACGTGCATTGGTGAGTTCAATCATGCTAACCATACAACGAGTGTTGTAGAAGCAGTTAAAAAACTTGCGTTCCAATTGCTCCCAACTATCAATTGAGCCAGACTCTAAGTTAGTGTACCGGTCGAATGCATTACCTTTCAAGGAATGAACAAACGAGTTGTTTGACCATGAGATCACTATTAGTTCCGACATTGTTGTAAGTCTCCACAAAGTGAGCTATATGTTGCCTAGGATTCCTTTTGCCATCGAATTATTAAAACTTTGGTGGTTGATAACTTAGAGACATCTTTAATAGGTCGATTCTTTGGGTGCATGGCTTCACATAAGAATACAAGAGTTGAACTAAGCTTTCTATTTGGTCCGTGATGACTTCCTTAATAAGTTCTTTCAGATGATTCATGGTGAAGAAGACATCCATAATAATGCATATATTCCTTACAGCTCTAATTGTAGAATCCTTAATGACATGTAATTGATCTACTTGAAGAGCCTTGGTAGTCGAGCTTTGGCCTCCTTCGTTTATGCTCTCAAGTTTGTTCATCAACTTTGTTATCTCATAGTCTTTTGCCTTGAGTGAAGTCGAAAGCCTCACAATAAGTTTTGTCAAGTTAGTCACTTGATCCTCTAAAGGTGTATTTTGGAATTAATATATTTTGGCTAAAATTGTTTTTTTCATTATTCATTTAAATTCTAGTGAATGTTAAAAAAAAAATTAATATCAAGTTGATGAAATTAAAAATGAATAAATAACAAAAGAAAAGAAAAGGAAACCACTTGTTGAAAAATTTAAAGAAAATATCTTTTGAGGGTGAAAAAAATAATAAAAAGTTGAAGATTAAATAAACACTGCATTAGAGTAATTTGATATCAGTATACATACTTTAAAAAAAAAGCAAACACTACTAAAAAATGTAGTAACTAGCAACTACCCATTTCGTTGCAAATAAAACTAAAATCCGTTGCTAAAATAATTTAGCAACGGAATCAGCAACGGTAAATATCGGATGCAAATTTGTCGTTGCTGATTTTTTAGCAACGGATTTGTCCGTTGCTGATTTCACAGCAACGGAAATTCCGTTGCTAGCAAGCCAGCAACGGATTTTTCGTTGCTAAAATGAGCAACGGATTTTCCGTTGCTAATTTTAGTAATTAGCAACGGAAAATCCATTGCTGATTGACAAAATCAGCAACGGATTTTTCGTTGCTGATTGAATAATTATTTACAATCAGCAACGAAAAATCCGTTGCTGACTATATTATTTTTATTAAATTAATTTTTTTTATTTATTAAAATGAATTTTAATTTGTTTAATTAATTATTTATGGATAGTTTAAAAGTTGTAGAATATAACCAACATAAATTAATATTAAAAATAATTGTATCACTAATAAAAAATGGAATAAAAATAATATTCATATTATAAAAATTTAGTTAAACTTGCATTAATACAAATAAGTCGAAATACAATAAAAAGAAACAACAAAAGATACAATCATGGTGCTGGTTGCGAAGACAAACCATGATATTGTGGATCGACACAAGATGCATCAGGATATTTTGAACCTGAAAAAAATATAATAACAAACTTTTATTAAACAAATAATTACATAATATTAAGTAATTTTTTTCATACCTGAAAATATAACCTTAATAAATTAGTTTTAAGAAATTTCGACTTACTCTGTTGTTCCATACAAACAAAGCTCGTTTGATTTTTCTTTTATTACTCTGAATGTTAGCTTTCATCTTCTTGAGTCATCCTAACCGATAGCTTCTACGATTCACATCAAAGTATTTGATTTGCTTGTTTGTCCATTTTAGTCGTGTTTCCGATTTGTTCTTTGGATCAAAATTCATAGCTTCTGTTCTGATTGCTGTAGGGTTTGTGATTTGGTTAGGCATATTTAAGAATATTGTAAATGTTATTTTTTAAAATATTTTTTATATAAACTTATATTTCATTTATTTATTAATTATACAACAACATTGAAATACTCTAAAAATATATTAAAAAAATTAATTTAAAACTAAAAAATTTTAAAAGTATAATTCAGTGCGATGTCAAATAGAACTCAGTTACTCATCGTTTGCTAGAATAGCTTTTAACAGCTAATCTTGTTCACGATTCGATGTTATAAACATCTACGCACGCAGTAATGATTCAAGATAACACTTGTTGGAATATTTCTTTGCACCATGGGAACATATCCCAAATAGAACCAGTAGCTGTGATCTTAACATATCCTCGGTGAGAAAATGGCTCATCACGCCAGACAATGCTCACTGCCAAAATCCAGCATTACATTTCTTCAATTTTCCAAGTCCATCCCATTTGAAATTTAACATTTTTAACTACAATTTTCATGAAAAAATATATTTTAAATTCTATCATTTATTAATGCAAACATCAGCTGAAAGTCAATAAATAAAAAGGTTACAGTTATTAACTTGATGCATAACCACATATTTTTTTATGAAATTTTCTCCATTCAAGTCAGCTATATTTATGCTAACGTCATCACAACTTTACATAATGTTTCAAGTCAACTAAACCAGCAATTTTAAACCCTTTAAATAGAGTTGGTCGAAATCTTTGTCTATGATAAGGGTGGATTTCCTTGTACAATTAATATATCATCAACTTTTTAAATGTTTCACTTCATACATTCAAATATAAACAAATTTTAATATTTAACTTTGATTTACCAAAATAATCTATCTTGAAATTAATATTAAAAATAATATACTAAAAATATTCATATTAATACAAACTTTATTTCTTTCATGTGTTTCTTTCTTTTATTCTAGAAACCCTTGGCAATATTGTATTTTTGTATGCTTAGCATCAGTTTTGTACATTATATATTAACAAAGGTAACATTTATACATTATATATTTTCTTGAACATATGTTGTTCAACAGCCTGGTATTTTTAATTGTTATTGAACTTCCAATCATGGGATCGCGTACAGGAGCATGTTTAATTACTTTAGATATTTTTAAGCTCTTGTTTAATAGCCTGATATTTTTAATAATTTCAGATTTTTTGGTATGTTATGTTTCTTACCATTTAAGTTATACCAAAGGAAGAGATGGAACACTTACTGAAGCTTTTTGCACAGAAGTAGTTCTTAATTCATTAAATCCAACGCGGATTGCAAAACACACTATTATATTCTAGTTTTAAGTTGTTCAGACATTGACACTCAATTTCACAACATAAATGTAAAAGTAACCCTTTAATAGTCATCTATACTTCTTCCTTTGTTTCTGCTCTTCGTTTAGGAAGAAATAGGTTTAACCATGAATTTCTTATTTGTAGTTTATTATAAAAAAAATCTCCCTAACAAAGTTAATTCTCTTTGCAAGATCAATATGTTTGGTCAATAATAACTCTAAAACAGAATTAAAATGCCTCAAAAATAAAAGAAAAATAACATAAAATCTATGATAACACAAGAAATCCAAACAAAATTAAAAATATATTAGTCAAGCATAATCTTTCAAGCCTCATTTCAGATTATATACATAATGGATGAACCAACAACACAATTTGAACCGGAAAAAAATGGAATTCATGGCTGTTCATATTTAGCCCTCAATTCAGTAATTAACTTTTCCTCATTCTGTTAAAGATTCAAGAAACCTATTGATTAACTGTTCTAAATACACAGCGAAGCACCCAGTGAGAATAATCTTATGATACAATTTTCTGTTAACCATGTGGCATTTTTTTTTATTATGTTTTTGGCAGTGCGGTGGGTGGGGGTTCCTAATTTAGTTATACCCTAAATTTATGCTTGATGATGTATTTCTGTGCAAAAGGGGGAGAGAAACTTGTGTTCATACATACATTTGCACTGACTACAGTTCCTAAATCCTAATTTTATCGAATGAATGGCCTAAAATAATTATTCAAAGCATCGATCAAAAAAACTTTGTTACCTGTGTTCTTGAGTTCTGGGCGAGCAAGATGAAATCTACACGGCAGAAAAACACCTAAGATTGCAGAAGAACACCTGAGGTTGAGAAAGTTAGGTTAAAACTTTTTAACCTAAGTTTAATTGCAACAGAGCAACAAATAAATCGTAAAATTCATTACCTAAATTATTGAGGAAAAGTATGCAACACCCAACCCATATACAAAGAGTGTGGGTAAATCAGGATGCTCAATGGTGATACTGATGGGTAAAGTGGGATGTCGTCGTGGGTCTATGTTTTTGGTGGTTTACAAAGAAAGATCGAATCTATTATGGATATTGGAGACGAATGAGAAGAAGATGAAGAGAAATGTTAGGGACAAAGGAAATCAGATCGATGAAAAGAAAGTGCTAAGTTAATTGTTTTTCTATTGTTCTGGATGTTATCAGGGGATGAAGGGGATGAAGGGATCAATGCAAGTTAATTAAATTAGCATTATCAGGGGACGAAGTGGTAAAGTGGGATGTTACATTACGTTTCTGAAGGGGAGAGATCAGTGTAAGTTTAGGATAGCTAATTAACGGTTGAGATTGTCAAAGTTAAATACCCCATCAACAGTTTGTATAATTTTAATTTTAGATTAAAATTTAAATATATATTTTTTTAATTAGCAATGGATAGTCCGTTGCAAATATTATGTTTTCTTTTGCAACGGATTTTCCGTTGCTAATATTAAAAAAATAATAAATATGTAATTCGTTGCAAATCCGTTGCTAAAATCAGCAACAGAATTATCCGTTGCTAAAATCAGATGCTAATAATCCCCTTTTTTAGTAGTGAAATATACACTAAAGTTATTTTATAGTAATTAATCACAATAGCGATTGTCAAATTTTATTTTTATAGCAATATTTAATATATATATATAAAAAAAACAATAGAGAAATTAAATCATGGATTTTCTTTTATGCTGCCTTTTGGAGAGATTAATTTTCTGAAGCCTTTTCCTTCTTAGTTGCAACACGGCCGTCTGTTCCTGCAAGGATAGCGTACTTGTCCTTCCTAGTCAAATTAGTGCACTCAAATCCAAGTGTCCCAGCCAGCACCCTTTGTATGTAATTTGCAACTTCAATGGATGATTTGCCTCCTTTGCAAGTAAGCTCTGTGGGCAGCTGATTCAAGAAGGTGATCTCATATGTTGGCATTGGATTCATGAACACAAAATAAGGGTCCAACAGTTTGTGCCCTCGAACCGTCGTGCCATTGAAGACAGATTGTTTTGTATTGATAGCGACTGGCACAATCCTATCTGTAAGTTCTGCAAAAAGAGCACTAAATCTCAAGAGAAATGGCTCTCTACAAGTGGTTCCTTCCGGGCAAATTACCAAGTCACCTTCTTCAAGTAGACGCTTTATATTTGCAGCATCTCTGTCTCTCTCCCTTGATAAAGCAACAGCCTTGATAGGTGAAATAATCTCAGTGAACTTGCTTATGCTGTATGTGACACAGCTAATTTTTCTTCTTAGGGCGACAGCTGTGACAACAGGGTCTAAGACAGTACGGTGATTGCAAACAAAGAGGACTCCACTTTGGCCTTTTCTTGGAGGGGGTGGAGGATTACCCTTAACAACTACTCTAATTCCAAGCAGCTTATAATTGTACCAGGCAATTCTCTCAGGCAAAGGGATGTTAAGGTAGACCCTAAGGACGGAGAGAATAATACCAATTGGCATCCATAAGAACGTCAGAAGGGCAACCAAGGGAGTAGGTCTTTGAACCAGCCGGCCCTCATGGAATATGACAGGGCTTAGAAGCTTGTTTCTTGGTAGTGGCTCGCACTTGGATCTTGGCACCATATATCCTTCCTGCAGTATAATTTAACAAAAAATTCGTGTCAGAAATTGATCGTGATTTGTCCTTCTGCTTCAGTTGTAGAAAATTAATTATTCAGTCTATTGAACTATTTTCAGCAATGTTTCACATGCATGTTTGCGTCAAATCTGTTTGCTAATTAATTGATCAAACTAATGAAAGCAAAGGTAATTAATCAAGATCAATTAAAGGAATGGGGATCCCACTTGTGTTGTTGAAATAACTGAACTTTCTCTATCTCTGAAAACGACAGGGGACTAGATTAAAAAAATATTTCGACGTACGATAAAACTGGACCACCCGACCAGTTCATACTATTACGACATAACTAGCTTTCAATTCCTGTATTGTTTGTTAGGAAATGGCTCCACAAACGGAGCAATAAATTATTACATGAATCCAGTACCAGATCCATTATATTATCAGGATCTACTGCAACAACAGTTTGTGGCCAGTATCAACTAGCTAGATCCGTGCACATAACCAATTCAAAGATGAGAAAATATTGGTAGAGCTATAATTTGGTCGTCATAGTTCTTTCATGATGTGCATGGATTACAATTTGACTTGATTAACAGAGTGGTTTTGGACATGAAGAATGAATGGCGTGGATATTTGTTGTGATAGTATATGCTATAAATGTTTTTCATGCTTCATAATTAGGTATTTGAAATTTATCAGATAGGGGCAGGAAAAAGAAAAAAAAAAAAGGGAGGAAGAGCAATAAGATTAAGGGCTAAGAATAGAAGCCGTTAGCAAAGTGTTCTCTGCAATGATGGTCCTGTACCAGTAGTAAATTATTAGAATAAAAGCCCTCCTAAAATCTGATGGACAGAGAAACATAGAAAGAGATTCATGAACAAAATAATGCTTCCATAAACTTTCTCACGAAACCAACAATAAATATTAAAGATATATTGACAGTTGGACTGTACTGTACATATTGAGCTAGAAACAGCTCACACAGCGCTCAAAATTGTTGTCAAAATTGAATAGCATCATGCTAAAAGGTGTATGCATTGAGGGCATTTGTGCATCAAGTTGTGTTCAAATCTATGCTTAACGCAACCGATTCAATTTAGACCGAATATATTACATGCATGTAACATCTGGTCTAAATTGAACATTAAGATATTGAATCTTTGAGAATGCAATTTGACATATTTTAACGAAGACAATATAGAGTAATTTACTGAAAAAGAAAGAGGGGCCAAGTAAAGAGGAGTGAAATAATTTTACAGTTTAATTAATTCTGAGATCTTACCTTGCAGATGGACATGAAGTCATGGTCAGTTTCGCGGTCTCCCAGGCCTAAATCAGGCAAACTTGTGCCAAACTCCTTTAAGAGAGCATTCCTCTTATGATCTCCAACAAGAACTCCAGGTTTCTTCACAAACCCAGTTGCCCTTCCAGATTTTGTAGCCTGTATTTCAGTGCCAAGAACCTTGTCAGCACCTAAAAAGTTCTTGGCAAATGGCTCTACCATAATCCTAGGATTTGCTGTGACAATGTATCTCTTTCCAAAAGAATTGAACACCCTCCAAGTTTCTGGATGGACATCATCAGCATAAAACTTTGGCAAGACAGACCTTGAAACAAGCTCAATGTCTCTTATTTTAAGTCCAGCGAAGGCAATGAAGATGAAGGTCTTGATTGCCATTTCCTCTGATATAATTAAGTACGTAAAGTACACAAATGGGACTGATGATAAAAGAATTAGTCCTCTCAAGAGACTCCCAGCTTCAATAGCAACAAGCAAGAAGTAAGGAAAAGCACTTCTTGATACAAGAAGTGTTCCATCTAGGTCTGCAGCCACGGTCTGATTCGATCGCCCCTCTGTGCTACATTTTGCTATTGGTTCAAAATGGCGATGAGCCCCCATGACCATCACAGAGGGGGATAGAGAGGGAGAGGGATAGATAGTGTTTATTTTGAGAGCTCTTAGGAAGTGTGAGTTATGTTGTGTTAAGAAGAGAGAGGAGAAGGGTTTATAAAAGAAGAGAAGAAAAAGATTGCATGGACAGGAAGTTAAATGTTTGAGCAAGGAGCATGAAGATAATATGTGGTTGAGACTCGGCAGACTACACTTGACATTTCGTTTTTTTCCCCTCAAAAAAATTAAAAATTAAAAAAAAATTATTTTAGGTAGGGATTAAGGGTTGTAAGTCAATTTTTTGACGTATAAATTAGGGCAGTTGTGAGGAGGGGTCTCTGAGTAGTTGGCAGTCGATACCACCACCCACAGGACATTCAATTAGCCTACTTTTTAGTTTTTGGACGCCGGCCATACGCCTCCTTATTAAAGCTCAGCTTCCTTTCTCTTTGATTTGGCCAAGCTTAATCCTTTTTTATACAACTAGTCGAAGCAAATTTCAACGGCTTGCAGCAGTGCACTTAGCTAGCAAACATAATTTCTTACCTAATATAGAGATTCAATAAATAAATTCAAGAGATGAGTGGCACCAAACGGATCGACCCCTTGTAGCCTAGATCTTTTCCAGAGTGAACGATAAAAGGAGATTAGGGTGGGAAAAAAAAACATAGCATAGGTTATACTTATTTAATTTCCAGATGTGGAACGTAGGATTTCATAGTCTGCATTCCAGAATAAAAATCTATTAAAATAAATCTCAAAATGAGTTAAAATTAGAAAAAAATTAAAAAGTGAAAAACTAAAATGGAAAAAAATATATTTTTGGTTGGCTAAATGGAGAAACTATAGAATTCATGGGTCAAGCTAAAATCTTTTAGGTCTTTATTTCATATGGTTCTAAGGTTGAGCTAGCTAGACATGGACAGAAAAAAAAAAAAAAAAAACATGCAAAGACTCGCGCTCCTCTATTTAAAAAATAAATCACACATAAAATAAAATTTATTGCATGGATTTGGAACTCATATTTACGTATATAGTACATTCCAAAATCATTAATTTTATGATGAATCTTTTATAAATTACGTGAGTGGGATTGTCCCTTTTGATCGAGCAATACGATCAGATATTAATAACAAGTCTTGTATGTTTAATTCTGAGGTGATATTTTATTGAAAACTTAATTAAATAATTAATTGCAACACTAAATTTGACCTATTCAATGCCGAAGTGATTTAGAACTGTCAAACTTGATCACATGTAAAATTGATATTGTTTGGACTTTTCATTAATGGGTGGTATTTAATCAAAAATATATTTTTTATTAAAGAATAATGTAAATCATATCTTGAAACTTCACATAACAAATTTAAATTTTTGGGTTAAATTGCTTTTTTAGTATGGTATCAGAACCTTAATGACCAAGCGGTCACGAGTTCGAATCTCACCATCTTTATTTATTTGATAAAAATTAAGCACAAGTAACATAGATCTATACATGCAAGTTTCAAGCCCAAAGAGCTTTCATTTAAAAATATATATTAGAGAATAATATAAATCATATCATGAAACCTCACTTAACAGTTAGTTTAAGTTTTTAGATTGAGATAGTTTCTTGGTATTTTAAATATTATTATAATTGCCAATCCCACGAAGAAGCACAAGAATATTCAGTCAGTCACAAATAATAAGAGATCTAAGCAGTTATACGTACTACCAAAAAGAGAAAAAATAAGAGAGAGTTACTACAATTAAATGAGCTATGGCGTTCTAGAATCACCAAAGAGATATCTAGAAATAAAAGAAAAAAAAAAAAAGAGAGTCATAAAGCTATGTAGCTTTAGTAGTTGAGCGTAAAAGGAGGCTAGGAAGAAACCCATAATGAGTCAATGGATCGATAATTGGTCTTTTAGTTATGAGTTTTTTTAAGATAAATTATTGTTTAACGGTATAATATTTATTAATTAATTTTGTTTTCATTACAGATCTGGTGATGATCGATGAGGTTATGAAAAAGTATGTACGTATGATGATATTTTGAAAGAATTTGATGAAGTCATTGGTTGAATAATTCCATGACAGTACTTGATTCAAAATATTTATTTATATATTTTAAATTATCATTTATTTTTTGATTAATTAAAGAATACATTGAAATTAATATTATAAATTATGCTGAGATTGAAGCATGTTTTTTGATTTAGCATGTGAAATTATTTTTAATATAATATGTGGTTGATCCACCAGATTGACCCGTGATGTTAGAGTTAACTAGTGTTCTAAGATTTTTTATTTTATTTTTTTTTTCGAACAAGACAACCATGATTATTCACTTGAGCAGTTCAAACAAGGTAACCGAACTGGGGGCTTACTTTAATATAAATTTGGTTTGTATTTTTTATTTATTAATTTCTCGGAGAATAATATTAAATTGAACAGAAAATATCCTTCTCGATCCGTTTTGATTTTATCGATCGTTGTTGAAGTTTCTATCAACAACTTTAGGAACAGCCTTCTTCTTCTTGCAAGAGTTTCCAACTGGTAGATATTGACACCAACCGAAATTCTCACTTGCTTGGTAAGAAACAGTTTACTTGAAAGCAATCGAAACCACAAGATATATAGGAAAAATACAAAGAGTTAATTAATTGCAATAACTGTGGATTTTGTAGTTGAGGTTAGGAAGAATTCTTCCCCTGCCAGTTAAGGTGCTGGAAACTACTCACGGGAGCACATAAAACAACATCATTGTTTACTCTTTATAAAATTCAGGCATTTTGTTACATTTAACGTATCTCTAAGCTTTGATTTCTTTGATTTTTTTAAAAAAAAGGGGGTTTTAAGGCTATGAATTTCTCCCTCGGGATTACTTCTCTTTGTATGTGTGTCTTTCTCAACGATATTATTTCTATTTTTAAGTGACCTAATTTAAACTACTTGTACCAAATGGGAGCAGTCGGCGGCTATAACGTGGCCTGCCATCCTATCCTATGCTTGCAGATAAATGGGCATGCCACACACTTTTCATTATAATAATAGAGATTATTATTTTTTATTCGATTTGGTTTTTATTAAAAAAAATAATTAAATTTGTTTTTTAATAAAAATTGGAATCGAACTAGAATCAGTTCAAATCGATTGATTTTATTTCAGTTCAGTTCGGTTAATTTAGAAAAAAAACAAGTTTAAACCGGTTTGGCTCAGTTTTTTCTGGTTTGGGTTTGGTTTGGTTTTTTGTTTGAGGCTTACAATACTGAAATCGAACCGGTTGGTTTTTTCAAAATTATAATCGGTTTAATAGGGTTTTTTTCACAATTATGTTTTTTCGGTTATTTTTTTTTATTTTCTCGGTTTAATCGGTTTTTTCAGTTACCCTTAATGTATATGACAATTAATGTGTTGGAGTATAAATAGTAGTTAACATTAGAAAATTATATAAATTATATTTTGAGATCTAATCTAATAATTTAAATTTTTAAATTGAAATGATTCAATTGATCAAGTGGTTATGAATTTAAATTTTATCATTCTATTCTAATTGATAAAAATTAAATACAAAATAATATATAAAAACATACAAGTTTCACGATTAAAATTTTTTTACTTAAAGAGATATATTAGAAGAATATCTAACACATATCAATTACTTCTTTATGAAATAATTGATAATTAGGTGTGCATTATATGCCACTCCTACAACGAACTTAAAATTATATGCATGGGAAGAAATAGAATTTAGAAATGGGGTGTCTCTATCAAATATAGTTGAGGACATTGAGAAGAAAATAAAACGATCATGCATGCTCATAGGTATTTTTCGTCCGGGGAGATGTTTGTTGTTTGATATAATCCTGAATTTCAAGGTTTGTTTTAATTAAATGTCTTAGAATTTTACGACTAAGACGAAAACAAAGTCAAATCTCATCAGACCGGAAATGATGAGATTAATGAAACATTTCCAAGACACGAATCATCACTCCATGGCATGGATCGAGCTTGAAGAAGAAGGATTTAATTAATACAAGGACAGATCCATTTAAGTTGAACCACCAGACTGTAAAGAATTTAGGAATTGCTTGAAGAAAAAGAGACGCTAGCTAGTTAAATCTTATTATTATTATTATTATTACTATTAATATTGGTGTTTAGGTCGGCTTGCACGTATCTCGACTAATCCTGCGGGTCCTGAAGTTAACAACCATATAAACTTTAAGTGGTCCTGAGATTTGTGAAACTTGAACTGGTAATCTCTAAAAAGCAAATTTAAAACTTAATTAGTTGATCTTGATCCATTTAAGTTGAACCACCAGACTGGAAAGAATTTACGAATTGCTTAAAGAAAAAGAGACGCTAGCTAGATAATTTTTTTTAATTAATGTGGGTGTATTGGTCAGCTTGCGCGCACCTTGACTAATCCCACGGGTCCTAAAGTTAACCATGTAAGTTTTCAGTAACTCTAAAATTTATAAGACTCGAATTGATAATCTTTATGAAGTAAAATTAGAATATAATCAGTTAAGCTACACCACTCAACTCAACTTCAAATTTTAATACAGAACAATAAAAAAAGCCTAGGAAGCACTGCTCCACGGCATGAATCACGCTCAAGGTTGGATTCTAGGTCAAGCTACAGAAGCACCGATAATACTAATATAAATGTGGTCCTGTAATTTATATTTGGGCATAGCTGTTAAGCCAAAATTTGGTTAGGTACGAAGGTCACCTTCTAAGTATGAATGAGCCCTCGTTCATGGCTCTAGGGCATGCCTAAAATTAATCAAGGGCACATGCATTGCTCTCAAAATTCTCACCTAATTAGACGGTTTGCTTCTCCTACTATTCAACACATTAATTGAGTTTATGAAATTAAAAAAAAAAAAAACCCACTAAACACTACGTAAATGGCCCTAGAATCCTAGATTATGGATACTTGCCCTTCAGCTACGGAAGTGATCAGCACTATCATTCCACAGAAGAAGACGAAACGAAATTAAATGTACCAAATTGTGAAAAAGATGCAAGTTCCATCAGTACTAGCAGATGAACGGGTATCAGTCTTATCGCCATTGTTATGGATAATAAATCACCGTATCTGAGTTGGTACAGTAATTTTTTGTTAATTTTCTTGCCCTTTTCTTCTTCTTCTTCTTTTGTTAAAATTTAAATTTTATTTTTTTATTTGAAATTAATTTTTTAAAAAAAAAAAATTAGAAAGTTTTGATTACATATAAAAAATATATTATTTTAATATATTTTCAAACAAAATATATTGTAAAAAAAACTGTTACCGCAGGGATTAATCAGCTACAGGCTAATCACATATATTTTTAAAATCTTCAATTATTATAAAGAGACAAGGTAATTTTTAAATCTTCTTGTAACTTATTTGCAATAATTGCATTTAATGTGATGACTTTTTATACATGTGTTAAACGTGGATTATTCAAGTTTTGAAAAATCTTTCTATATTAATGACACTATCTATCTTAATCAAATATATTTAAAACGTTTTTTAATATATTTTAAAAAAAATTATATCAAAAATAAATTTTAAAAAATACACTTATATCTTAATCAAATACACTTATATCAAAAATAAATTTTAAAAAATTAAAAATATATATTATTTTAATATATTTTTAAACAAAAAATACTTTAAAAAATAACATAAGATATTTCAAATAAATCTTAGGCCCCGTTTGTTTGCTGGAAAGTAATTTTCTTTTGAAAAATGAATTTCAAAAAAGTGAATTCCAGGAAAATGAATTATTTTTCGATGTTTGGTAATGTAATGAAAAATAAGTTGGAAAACATTTTCTAGTGTTTGGTTATGTCATGGAAAATGAATTGAAAAATAACTTATTAATTTTTAATTTTTTTTTCAAGTTTATTAAAATAATGAGAAACAAATCTTACAAATTAAAAAGTTGAATGGGAATGAAATTGAAAAAAAAAATATAATTTCATAAATTATCTCAAATAAAATAAATAATAATTAAAATAATAAAGATCAAATCTAAAAAATAAAAAAATTGAAAGATGAAGAAATTAAAATAATAATAATTAAAATTTCATAAATTATTTCAAATAAAATAAATAACAATCAAAAGAATGAGGACCAAATTTGATAGATAAAAAAATTCAATTAAAAAATGATAAGGAAAAAGCAGATAACAATTATAAAAATAAAGATCAAAATTAATATAAAAATTAAATTCTAAGGAATGAAATTGAAAAACAAATATTCAAAACAATATATATACATATCAATTAAAAGTTTGAGGACCAAATTTAATATAATCAGCAAATAATATGATATTTTTAAATTTTTCACAACTTCCGGAAAGTGTTTTCCACCCAAAATAAAAGGAAAACACTTTCATGAAAATCAAGCCAAATTTTTCTTTGACTGAAAAGTGTTTTTCATTGACCAACTTTTAACTTTTATAATGACAAACAAATACAGAAAAGTTTAAAAAATAATTTTTTGAAAACCAGTTTTCAGAAAATAAACACAGCCTTAGTGAGAATCCAATAGTAAAATTAAGAGTTTTCAAATATCATTTTAAAAATTAAAATTTTTGACATGTGATAGCTCGTATTATTTTAAAATCTCATCCACCATACCTAATATACACGGATAGCATCCCAACAACACATAATTCTATACCACTATTCCCATTCTACATGGTAACGAAGTATGGATGTTCGAAGTTTATGATTATTTTTTACAGTAATTTTTATTTAAAAATATATTAAAATAATATTATTGTTAACATTAATATATCAAAACAATTTTAAAATATAAAAAAATTAATTTTAAACAAAAATAAAATGAACTTAATAGTTTTTTGCTTTAAAATATGATTTTTTTGCATAAATAAATAACTATTCAAGTTTAAAAAAAAATTAATGCTCAGACTCTTTATTCATAAGCTAGATAAATAAAAAATGAGCTGACAAAAAATTATTTTGTATGAGACAAAAAAATATTTTTATAGCACAACCAAACTTAAGTCTGGGCATAAGACTCAAGACCCAAGGTCCATGCTTGTGCCTGTGTCAAGCCAAGCCAAGTTATGTCTTTTAGGCTTTATTTCTCCTTTTTTAGTATAAACAAAAATGATTGCAATCAATCTCTTAGAATTCCAACATCATTTAGTTGCACTTCTAAAAACACCAATGAATTAAAAAAAATATCTCTATAAAAAACATAATCTAAACTTTAGAGTAGAACGAAAAACAAATAGAAAAATAAATTTTAACTCTAAGGAAGTTAATTTCAAAACCTGAGACAAAGAAGAGTCTGAAAGTTAATGGAAAAAACTTTTTCCTCAAATTTATTTTATAATGAATTTTGAAATCAAAAGTGATATAGAATTCATTTTAATGATTGCCAGAATTAATTACCATCATTTATCAGCTTTAATTACCTACTATAAAAACAAAACAAAATTAACCTGTTAGTTTTTTGCTTTATAATTTGATAATTTTTTTATGTAAGAAAATTTATTCATGTTAAAGAAGAAGATTTTTTAAGCTCTTTATTCATAGGCTACACAAATAAAAAATGAACTAGCAAAAAAATATTTTTTTATGAGCTGAAAAATTATTTTATAGTAAATTCAAACCCAAATTAGATGATAAAAAATAATTTTATATGAACAAAAGAAATATTTTTACAACAAATCCAAACTCAAGCATCGATTGAGGGCTGAGGTCCATGCTTGTTCCTATGCCAATCCAAACTGAACCATTAAAGTTTTATTGCTTACCTTATAATGCAAATGAAATTGAAATGATTGCAATCAGTTACTTAGAATTCTAACTATGAATTCTAACTATATTATCTTGTTTAATTATACTCTTAAACAAGGTTAATGAACTCATGGAAAAATTACTCAAAATCTCTCTAAAAAAAAAGAAATTAAACTCTAGGGTAGAGGGAAAAACAAACAAAAACATAGAGTTTAACTCAAAGGAAGTTAATTTGGAAAATTGAGATGTGAAGTATGAAAATTTATGTAAAACACTCATCCCTCAACCCTATACTATTTTATATGGTGAATTTTAGAATCAAAATTGATATAGAATTAATTCTAGTAATTACTAAAATTAATTTTCACCATTTATAAGTCTTGATTACCCATTATAAAAATAAAATTAACATGATAATTTTTTGCTTTAAAATTTAATAATTTTTATATAAAAAAAAACTATTCATGTTAGATAAATAAAAAATTGGACTAGAAAAATTTAATTCTTTATAGATCAAAAAATTATTTTACAATAAACACAATTTCAAACTCAAAATAGACAAACAAAAGATATTTTTTTATGAACCAAAAAATTATGAAAATACCAGCCTCAGCAAAACATCTCAACCATTTTTTTTAGTGCATATGACTTGAACCTAAAGCTCATTTCACCTACGTCCTCTCTCCTCTTTAAAAATTTTAATGCTCTACATGTTTATTTTTAATTTTTCAACTTTCCACTATGATCTATAAAGGGTTTTAACTCTCACAAAACATGTCAATCAAGAATTTTTTTATCTTAATTTCTCATTTATCCATAATTTATTTTAATCATTATAATATTCCATGTTAAAGAAATTTTGGAGTAAAATAATTTCCAATAAAATTTTAAATATAAAAATAAATAAACCTCAATTTTAATTTGACTTGACATATATCAATTAACCATGATTACAACTTTCCAACACTAAGGTCTGCAGTTCTCAAACACAATTTCAAGGGATCAATACTTTTTTCTTTCGGGTCTACATATTGTTGGTCCAAATTCTCAAACACAATCAAATTCTATTTCTTCAACTTTACTCTCAATAGACATAGCTTCTTAATGATTTTGTATTGTTATGCCACTTTGTGGCAAATTTCTTTCCATATGTCCTCCAAAGTTCTTGCAAGCAACAAGTGACCACCAACAATCAACAAATCTGAATGGCTTCAATCCCTAACTAACATTCTTAGAACCCTTAAGAGCGAGGAAATATGAATTACCTTTGGGAAGAATGTGAGTTCACAATCAGTGAACCATAGAGACCAGGCTAAATTAGCAAAAGCTCTTTCAATACGACTCCCTGCACATGATCGGAACTAGCAAAATCTTCAACCAATCAAAGGTAATTTAATCGGAGCATAAAGATTTATAAAAAACAAAACAAAACTCAAAAAAGCCATCGCCATCCCTAGTATGGCGGATTCGACCACTGCACCTATATCACATGGTGAGAGTTTTTTTAAACTTAACCATCAATACCCATGGAAAATCAGAATCAAAATACAGCAAGGTTAAATCTTTCATAGTAAATATCGTTCTGAAGAATCATAATCAACACAAAAAAGACAATCACAATTAAATCCAATAGAGATATAGTATAGTAGGAGATATCTCGGCAAACCATATATAAAAAGAGTAAAAACAAAAATAAAATTGCCATCTATTTTTATGGTAACTAAAAAATAAAAAGGGATAATTATATAATAGACAAGACAGCAATCATCATATACCATATATTATCTCAGATAAACTGCTTCACATGCTTTTAATGATAGATTTACTTATTGTGCTTTCATGCTAGGTGTTTGCCTAAATTGATATATGCATGTGTTATTAAAGGTAAATCACTAACATGATATAAGACAATAATTTAGAACTTGGTCTAAAAAACAAGACCAGTCTTCACTTTAGAAACTTTAGAAACATGGTTGTTGGCCCTGAGAGGATGGTGAAACAAAAAAGATAGTGAAAAAATACGCACAAGTTGTTTGACATGCTTTCCCAAGCATGTTACGTCAAGAAACTCTAAACTCAAAGCTTTATATATACATCTCAAGACTTAGGAAACAACCATTAAAGTTTACAGGTGTTTTGAACTTCAAAGATGCCATGGTTCTCACATGCACCCCAATTTCGCTCCCGAGTCCCATGAGTCTCATGTCTACATGAGAGAAGGGAGTAGAAACCATTAAAAGAGCACAATTCTCATGAATAAACCAGAAAAATATAGACCGCAGCATTTAAATTTACAAGTGACCATTCATCAAAAAGCCATAAATAAAATCAATGCAAGTTTTATCAAAAAAAGATAAATAAAATCGAATTGAATAGAGGCTACAATTACAATCCCATGATATTGATCTGAGACACACTAATTTTCTTCTAATCTAATGTTCTAAATTGGTAATTTCATGATTATCTTGCGAATAAAATAAAAAAGTAAACGTAGAAAGCCTTGAGAGAAGCCTTTACATTATGATTGTGAGGAATGGTAAGAGGACGATGTTCCTATCTTTGCATCTTCCCAACAGAATGTAAATACACCGAAACAGAAACAACTCTGCAAGAACCAGAGAAAAGTCAGCAAACAAAACTCGAGTGCATTTTATCCAGCCTGTATTCAAAACAAAACAAAGCCAAAAACTCGTTATTTTTATAGTTAGGATCATTTTAAATGTTTATATTACAGTCTGGCAAGTCCTAGTACCACACATATTCCATTCTTAGAGCAAGAGATTTAAGTGGCTCGTTATTTTTATAGTTAGGATTATTTTAAATGTTTATATTACAGTCTGGCAAGTCCTAGTACCACACATATTCCATTCTTAGAGCAAGAGAATTAAGTGGTTGATAAATAGACTACACAACTGTGGAAGATACAGCAGGCCAAAGGCAACTTACGTTGAGCCAAGGAAAAATGCAAGGGACAGGTGAAAGTCAAATAGAAACACAGAGACAACTGCAGTAAGAAGCATTGCCACTGAGGTAGAATACACCTGCAACACATTGAAAAGCTAAATGAAGATGGAATTTCAAATAAATTATAAGAAAATGTGTTGTTCATGCCCCCCCCCCCCCTTTTTTTTTCTGACATGCAATAAAATTGGAATGTGCACTTTCTTTTCTTTTTAAACACTCAACACAAAATATCAGCATTAAACCAAGGCAAGAGAAAAAATGAAAACAAGTTTTCACATTGATTAAGCCACCAACTAGAATCTCAACCCCTGTCTTTCCTCCAACCAGACTAGAGAATCTAATGCTGAGGCTAAAAGGGGTAATGAAGTTTGTAGGTAAAAATTCCAAAATGATTGCAAACTCTCGAAACTTGGTGATTAGTACCAAGGGCCAGAACCCTAGATCTTTCCAGTAGTTGCTAACAGCAATTAATGTAGTAGAATTAAACTGGTGCTCATTGGAAGATATCAAAGGAAAAGATTATCACAGTCATATGCAAGTAAATGGAAATTGGTAAATTCCTGCAACTGTTAAATCACAATTTGCATCTTACCTTTACAATGTTGTCTGCAAACTTCATTACCATGGATACAGCAATACCACTGCACAAGAAACAAAATGTTACATGTAAATTTTACCTACACACTCATTGAATAAGGAATTTTTTAATTTCTGTGAAAGCAGACGCATTACTTAATGACTTGATGTTCTTCATCTCAAACAAATTCTGATTTATTGGCAAAGAGGCGAAAAAATAGATTTATCATCCCATTGAAATAGATTCAAGAAAAAGAACTAATGTCCCAGTCCAATATCTTGATTGATAATGTTAGTAAAGTAAATAGCATCTCTAGCACATTACATATTTTATAAGCACGATAGTGACTTTCAAAGAAATGCAAAAAAATATCAATTAAATGTCCATTTCAAGTGTAGATATTTTTTGTGATATTTATCTACCAAAACTAACTCTTCCAATTGGTTTAAAGAACAGATGAGATCCTAAGCACAAGGCATGGAGCCATCAAAGAAACACTAAGGATAAGGGCACTGGAAGAGTTGAGGGACTGCTATTAATATATCACTTTTGTTGGCAAGTCTGTTTCTACATAACTTGCAGGAAGGACCCAATTATGCATAACAAAAAAATTCTAACACCAATAGATAATACTTTGCTACACAGTATATATATCCCAGTACATTCTGAAATGTCCTCAGATATCCCTCCATAGTGTCATCAGAAACAGGAGTCTGTGGCAATAAAGAAGATAACACCAGCAAACAACTCCCGATGAACATGATTAAGCCAGGAAAAATATAGCAAACCTGAGTGCGTGATTGAGTATCATGAGAGTTGTGATCAATGAGTATCCATAGAAGAACCCCCTGGACAACAAATATATAATTGTAAACAGCAAGCAATTCAGGTAATTGTGCATAATTACAAGCTCAGACTCAAAACATTGCTAAAGTGCATGAGATTGCTTCACTAAAAAAGACAGGGACAGGGCATAGAATCATACGATAAAAACAGAAAACAAAGAAAAGTTCAAATTTACTTGTTCACAACTGCATCAAAATCTTGAGTTACTATAGCCAAAGCATTAAAGATCATCCCAAAGACATACAGCCAGAAGTTCTGCACATTTATGTTCCTCGAAGGACGTTTTTTAATTATAGCCTGCCAGAACAGAAGCAAAACTGATCAGTAATAAGAACTTTTTGGCCATACAATTGAGGATTTCAATCAGCACTCATCTCTGTGCATCCTCAATCCAGATAATTATCATAGTCTGAAAATAATCAACTCATGAATTCAGTCTGACTATCGTTCAAGGAATGCTGGCTTTGGAAACTCTCTAAATACAAGTTCGTTTTTAAAACACGAGCTGCATCTCCAAATGATAGTGGTGTAAACTCTGTGCTTTGAAAACTCACCTCAGTGTACACTCCTGCAAAACCACTTAAAAGTGCCATTACCTACAAAAGAATCACCAACTATTATTACGCAAACAAAAAGAAACAATAAATGAAGGCCTTCCATTGTACTGTGAGCATAAAAGATGTAAACAACTCACAATGGCCATCATCCAACCTTGTAAAGGTGTTTCAAGAACATGGTCTGAACTGCAAACAAATTATCATTTTTAGCATGGCAATTCAATAGACTAAAACACCTTTGAATTTCACAATAGGATTACACTTACTGTGACGTGAGGAACAAAGGATATTAAACCCTTTCTTTTCATGCATGGCTATATCAAAATTGATTGATGGTTTGAAATGTTTACCAATATTTCCAAGTACAGGACAGTTTCTAAAAACTAAAAACTAAAAACATATTAGCTTTTGCTACAGATACACGGCATTGAACATTACCTGAACACACGCGATGTTCAAAAAAATATGCCACCTACCACAAGCCAGGATTGATAAATTGACCACAGGCCAGTTTTTTTTTTTTAATCACAACACAAGGATGCAATATGGATGTCAAACAAGCTGAAACTCTATACATGACAATCACAGAGAAGATTTTGAGTTCAGGATGCCAAAAGATGAGAAACAGTGATGCTAAGAGATGTCTCTGGAACATTTTTATCATAAAAGAGCAATAGGAAATGGGATGGTTATCAACTTACGTAGGGTTTAGTTGCGCCGTGGTACAGCCAGCACATAAAAGTATGAAACCAGCCCACTGAACCTCACTTAACCTGAAAAGATTAGAAAAACACAAATATACTTGTCAGGAAAGAATGCCTAGTTTTGCGAAGTCTTTGTTGATTAAAATATCCATCACTAGTTCCATCCATTCACTGAGTTTTAGTGCTTAAATTTATATGCCAATTAAATCTGGCATAAACGGAGTAAAAAAAAAACCTTACTTTCTCTTAAGTATTATTCGATATAAGACACCAGTGCTAATAATATTGAGATTCTTCAATATCTGATAGCCCGGGGCATTGACATAAGCAAAAATGTAATACTGCCACACAAAATACATACAATAAGATCTCAGAAAGCAACTTGTCCTCACTGCTTGTACTTATAACTAACAAACAACTAGGAAAACTCACCTGAAGCAAATTCTTGACAAGGTAAAGTGCCGCGGGAATGGGGTAAACTTTAACTTCATCAAATGTTGTACTCAACCTAGTTCGATAGAAGGATTCAGACAGCAAAAGACATTCAACAACAATTAGTTATTCCAATTTGCAGTGCAATTACCAAACATTACAAAATAAAAATAAGTGTCAGTATGAAGAGATAAAGACAATCAAAAAATGGAAGGAAAAGTCAATAATCCTAATGTAGCATGAAACACAAGCAAAAAAACTCCTATTGACACAGTTATAAATTCCTAATCTTTAAAAAGGAGAAAGAGAAGCAAATCATTAAAAAATAGTAGACCCTATAAAAATAACCTGTTATCTTCTGTAACGCCTTCCTTCTTCCATGTTCTTGCCAACGCAGCGAGTGATAATGCACATTTCAAAGTTTCTACCTATTTATAGAAAGAGAAACAAAATTTCAACACAAATAATAACCAAGTAGAAAACCTAGACAAATGCCACCATGTCCTCACCATGAAATTCGCTGTAGTAACACTATACTCATACTTGCCAGCTCGCTTAGACCAAACAATAAGTATTGCTTGTGAACTTGTAAGAATCGTTAATGCAAGCGTAACAACCATCCTAATCCAATCAAACAAAAGATAATTAAAAAAATCCAAAATTTAGGAATTATAACTATCCATAAAAATAAAAACAGCAGGCCTTACTTGCGCTTCCAGCGCAACCGGTCAACTGAGCCGGTCGGAAAACTAGTAACCTTAGATGGAGAAACTGCATAAATCAATCAACGGCAGCCGGCAATAAATTAAATCCATATAGAAATCAGTACAAATAAGCTGTGCATTTCATGTCACAACCATCAAAAAACCACTAAAAATAAAAGCACTCTGCAACCGCAATAGCAAGCAAACACAATCAATCTAATAATAGAGAGGAGATTAATTTACCTCCTCTCGAAGTTACTGCGTCTCCAACAACACCATCCCCAATTTGATCTTCCTGCAAGTCGCATATGAGTTTTGAAAATGCAGGTGGGAAAAAAAAAAAAAAAGAGATTTTACCTCGTCTTTGATTTTCCTGTATTCCATATCGCTTGCGAAATGATGTGTGTTTTATGCTTTGGTTGGATTAGGGTTGCATTGATGGAGAGAAGAGGGGAGGGTTGTTCGTACGAAACAGATCTCTGAACAGTAGAGAAAAATTAACAGATTCTCAACACTCGCTTCACTTCTCACTTGTTTGAGAAAAGGAATTTTATTTATTTATTTTTGCTTTCCAAAATGGGCTGAAACAAATTGGTTACCAATATCTTTTACTACTCAGAGGGGCTTTGAATATGAGTGTTCTTTTGGGCCATAAATGGGCTCAGATCTGAAACAAAATTTGGAATCTCACCAGCTGGCTGAGAACATATGGAGGCTGGGAATTTCTTTTTTTTTATTTAATTATTTAACGGTTATGGAATTTATTTATTTTTTTACTTGATAAAATAAGCCTGTCTTGATTTAATAAATTAAATAAGAAATTCGTGATTCAGAATCTAACTGTGCTAAGTTTTAAATTCAACTGAAAAAAATGATTAAATGGTCAAACTTAAGTTACTCATTTAGGTAAATTTAATTTAAACTAGCTGAGTAAATACTACCGAGATTTAAAAAAAATTATATTCTTTTAAAAATTACAAAGTACATCAATAATTTTTAAATCTAGACAAAAAAAAAATAATTTCCATATATAATATAACACAAATAATATAATATAACACAAATAGCTTAAACTCAAATTAGCTCATCCAAAATTTTATACCTTTTAAATTGATTTTAAAATCTAATCATCTCTTCTCTCCTCTCTAGAGATTAAAAAATTCTCATAGAAATCAAAATATATTCTTTCGTGTTTCATTTATTTATTTTTTCTTTACGTATGATCCAAGTTCACTGCAATTATGAGTTATAAATTAATTATTTTTACTATTTTCTGAAGTGTTTTTGCCAAGCGTGGAGACATATAATACCCTTGTTGATGGCCATGGAAGGTTGTGTGCTTTTCATAGGTGTTTCCAGATTCTTGAAGAAATGGAGGAAATGGGGTAAAGTCAAAATGCCATAAGCTATGGTTCTCTCATAAATTGTTTTATGCAAAATGAAAAGATTCGTCAGGCCAAAATAGTCCTTGGAGATATGGTGGTCAAAGGGGTTTTGCCTCATGCAACAAAGATATATATAATATGTTTGTTGATGGTTTTGGAATTCTTTGATAAGATGTTCATGATGGGTTATTCAAAAATAAAAAATTAATCATTTAGTAGTAATAAAAATTTAAAATTAAAAGATTTATGTTTTTTATAGACTATTTAAGTAATGTGGTTGTTAATATGATAACCATTAGAGGCCTACATAGTCGTTAACTTTAAGATCTGTAAAATTAATCGAGATACATACAAACTGACCAGGATACCCACGTTAGAAATAAAAACAAAAAAAAAAGTAAAAAAGAAGCTAAGGAGGTGATTCTCTAAATTACTAGCAGTGGTCACAAATCTGAAGCGATCACTTACAACTCTTTGATCTCAGGAAGTTCACAAAAATGTCTTGAGCTATATGAAACGATGAAGAAGCTAGGCTTAAAACCTACTGTAATAATCCCCTAATCAGCGGATGTTGCCAGGAAAGGATAGAGCTTACAGAGACACTGTTTAATGAAAAGTTGCAGATAAATTTGTCCCCTGATCGAACTGAGAAAATCATTAGAGGGAATTATCTTTATTAATGGGCAGGTATTCTAGATTAAAAATTAAAAATCATTTGAAGTCAATTTTGTTGTTAAATTTTTTTTTTCTTTTTTTTATGAGATTATCTTAATTTTATATCTATAATTACAAGATATTTTTTGTTTTTTAAATTATTTATCTTACAATTTCAAATAATATTTCTAAACACTCTCAGGAGCCCCTTTAGACACTGAGATTTATTTTTATATTCCAATTGAATTTGGAGAGGCAGAGGTATGCAATTCACACCAACTCATTATAGTGTTATACAAGTAATAAATCATACGTCGAGTCTGTTTAAAAATGTAGAGTGGAGTCTGATTAGAAGTACACAGTTATATTTATTTTTTAAAATATTTTTTACTTGGAAATATATTAAAATATTTTTTTATTTTTAAAAAAATATTTTTAATATTAACATATTAAAATATCTAAAAACATCAAAAAAAAAATATTAATTTAAAATAAAAAAATAAAGAATTTTCGAATCTTTTTAAAAACACTTCGCTGTCATTGTTATGTAGCTTCAGCACCTTCTTGTATGTTATTTTGCACCTTTACCCCCCGGGAGATGAAAGCCATACTGAAATGCGCAACTGCAAATGACAGGCTTCTAAACCCCATTTATTTTATTTTGATGTTTTGATAAGTTAAAATTAAAAATAAATTTTTAAAAATAAAATAAAAATTATTTTAATATATTTTTAAATAAAAAACTGTTACCCCCATTACAGAAGTTATTATGGCCGAGTAAATATCTCCTTTCCTTTTGTCATCTTAGAAATTCTCCTCGTTGAAATTCATCTCTCGTTCATTGGCATGCCCTGTAGCTATAGTACTTAAATATTTCTTTCTAAATATTTTCGTTTTAAGTGCATGTTTATTGCTTGCATGACTGTAACATTCACTTTTCTGTCATCACCTCACACCAGCTGAAGTTTCCCGACAGCCACTACGAAATCTTGTCACATATGTATAGATCCATTACAAGAAATAATTTATAGTGTAAATATGACACTTCAACAGAGCAGGCTCCCAGACGCAATTGAGAGCCAAATTTCATGATTTCCACATGTATAGTTCTGGTAATCTGGTGAGTGAAGAATTCACTGAGAGGGAATAACCAAATACCTTAAGCTATAACATTTTCTTTTCTTCACAAAGTACATGCTAAAATAAGAGACAGAAAGGAAATAGATAGATCCCATGGTAGCAGATTAACAGGATTATTTCAAACATCCATTGATTGGGAACGATAAAGAGCCTTGTTTCTGTTATGAATCATTTGGATTTGAAAGGGATGGCCCTGATCACGATCTGGTGGTACAAGGATGCAAGCGCTGCTCCAATGAATGGTCCTACCCAGAAGATCCACTGCAACAAAAACAGAATTAGACATTGCTAATGTTTTCCTAAGACCTTACGAAGATGAAGCATAGGAACTAAGAAAAGATGTGCAAGGCTTACGTGGTCATCCCAAGCTTGGTCCTTGTTGTAGATGAGGGCTGCACCAAGACTTCTGGCTGGGTTAATGCCTGTGCCTGTAATAGGAATGGTTGCCAGGTGCACCAAGAACACTGCAAATCCAATAGGCAGTGGTGCCAGGATCTGACCATCCAAATTCAGCCCTTTGGAAATCAATTTCAATTATTAAAAAAACATCATGAAAAGAAATAACGCTGTTCTTCTGCTTACAGGAACATGGGAGTCTCTGGCATTGCGCTTGGCATCGGTGGCGGAGAAGACTGTGTAAACAAGTACAAAGGTGCCAATAATCTCAGCTCCAAGTCCACTGCCCTTGGCGTAACCTGTGCTGACAGTGTTAGCACCACCACCAAGCATCTCGTACTGGCTCTTTTGAAAAGCTTTTACAACAGCGGCTCCGCATATTGCTCCTAGACACTGCATTAGCATGTAAAACACCGCCCTTGTCAGCGACAACTTCCTTGCCAACAGCAGTCCAAAAGTCACAGCTGGGTTGATGTGACCTCCTGCACCACCACACCAACGAGAAGCCATTAGTCCCAACCACATTAATGATTTTAACTTCATTATGTTATCTATAACTTATATGATGACAACTTTGGTTACAAGGCCAATACCTGAAATGCCAGCAGTGCAATAGACAAGAGCAAAAATCATCCCACCAAAAGCCCAAGCAATGCCCTGAATGCCAACCGTGGAACACTTGGTGGGGGATTTCGCCACGCCCATGACAGTGAGGACTGTGATGTAAAGGAACAAGAAAGTGGCAACAAATTCAGCAATGCCTGCCCTGTAAAAAGACCATGATGACAACTCTCCAGGCTCAAAAAGTGGCGCTGGAGGTGGCTCTGTGTAGTCCTTGACATCTTGGGCTTGAGCAGCCGTTCCTATAGGTTGCCTCTCTCCATACTTATTTGCTCCGACCCGCACATCTTCTTCTCTCCCCTCCATCTTCACTATATCTTTCGCAGTTATGAAAAAAGAATTTGGTCTCCCCCGTCTTTTATTACTGTTTCTTCTGGCCTTTCTCAGTCAAGTGTTTTGGATCAATTGAGAGACTCACAAGTTACGAGTAGCGAGCAAGTAGGGTATTTGTAGCTTGAGCCTGGGACAGATGTGTGGCCTGGTGTAGGTAAATTTCTTGTCGTTGTCTTCTCACTGATTGAGATGGAAATGAACTGTACATTGCAATTTCTCCACATGTGACCGCCCCTTGAAAAAGGAGCTCCACAATTTGCTGTGCCTGGAAGATCATGAGAAGATTTTGATGTCATTTCTTTCCCATGTGTAACTTTCACTTTACTCGTACAACTTGATGAGCTCATTCTTACCTTTTAATGAAAGTTTGGACCATTTTTTTCAAGATAGTGACTAGAGCAATATGATTGAAATAGCCACTCATGGATTTGGAACGATAGCGGTAGTTCTTGGTAGAAGGTAGAAATCAATGCACGTACCGAAATTGCGTTTCTTTTGTACATACTCATAATTGAAACATTTCTCATTGTGTTTCTACAACAATTAATTCTTTTATACGAAGCTATTATCATGTGGTCAAACAATATACAACAAAAATGTTATAATTTTTAAAAAACTAAAAAACAATATACAACAAAAATGTTATAATTTTTAAAAAACTAAAAAATTAGATTTGATAAAAATATAATATGATAAAAACTTGTCCCAAAATGCTATTATTATTAGAATAAAAAACTCATACCACTTCACAATCAAAAAATATAAAAAAGGCGTCACAAAACCAGTTATATCTTGATAAGTCAATTCATTCTTTTTTTCTAGCAAAGAAAATATATTGCATCACACAAAACACAAGTTGATTTTATAAATTTATCGCTGCTAAAAATTTTAGCTCACAAAATCTTATATAATGGTTTAACTAGTAACCTTAAAGGATCCAAAACTTGTGGGCTAATATTTACTTACTTACAATAAATCCAAAGTATGTTAACTAAGCTCAAACATGAAGATAATGATAAAAATAACAAATCTGACATATAAACTAAAGTTGTTGCATCTAATTAAACAAAATAACCTAAGATAGATAATTTTCTGAGTTTAAATAATGTCATAAACAAAATTCTCATCCTAGAAACATTAAGGTCTTTATTGTCACCTTTAGATATTCAAAATAAGTTAGGAAATTGATTGTTGAAGTTGCTTCCCGTTTAGTTTCCTTGTTTATCTATAATAACTAATTGTAATTTTAAAGAATCATTTCAAAACACAAAAACCCTTGTTTTGTTCATTTAACTTTCCTTGTAGAATTAGAAAACTCTCAAAACAAGATATTATATTCTTGTAGAAAAATAATCATTGTCAAATAGAAAGTTCACAAGTCAAGATGAAATAACTAATAAAATTTGTATAGTATCTTCTGATCTATATCGTAAAACGTTCCTGAATTCCGATTTATCTAAAATTTCACCCAAATATAGAACAATATTTTAGAAAATTCTGGGTAAATTTTTAGCTTGATCCAAAAATTAAATTAAAAATTATAATTGTTGTTGTAAAACTAAAAGTTAGACACAATTACATTAAAATTTAAATTTCTTTACTCAACCCTTTATTGTGCGGTATACTTAAATCCAGAATCACATACTCAAGAATGTGAAAGTAGCTGTTGTCATGTATTTTTCCATTACAAATTGAGGGCTGGCCTAATTTAGCTAGGTAGTTTTGCATCCGAAGGAAAAGGTGATGGCTACATTGATTTGAAAATCACTGGTTCCTTCAATTTTTTCTTAAGGAAAGTGTTTACGTTTGCTTAATTGAGTTATAAAAAATAAATTAAATCTTAATTGAAGTCGTGGAAGTAAGAACCCGATTAAATTTGTTTGATCTTTTCTCATAACATATGGTGTGTGCAGCATTTTCTTTTCCCAAATCAATTATTAATAATCTTCCTTCACATGTGATATTATTTTTTTTATAACCCGGGGTGTCCGGGCCAGCTTACGCGCACCATGACTAATCTCCGGACTCATTGAACATTCTGCAAGCCCAGAAGATATGTAAAACACCGCGGGAGTGACAGGCGTATACACAAAGACTCGAACCCAGAACACATAAGCAGGACAAAGTCTATCAAAACCACTGAGCTGTAAGCCTCGCCTCACATCTGATAATTGATAGTGCAATATGGAGTCCATAACACGAGTGAACCCTAAAGCATATAATAATTGGAATAATCGATGGTAGGTAGTGCCAAAGTTGGCTGAAATGAATTATAATCTACTTGGCATTCCTTAGTATTTTTCCAAATAAACATATTAATAATTGCATAATGGGGCTGGGCTGAGAGTGTCGGCACCAAGTGAAAAAAAAATCAATTATAATTATCACGAGCTGAATTCATGGGACCAAAAGTCTTTCAAGGCAGGAACTCGAGTTAATTTGTTCAAATGTCGTTGACTTGGAAAACAAAAAAAAAGGACTAGAATGGAGGATGGAGGCCCTGAGTGGAACTGCATGTGGTTCAAACAAGGCCGGGTGATCAGAAGCCGCAAATGCCTGCCTAAAGCTCACAGAGTAATGAGTATGGACAACCGACTTCTGCCGCCCACATCTAGCATAGATTCATTACTTCAACAGTGGTACGTGACATGGAACTTGTTTCCTTGAATAAAATGGATTTTAAAAAAAACTTTAGTATAGTAAATTTAAAGTTTTGGTAAAATAATATCTTTTAATTTTATTTTATTTTTGTAAAATAACACATTTTTATCTTGTTGTATTTTTTATTAGAAACATTTAATAAATATCATTTTTTTAAGTACGTCAAGATAGTTGACACACTTCAAAAGCGTGACATCAATTAAAATTTAAGTTTTTCTCATGTCAAAGAACATAAAGAATAGATACAGATCTACCCCTCTCTCTCTCTCTCTCCAAACCGACAAGCACCTCACTATTTATTTCTCTAAAATATCCAATAAACACTTATTTTTTCCTTAAAACAACCAAAAATCAAAAGCATTATAGTTTCTAAGCATCATTTGGTTCAAAATCCATCATTGCCTTTTTTGCCGCCGCCACTTCCGCCGCCGCCCCTAACTATTTTTCTAGTCCTACAAGCAAGGTAAACATACTACATTGCTATGAATTTGTGTTTGATTTAGTTCAAATAAAATAATTATTGAGATTGAATTTATAGTTTAGGGTGAATGTAGGGTTTGTCAAATTAATAATAAATAAGTTATGAATACCATTAATTAAAGTTGATCATAAAAATAACTTAAATTAATTATGAATTAATTATATGTTGCGTTTAATTTTGAATAAGTTGTTGAATCAAAGACTTTTTTGTATTATTGGAATAAGTTAATAATGTAATTAACTATCCTTGATGATTTCATGCAATAGAGCATGGATGCAGTATAATTATAATGAATTATACATTGCATTTAATTGTTGATAAGTTGATGAATATGATATTTTCTTTGAATTATTTTAATTTGCTATGAATTTGGATTTGATTTAATACAATTGAGTATGAAAATATCAATTAGATTTGGTATCATGAATTATGTTTACTTTTGATCAAGTTTGTTTTTACGTTAAATTTTGAGAATTTAATTAAATTTGGTATGAATTTTGCTAATTAATATTAGGGTAATGCAATTTAGTTAAATTTAAATCCAATTGACTAGGATCTGATTTGGCTTTTTTTCACAAAATATCTTCAAATATATTTATGTTATGTCATTACGATAACACTATTGTTCCTGATGTGAATAGTAATATCACATATAATGGCAAGAGTAGTTTGTTGTTAAATGTTAATTTAGATATGTCATATGCAGAAATGAAAGCAATTATTTGTCATGAATTTGGATGGAATTATAATGATATTGATGTTGAAATAACTTAGAGTTGTCAAATTAGTGAACATCAATATTATTTTGTATTAATTGTGTGTGATGGTAGTTTTAAGACAATGATTGATTCTTTCATTCAAAGTGGTTTGAACATGACGATATTGTATATGAGTAATCGACCAAAATCTGATATTTTTCCTGGTCCTTCAAAATCAGTTAGTAGAGGTAAAAAAAAATTTTATTGTTGAATGATTTGCTGCAACGGATAAATGACACTATGTTTGACAATCCATTTGCTGATCAACATAGATTTGACTATTCTGAGACTAGTGACAATGATGATGATGATACGTTAGACCCAAATATAATGGTAAATATTGATGATGATGTTGATAATAATGTTGATGATGATATTATTGATGAAATCATACCTCATATTCCTGAATTTAAAGATGTTTCTGGGTCTAGTTTTGTTGTTTCTAATGATTGGACACTTAGTCATAGATGTATTTTATGAGGGTCTAATTTGGAGGTTGAACAAACATTCAGTAGTAAAAATAGATTGGTTAATATAATTAAATGGTGGCATATTGCATATTCGGTTGAATACCAATTCCAACTGTCAAACTCTGCATTTGTTTAATTACAATATGTGTAAGCACCTGAATGCAAGTGGTATTTGCATAAGGAATATCATAAAATATTGGATTTATTTAAGATAACAAAGTTAAAAGGACTACACATGTGTGTTTTGACCTTTTCCAAAAAACCACCAGTAGCTTGATGCAAATTTTATTGTTAATGCTATATCAATATTTGTTATGAATAAGCTTTTAATGACGATTGCAAGTATACAAAATAAAATAAAATTGCATTACAAATATAAAATTGCATATGACAAAACATGAGTTGCAAAATAAAAGGTGATTGAGCATCTTTTTTGGTTCACATAAGGAGTCTTTTGAAAAACTGCCTAGGTTGTTGGCAATAAAAGAATCAAACCCTAAAACAGTTGTTTTATCGCAAAACAAAATCTTGATGATAGTATAGTGATTTTTTAGAGAGTTTTTTTTTTGGTCATTTGGTCCTTGTATTGAAGGTTTCAGGCATTATAAATCACCCATTAGTGTTGATGGTACATATTTTTATAAGCGATATGATGAGAAGTTATTGATTGCAATTGCTTTTTATGCAAATAATGAGTTATTCCCTTTGGCTTTTGCAATTGTTGATGAAGAAAATAATTCTAAATGGAGATGGTTTTTGCTTTGCTTACAAAGATACATGATTAGTGGTAGGATATGTATATGTATAATATCAGATAAATACGTAGACATCAATAATATAGTAGCAAAAGTTTGGCATGGACCTATAGAATACCATTAGTATTGTGCCAGATATTTTATTAGTAACTTCAATTATCAATTCAAAGACCTAACTACAAAAAAAGATTTCATGAGGATACGTCACGAACCTTTAAAGCAAAAATTTGATTATGGTATGAAAGAATGTGTAAACTGAACTCAACATATAAAGAATGACTTGAATGAGAATCAAAAGAAAAATGGGCTTTATGTTATGATGATGGTCACCAGTATGGTAATATGACAATTAATCTTTCATAATTATTTAATCATGTTTTAAAAGGTGCTCGTGCAATGTCTATTTTAGCTCTGGTGCAATTATCATTTTACAGGTGTAATATTTATTGGGTTAAGCTGATATATAAAGCTAATGATTTTATTCAATGTGGGAAAATTTAGCCGACAGTGAGTAAGGATAGGTTAAGAGATCTTACTGTAATGTTGTTTGACTCTAATCAACATATGTTTAGGTCAAAACCCCTATTAAATTAGGTGTTGTAAAAGAAGTCAGACAAACAATCAGATTGAATGATAAAACATGCGTAAATGGTAAATAATAGACATTTCAACGTCTATGTTCACATGTTGTGCTAAGAATTACTTAGACTTCACATAGTTTGTTGATGATCATTACACGATTTAGAGCTATAAATCAGCATATGACATGTCATTATGCCTATTACCAAACGAGCTAGAATGGAGTAATTACACCGGACCTCAAGTTGAAGCAGACTCATCTAAATGAAAATTCAGGCGTGTTTGAAGAATATCTACTTGTTTGCACAACGAGATGGATGGAAGAGAAGATCATACATATTATAGGTGTGACATATGCAATGACATAAGTCATAATTGAAAAATATATCATAATCGACAATGTAAATATGACAACACAATTGTATGCAAACTATGTTATGATATATTATTATATTTTTGTTAAACATATTAAACTTATCTAATTTCATATCAATCACAAATACTATTACATAAGATGTCATGCACTCGAGGTGGCATATCGTCTACTCATGTTGAGTGTTTACATTTGGACGATGATATTTCTGGGTAGCATGATTATAAGTAGGGAGAGTATGATTATGATCATGAGGAGCATCCATCACAAAACGTGCTTACCTAACCCACCGACACTTTTGTCTTACGTGACAGGATAAACATCGATCGGATGATGTATTTATCAGTATTGTAAGTATATTTAGTTTTAATATATTTTTAATTTAATTATCATTAAAGGTATTATATATGCATGTACTTATAAGTTAAATTATTATACAGTATGAGTCCATTATTTATTGTCATACACATTGAAGGGTGATATTGCACGAGCGGGTTCAACCATATGTGTTTCAGATGGGTGTTTTGTACGTTAATTGTCTAGATCATATCAAGCTTGACCATTACTTGATCCATGCACTGATTGAGCTATGAAGATGTGAGACACACATTCCATCTAAGGTATGCGGAGATGACATTAACACTACACAACGTGATGATTTTATTTGGACTGCCTATTGATTGACGTTTAATCACAGTTACTGACGTTTATAATCGAATTATGTTATATAAGTGATCATTTGGATTAACACTCACTCCTTCTAAATTTAAAGGGGGTAGTATACGTCTTAAATGGATTGAGGAGACATTTACAACACCATGAGATGATATTAACGACAAGGTCTTGCAGAGGTACAAATTAAATTATGATTTGAATGACATTTTAATGTGTTGATTATTTGTTAAGTTTGAATGAGTTAATATGATAATTTTAATATGTTATGTAGATATATGAGAGCATATATATTGCATCTATTTAGCAGTGTATTACTTACAAACCTCATAGGGAGATAAGTGCCATTAATTTATCTAATGCTCCAGGATAATTTTAATGCTACCCCCACATGTAGTTGGGGATCTGCTGCCTTAGAATGCTTGTACAGACATCTATGTTTTGCGTGCATGAAGAGGACCAAACAAGTTGGGGGGATGTTTGCTACTTCAAGTATGGATTGAAAAATTGGATTATAACTATTTACATTTAAAATATTTGTTGTTAATAGTAAATAATTAACTCGTTTTTATTTAATAAAAGTTAAGATCCTGAAAGTATCTTCATGTTGGCTAGCCCTAGATACCCAAATTGGTGTCTATGATTGTTCAAACTATGTGGATTACACTACAAATCCCACTAGGATACAAGTATTGTAAAGTTATTTTGCAATTTTGATGCAAATTTATATTGTCTAATTGTAACTTTTAACAATGCAATTAAACTAATATATTTGTAATGCTAGGTGTTGTGCTGGTAGAATTTTTGAAAATAAACCAACACATATATTGACATTTTATCGAAGTGAGCTAGATGAGCAGCATGCTATCTAGGTATTTCTTGAGCAATTTGTAAAATAAAAAACTTGACTTCATCGAATTGTATCTTTTTAGTATTTAATAAACTTTTACTTTAAAGGTCAAATGGATGCCTTACATGAATGAAAGATTGATGGTTGCTCTAGCTAATTACACTATCAGGATGGACATATTGCCATCATTAGTCCCTCAGATATTTTTTTAGATGATCGAGCTATATTACTCAGATCGGGTAATATGCCAGTTCAGGTACAAACAACATATTCGAGTCGATATCGATACGAGTGATGTTTAGCACGCCATAACTCGTTAGGGTAAACATAATGATTATGACTAGTTAAGTCATCATGAAGCTTATGTGTCACAGTAGGATGCACAAAGGAATGAGATATTTACAGATATGCATCTTATTATTATAAATGAGAAGTATTTGATGTGGTACATGAGTATAACACATCGGGTCAATACTCTAAATCCTGATTAGGTTCCTTCACCTGAATACATGCAGTACAAACAACATGCCTAGTGGATTCAAAATATCATAAGTAATCTAATTTTTTTTAATCAATATATGTTAAACAATAAGTTTTATGTTTAATTTAACATTAATGTTTTGTTAAAATTAGGTTGATTTTATGCTACGAGAGGGTCGAAAGGTCACATTAGTGCTTTGTAATATTGACAAAAAAAAAAAGAGGTTACACATGTGTCCTGGTGGTTCAATGTTTGCCATACTGGACTTGAAACCTTTGAAGATAAATTAATTCTTGATGATGTCGTGGCAGAAGACGAGGCCATGCAGGTAGATGCAAGAGCTGAATCCAGACGTGCTATTGATGAGCCTAGATTACCAGTAGACAATGTAGACGTAGATAGATTAGTTATGTTTATAAATTTTAGGATTTTAATTACTTTAATGTTGTATTATTTAAGTGTTTTAGACTTATTTTGCATGTATATATATTTTATGATTTGCATTCTTGAGACTACTTGTGATTATCAAATGTGAGGATTTGTTGAGTTTGGTTATTTGGTTTTTTTATTAGTTTTTTAAGCGGAACAAAATTTTAGGTATAGTTCCTATATAAAGGAAACTCTACCTAAATTTTGTTAAAATTATAAAATTTTTAACTCTCTAAAATCATTAACTAAATTAAAGGTTAGATTAACAAAGTAAATAATAAATCTAAAAAAAAAAGACTTTCATTTGTTAGATTTAGATGGTGCAGTAGCTCTACTACCAATCCTTTAACTCAATTGGTCAGTCAGTTGATCTAGTTGTATAAATCGATCAATCGGTTCGCATAAAAATTATGATTTTATGAATTTTTTTTCCTAATATGTTCTAAGTCAAAATATACATTTTTATCCAATTTATAGACTAAAAAATAGACTACAGTTAAAATCTCAAGAATTTGTTGTTTACATAGTAGATTAACTCTGTTTTTTAGTGTCAAACGATCAGCCGATTTAACTAACTATTATGAAATGGTTGCTCGGCTTGCTATGAATTTAATCAGATGTCGTGGTTTAAAACCATAATATTTTGTTAAATATCACGTTTCTAAAAAGCGACATTAAAATGTCACAATTCTAAACCCCAACATCTAAAAATATGTTATTTTGCCAAAACTTGCTCTTATGCTAATTCTCCATTTCTTTTGTTTTTGCATGCTAATTGCCCAATTTATCCGAATATAATTACAATTCAAAGTGTTCAAGACTGAGTTCAATTGCCTGAGTTGAGTTGTCTATTTGAGAGTGTAATAAATATTTTTTAAAATGTAATTTTTTAAAGATATATCAAAATAATATATATTTTTTATTTTTAAAATTTATTTTTAATATCAATACATCAAAACAATCCAATACACAAAATAATTTAGAACTATTTTTCTAAAAAAAGTTTTCCAAAGTAAGGTATAACAGCAATGTAAAACACACTTAATCACCGTTTTCTATCATCAGCAAAATCAACGGTACAAGTTTGATGGTTAATTTTGCTCACGTGACTGGTTCTCTCACCCACACCAATACAAGCTTAAGTTTCCCCTGGCCAGAAAAGAGTAGCATGTCACATTTAGTTCTTGATAACACCCTTTTATATATATATATATATATATATATATATATATATATATAAATATTTTTCCAACCATTTAGACCCGCCCGAATCCAGCCTTAACGGGCTAGAATTTCAGCCCGAGAACACCCGACACCCTGCACCGACCTGGCACGCCCCTGTATTATTATTATTATTATTTGGTTTCCCCGCAAACTTTTCTATGCAGCACCACATTTTTACACCATTTAAGGTATTTGAAAGTGTGGTTATAGTTCCTTTTCAAAATATTTTTATTCAAAAAATATATTAAAAATATTTTTTATTTTTAAAAATTATTTTTAAGATCAGCTCATTAAAATGATTTAAAAACATCAAATACATATTACTTTAAAATAATAAAAAATTTAAAATTTTTTAAAAATACTTTCAAAAAACACTCCCACACAAGCTCGCTCCATTCACCCACGGTTAGCCACCGTCTCCAACCAAAGTGCATAGTACAGCAACCCAAAAGAACATGGCACATCAACCTAGACAAACATGGAACAAGATTCAATCTTCTCTTTCACTAGGGAAAGAGTATATAAATACACTCAATTACCAGGCCAATGAGAGTAAATTTGATCCTAGCAATACAAGTCCAACATACAAATCAACTTAACCAATAACCATAGCCTGAACTACTCCCTATTGAAAGCTAGGGCTATTCACCATGGCCAGGTCGTACAAGCATACAAATTTTAAGTTTAGAAGCACAATCTACACACAACAAATACACATCCCTTAAACTTCACTTGCATTTTATACATTATTTTCTCAGAGGGTCCCCGTTTCCAACATCAAGACTGTTTTTTCAGGAACAACCCAAACCATAAGCCTTCAAACCCATCACTCCACTAGCTCAAGATACGACCATGGGAGGACTTGATTTTTGTGTGAAGTTTTTTCACACCTTCATCAGTTCTCATGCCTAACACCATTCCTCTACTTGAGTACTCCCATAACCTATAGTTGAGCATAGTTGTTTGCTTATAAACTGAACGATGTGTTTTGCATGCATAGGAAGTATTTCCTGCTTGCCTTTATACTTAATGCACTTGTGGGAAAGGTTTTATGCTTTCCCAACGTCTTAATTTGCATTGCTGTTATTAAGCAGATATGCTATGCTTGTGAGAATTGGCATTAGAACTTGGGTAAATAATGAGAGAGCGGCCTCAAACCAGGAGATGGGAAAATTACATTCTACACCAACAGGGCATGGAAACCAATGGGAAATTTTCTGGTTAGTTTCACAAGTATCCATTCAGGATCTAAAAGATGGATTTATTGCTGACAGGTGAGAGGATTTTTTTCTTTTGTTCAGGAGAGCATTCCTATGAACTAAAAGGAAATCTACTAGAAGGGTAGTGGTTAGTGGTAAATGCCATAGATCAAGCATTTAAACATTAACATCGTCATGTAAACAATATACATCACATGAACACATGCACTGATTATATTCACAAATCATGACCTATGCACAGTAATGACAATATTTCCAATCTGATGATTTGATCTGAACAATGATGCAATTTTAATTAACATTTCAAACATCACAAATCAACCATGAAGTGATAATATGGTGCAGTACTATGTTGGAATGCTTAATTTTTCCATGAATTACTATATATCTACAGGAATTCATCTGCTTCATGCATTTAATGGGTTTCACATTAGGCTATTGTAAACAGTTTGATGAGCCTAGAGATAACTTTGGCATTCTAGTTAGATACAACAAATTTGGACCCACTGAGAAGCGGCCGAAATTGTAGGCGTTGTGGCAGAAGATATATAAAAGTCAATTCACATTTACTCTCCTATCATGTGAATTTTGAAGAACTCCAATAAGCTTGAACTTACAACTGTATCTGCAACACTAACTTTCACCTTTCTATTGTGTTGATAGAAGAGTTACATCAACATTACTTATTGCATAGCTGGAACTGAACCCCCTGCTGCCACAATCTGTCGCTCCAGCTACAGCAGCCAAAAAGGAAGAAAAAAAAATGAAAACCGTTTACTTAAGATTGAAATTGATACAGAAATGTCAAAACAAATTCTAATTTTTTACAAGAAAGATGCTTGAGTGATTTTTAATCACCCAAAGGAAGGGAATTTCTAAAAAAAACTCCCCATGATTCCCACATGGCACATGGGTAGACACCGGAAACTAAATCAAACTAGGGATTTTAAAATGATGTGTTAGACAACAATGATGGAGTTTCAACAGATGAAGTAATCTTTTTACTACACATTTTTTACTCACCGTGAATAGAGTTTGAAGATTGGCTTTCAACTGCGTGTACTCATGATTTACTTGTTGCAGACATCTCAAACACCTGCACAGACATTCTGGGGTCAATCAAAATCCTCTGCAACTGCCATAAGACTTAGGTAAAAAGCCAAAAAAAAAAACTGGCCAATAAATACCCAGCAAGATCAACATGAAGGAACTTAATATCAATTACATTAGCAAATCAAGGCTCCAGTTCTTCAACAGTCATTGATCTTTCAGCTTCAATGTCATGGCAGAAGTTTTTAGGACTTCATCCTAATTCTATAATCAGTCAAGGAAAGCAGACAGACCATTCCTGAAACATGGCCATCTCATGAAAACCTATTAAACTAATTGCTTAACTGGTATAGTATTCAAAATTGTCAAACTTTATATCCACGACCATTTAAATAAGTTATATACAATTCAGGAGACCATAGGAACTCAGCTGTAAGAGTGAAAAATTATAACAAAGAAAAACCTGAATCTACACATATAATTCTTTTGCGACTTCTAACAAACCAAAACATAAATAATCAAGAATCTTATGGTAGATAAACTTTCAAGAGCAACTGGATAAAAATTATGACTTAATATTGATTGAAAGGAAAAAATAAAACATTGCAATAAAGGCGTGTGTTAAGAAATCTCACCCTTCACGGTTTTGGGCTTCACAAAAAGTTTTGAAGGCAATGCAGACATTTTTAATTCTTGCTGCACCTATGCTGTTAGCCATAAAAAGCAATAATATAACCAAAAAAATATATATATGAAACAAATCCAGTAAACTAACAAATATGTAAAGTGATTCCCACAACATGACTTAATATTAATATCATCAAATTTCCAATGTTATGATTATGAGTTCCAAAATATCCCTGGCATGGTATTACTGATTTTTGATGCAGTCATTAAACATGTCTCCACGGAAGCGACTAAATCACAAATGAGACAATCAAATAACCTATGATGAAATAAGGATGTGAGTGAATACCTGGAACTACTACCTTTCAGTTGATGAACGTGAGAATCCACCTGTTTGAAGTCCACAATCTGCTGTTCTCTGAAAAAAGAAAAACCCAGTAAGGCAATTTTCCAGGCGAACAAGTACTTTCTGCCTGCCAAGAAAGCGAGAAGCATAGAGCTGCACAATCAACTAGAAAACTTTATGTATCTCTACATGAAATCCAAGAAAATGAAGGCATGAAAAACAAACTCACAGGGCTTTGGCCATATTATTAACAAGCTTTTCACAATCTTCAAAGAAGAGAGACACAACCTCCATCACAAAATCAGGGCTGCTCTCATCTTGTAGCTTTTGCAACTGAGTAAACTGATCGTCCACAAAACCCTTTCTCAAAACCAACAAAACCCTTTCGTCAAAAAAACCTCTAAAACCATTCCAAATCAAGAAACCAAATATTAACCAAGAAACGATTTCCCTTAATTCAAGAAAAATAAAAAAAGACAACCTCAAAATATTTCCTTAGTTTCCCCAAACAGAAAACAAATCGTATATTTGTCTTAATCATTCAAAATCAAACAGTTTTCTCAGTTTCAGAATATTTACTACATATAATAATTACAAACTAACCTCTCGGTAGAGAGGAGCTAGGAAATCGGCAAGCTGTCTCTGCAACTGACTCAGAACATCCATGAATTGAGTTGGATTTCAACACAGAAAAAACAAAAAATAATACTCAGTATATCTTTATGGCTGGACGCCAGGACCTAGCACTAGCACTGGTCCTAGTCATAATATATAGTATATACCATTAATGTAAAGGTAGATTTGGGCTTAATTAAAATGAATTATTGTTGGAAATAATAAGGTTTGTGGAAACTAACTAATGACTTATTCAAAATTGGGCTAATTACTATTCTAATGAGCACTAATAAGAAAATTTCTGCTTCGTTACTGCTTTGGGCTATTTGTTTTTTTTTTTTTTTTGCAAAATCACCTACTCCAATCAAATAAAAAATAGAGCATGGCCCGATGGCTGAAATTAAAAGTTCGAGCAAAGCCCGATACATTAGCAGGCCAGGCCTACAAACTAAAATGAATGATGCGAGCCAGTCCGAAGTCAAACCCCGCTCACTATACATCCTCAAAAGAATTAAAACAAAAAATAAAAAGCATCAATGAGACAATGTGGTATAAGATTCATTGTACTGTGTATTAAAACAATGATGTCTTTCCCTTTTGAAAGCAATTGAGTGTAAAATCATCTTTTTCAAAAGACATTACCGAAGATTCATTAGACATTACTGACATAATTGGGAGCAAATTAGTTTCTACGCATAGTTTTAGCATAGTGTAAAGATATTGTTATCCCTTAAAAGCCAAAAACATAAATGTCTTTTACAGGATTTTTTTTGTTTTTTTTATTAGACAAATGACATTTAAACCTTGAAAGCCAAAATAATTTTACTTTTGTGAGGGACATTGTTTTATTTTTATAATGGTTTTTTTTATTATTATAATCAATTCCACTAAGAACAATTAAATTTTTTAATAACTATATAATATTAGTAAAAAAAAGGTGTGTGGGAAGCTTCCACAATGTTCGGTCAGCGCGTATGGTTGTGTTTGGTCATTGAATGGTGGCTTTCAAGGTGGTGTTCGCACCGTCTCGGCAGCCTCTTGATACGAACCAAGTTAGGTCCGAATTTTGTCTTAAAATGCTTACTAATCAGTATTGTGAGATCGTGCATATCTATTAAAAAGTATATTAAATTGAACTGAAATTTTATAGAGAGATACTAGACACATGGAACTATAATATGGTAAAATTTCATGTCAATTGAAATTCGGAAACGTATTATTGAAATTAGTTAAACTAGTTGTTACTGTTTTGGTAGATTCGTCATCAAAATGTTTTTTCTTGGGTAGTTTCTACCAATCAATCTAGACCTATAATGGATTAATTTTGGACAACAAATGGAGAGTAAATTAAGCTTATTTAGGCCCTAAACTTGTGTATGGTCTTTGGTTACAAAGGTTCCTAATGTGGCTTGGATTCATTGATGAATTGGAGTCCTTTCTATCGTAGGATGTGTGGCGACTAGAGGCTCTATTAATACTTTAGTTTCAGTTGTCTTTTATTTCTTTTGTCTTTCTTTAAGTTTTAGCATCTTAGAGAGAATTTTAACACTTGATTTTTCAGTCTTAATTTATACTTTTGGGTTTGATTAATTAACTAAGACCCAAAGCTTATTTGGGCTTAATTATTAATTCATTTTTAGCTATGACCCAAGGCTTGTTTGGGTCCATACTTTTAAATTTATTAGTATAGATTTTGGGTCAGATTGAAAGTGGGTCAATTTAGCCCACGAGGATAGTTCCATTAAGGTTTTTATTTTCAACAATATAAATACTTTTTGTAAGGACAAAATATTTAGACTTGATGATATTATTGCTACCAAATTTATTTAGCTTGCATAAGAGATATTCTCGCATTCTTTGGTTCTCTAACGAACTAAATTCACTTATTGAAGATTAGCTGGTTTCGTGATGTCTTCCTTATACTTCTTATTCATGAATTGGTGTTCGTGGGGTGAGAGTTCATAATTTAATAGTGTTGGTTTTTTGGGACAGGTTCTCATTATGTCACACTCCTATCAGACTTGTTTTGGCTTTCGAGGACTCGTTGTCAATCTTATTGTGGGTTGTGTGACCATGTAATTACGAGATTCGCACCACCCATCCATCTTGAAGTGGCACGTGTGGCTGAATCACCTTATGTTTAGCATCGACGATCGTTTCTTCTTTATTTTCTTCTTTCCTTTCTTCTTCTTGAATTCTGTGTAGACCTTCTAAAATTTCAAAACAGCTTTTCAAGTTTTTTTTCCTTTCAGATTAGGGCCCTGTCTTTTTCATTGATTTTTGTTTTCTTTGAAATAATTTATAAATTTAGATTTTTTTCTCAATTTCATCCTCTTTTAATTTTTTTTGTTAGATTTGGTTCTCATTCTTTTAATTGTTATTTTTTCTTAACTTGAGATAATTTTTAAATTGATTTTTTTCAATGATTTCATTCTCATTCAATTTGTTTCTTGTTAAATCTAATCCTTATTCATTTTTTTATCTTTTTTTTTTACTTTGGTTCATTTTTTAGATTAATATTTTTTTTTAAATTTCATCTTTCAACATTAAATTTGTTGGAATTAAGCTTCTTTAACATGCTTGTGTCTATGATTTCATAGGTTGTGAGTTTGGAAGATAAACTCAAGTTTTGGGGGTTCACCTATGTTTCCTTGTTTTTTATTTATTTTAAAAGCACATTTCAATGACCGAATTACCCTTAAAAAAAGCATTTAGCTAGTGTCTCATTCACATGATGCGACTCGCGAGATTTGATGGTCTTACTAGAGTTTACAGGTGTTTAATTTTTTTAGGTTTCTTTTTGTTAATGTTTTTTTTTTCATTTCATCTTTCTACATTTAGATTGTTGAGGATTGGCTATCATTATTATTTTTAAAATTTTTTTCTATAAGGTTGGTGTAACAGCTCGGCCCAACCTGCCAGATATTGTTCGCTTTGGGCCTTACCGCCATCACAGATTTGTTCTTGGTGACCACGCATGGCCCAAAACGTGTTTGACAAGTTAATAACTAACACTACTAATAAGGCCAGCTACCAACTCCTCACCCGTTGATGTGGGATATTACAATCCACTCCCTTTAAGGAGCCCGACGACCCCATCGGCACAACCGGAAGCTAGTGAGGTCGGCTCCGATACCAAATGTAACAGCTTGACCCAACTTACCATATATTGTTCACTTTGGGCCTTACAGCCCTTATGGATTTTTTTCTTAGTGACCACGCATGGCTCAAAACGCGTTTGACAAGCTAGCACCCAGCACTACTAATAAGGCCAGCTACCAACTCCTCACCCGCTGATGTGGGATATTACAGTTGGCCTAGCTTCACTACCTGGTTTGTGAATTTGACATGCTAACTCAGGTTGACTTGAGGTTTTTTTTTGTCATTTTTCATTTTTTTTAATCAATTTTATCCTTCCTCGTTAGGTTATCTCGGAATTAAGTTTTGTTATTTTTTTTATTTGACAATCGTTCTTTTTTCTTTTGGTTATCGTTATCACTTTTGCTATTAATATTCTATCAATTAATTGTTGTTGCCTTTTATATTGTATAAATGAATTAAGAAGGTTTTTTTTTTTTTTACCTTAATTAGAACACACTAGCAACACTCAAATATCTTTTTTTACGTTATAAAAAAATCAACATGGCCAGCAACAAAGCACGAGCCACCTGTCTAGAAAAAAATATAGTAAATTATAAATTAAACCTTTTAGCTTTGCAAAATAAATTGAAAAGTCCCTTTAGTATTAAAAATAAATAATTAATTTTTTGACCACTCTTGACCATGTTTAATTTTTTTTCCAAAAAAATATAGTATTTTCTCATTAGTCTTTCTATAACATATGTTTCTTTTTCCTTTCTATTTCTTAAAGAAAAATGATTGCGTTACATATAATTTTTTTAAAATAAAGGCTAATTAATTATTTTTAAAACTAAATGGCCTATTTAATTTTTTGTACAAAATTATAGAAACTCGTTTATAATTTACTAAAAAAAACTAATTATATATCCCAATAATGAGCAATAAGAGGTTTAAGATCTCTATTAAAATAAAACTCTTTTCACATATTTTGGACTATTTACTATGATTTTTGTAAATCGATTCAAGTAACTTATTTTATTTTTAATTTATTTCTTGATGCAAACTCGGAGGGTAAAGATCCTGAAACCCACAAACAAGATATAAACAATCCAAGAAAGCTAAAATCAAATTTATAAAAACTGGACCCAATGATTACTTGAACTAAAAAACCAAAGTTATTGGAAGAAAAACCCTAACCATTTGATTATAAAGAATCAAGAACTAGAAGTATAAGGATGAACACCTCAAAGACAATTAATCTTTGATAAGTCATAGAGAGTTCAATGAAGAACTAAGAGTATGAGCAAAATCTCTCTCACACATAATATAATTTCTAAAGAACCACGTCTGACTTGTTTTCCCTTTCAAAATGGTATTTATAGTTCACAAAATAAAATAAACACTAATGGACTAACATTAAAACCCAATTAAAAATTCTCCAAAGTATATAAAATAAATAACAAAAAACTAGTTCTAACTTAATTGTATGGCCGCCACATATTCATTTGCAAAGAACATAATTACCGAACCCTTATAAAATAATTGCATTTGTTGTTGAATTTGGAAAGAAAATAATGTTGCCAACTTGGTATCCTTTAAAATCAAGGATTCCTTATAAAACAAAACTCTTGAATTTGTTTCCTTTAAAAAATAAGAATTCCAATGCTGCCAAAGTTGCTCACTTCAATGCTATTAAAGTTGTCGACTTTGTATAGAATCCACAACTCATAAGGAAAAATTATGTTTGCTGGCTTTAAATTTTCCTTTCCAATAAGGAATCCTTGCCTTGTAGGAAATCCAAAAAACATAAGGAAACAATCATTGTTGCCTCTCCACCTTTACTGCCAAGCTTTGCTGCATGTTCAGGCCCAATAAAAGATGTAATTCCTTTGTATAAATCACATTATTTAAAGCCTGATTATCCTTTGTTGTAGTCTTGAGCCTTAACTTGACCAAAATATTCTAAATTAGCCCATTGAGTGTAATTAGCCCATTTGATACTTCTAATGGATTATTTGATGATACTTATTGGTTCTCATCATTTCTTCTCTTCTCAAAAGGATTCAATCTTAAATCATCACTTACATCAAATAGAGAAAGATCGTAAATATTAAAAGTAACATTAATATCATACTCAACTATAAGATCCATTTTATATGCATTATTGTTGATTCATTCAATAACTTGGAATGGACCATCTCCTTTAAACTGCAACTTAGATCTCCTATGAACTAGAAATCTTCCCTTTATCATAAGCACCAAAACCCAATCACCACTAGGAATACCATAATGGACATTACATCCTTATAATCCTGTAAAAAAAAAACAACAACACTATTTTGCATACTATTGTTAGTATAAAAAACATTTTCAATAACACCATTTTCTTGTATAAAAGATCTCATACTTCTTTATTATTCCTTTAACACTATCCTTTGTCTTTTTTATTTTTTTTCTCAACTCTATTTGTCTTTCCACTTCACTTGTTCTTTATTGTTTTCTCTTTCAGTCAAATCCTACTTTCTTTTCTCCTCAAAGCTTATGACATTTGCTTTTCTCTCATGGCTCATGGTATTTTCTGAATCTTCACTCCTATTGACCTTTTTCTCACTTTTTAATTTTAATTGGTTCTCGTAAACCTGATTTGGTGACAATAGTAAAAGAGTGATGAATTTTCCACTTTTTATAAAAGAATACCTATTTTTAAACTCATCATATATAACATTCCTATCAAATTGTCATGACCCCCCAATAACAAATGACTTGTATGCATAAGACTGACATCACATAAAATTTCATCATTATATCTCCCAATAAAAAACAAAGCCAAAACCTGCTTATTAACCTTTGATTCTGCATATTCATCCAACCACTAAAGCTATACGGTTTATAATGTTTTGTAGTATTGAAATTCAATTTCTTAACAAGTGTGGTACTAACAACATTAGCACAACTTCCACCATTTACAATTATACTACATACCTTATTATTGATATGACGTCTCATATAAAAAGTATTCTCCTTTTATTACTTCAAATCATTCTCATTGACTTAAATATTCAATGCTCATCTAATTACAAACAATTCATCTGTACACTCCACATTATCACTAACATCATCAAGTGACAACATCTCCTCATCATTGCTTTTATTTTTGGTTTCAACCTCCCCATGATCATGTAAGATCATAGCTTTTTTGTTAGACATTAAGAAGCTATGTGACATATTTCCAAACATAAAAAATATTTAATATCATGATTACAAGGTACTTGAGTATCAGATTTACCTCTAATATCATTGTAGACTTCTTTCTTGCCTTTAGATAGTTTAGTTTTAGATTCCGTAATTGGCTTGGTTTAGACAACCTTCTTTCTCTTATAATTTAGCTTTCAAGAAAAAAAAACCTAAATTTTAGATTTGTTGTGGACTACATTTCCTCTTAAGTTGCCTTTTCACCTTTGTACCCATGTGCACCATGTCTTCTAACTCCATATAGTGCTGCAATTCCACCACATTTGCTATCTCACAATTCAAAGCATTTAAAAACCTAGCCATAATAGTTTCTCTATCCTCCACTACATTCACCTAAATTATAACTACTTTCATCTTGTTATAATGGTGTTTTACACTCTTAAAACTTTGAGTTAGATTTTGTAACTTTTGATATAATTCTTGATAATAGTGAATTGGGACAAATCTCGTCTTTATGATTTCTTTCATCTCATCCTATATATTAATAAGTCTATCATGATTTCTCCTCTTACTCAAAACAAGTTGATCCCACCAAATAATAACATAATTAGTAAATTCAACCACAAGTTTTACCTCTTTCTCTTCTAAGTAGTTATGACAATCGAAGATGAAATTCATCTTATTCTCCTATTTTGAAAATGCATCAGGGTCATTCCTTCCTGAAAGGCTGAGCTTTTTATCTTAATGCTCCCTAGATTTTATCAAAGCCATCATGAAACTATATCTATTCCTACTCCTCAATGGCTGAAATTCTTAGCTTGTCAAAACCTTTCATCATTATGATTTCTTCGTTGTTAAAATTTGTTTCTTTAGCTAAATGATACATGGCTAGATTTTTTAGATTCTTCATTTTCATTCTTGTCAACCAACTTATCCAGTATCACGTCTTTTTAGTCTTTTGACATTAGAAACCCCTATGGACGACACTTTTTGAAAACTCATAATCATAACATCATTTATGTCCAATCAACCCTTTATATCACTAAACACCATATTCATAAGCTCAAAATACTTTTGAATAACCTATAACGAAAAGAAGGTGTACTTTCCTTTTTTAGGTGATGACCCACCACCTTTGAAAGACATCCTCAAATCTAAAATTTATGTTAGTATATAAAAAAAATCCTAACACACTCCCTCATGGGTTTACACTTAATAATATATCACTCCACTCGTGTTTCACTCAGATTTTAGCTTTTCATGATAATAGTCTCCCCTTTTCACCTTTTAGCTCTTGTGCTCTCATATTTAGTTCTTTAGAAAACTAATCAAAACAATAAAAAAAATCTAGTTCATAATAACTAACCAAAAACTTCAAGATACATGACAATCAAGAAACCAATAACAAAAACAAATATGAAAACAAAAATGACTATAAAAATAAAACTCATCTTTAAACCCTGAAACTACTGTGAACTCAACAAATAATTTGAAATCACCTATTATTATAACAAACCAAATCAGGAGAATCTGATTTGTAATGTTCTTTCACATTCTGAATCAAAATTTTATCATTTCAACAACCCAAAATCTATTTTCAAGCAAACAACACCCATTGATCAAAGACCAACTAAAGCAAATTGCAATTTTTCAAAAATCTAAATTCAAATTGTGTAAACTCTATATTTATAACAAAAATTAAATTGATGTGATTTCTACTTTCTTTACTTTCTTTTTTTATTTTGTTCGACAATAGATATATCATAACATAAAATTTCATCTATCTTTTTTATATATATAGTTGCTGCAAATTTAAGGATGAAAATCAAAACAAATAACATTAAAATTAAAATACAGATAGATAAAACTTCATTTTAAAATCATGCTCTAATATCAATTGATATGAAACCGAAGGGTAAGAAACCTAGAATCCAAAAATAAAATAGAAAAAAAAACTAAAATAAAATTGATAAAAACCCAACCCAATGATTACCTAAACCAAGAAATCAAAGTTATTGGGTGAAAAACCCCAACCATTTAATTATAAAGAATAGGAAACTTGAAGTATAATGATGAACACCACAAAAACAATTAATCTTTGATAAATCCTAGAGAGTTCAATGAAAAAACAAGAGTATGAGCAAAATCTAACATACACACAATATTAAATCTGGATGACCAAGTTTGACTTATTTTCCCTTTCAAAATGGTGTTTATAGTTCACAAAATAAAATATACCTTAATGGACTAATAGGCTCATATTAAAAAACCCAATTAAAAATACTTCAAAGTTTAGAAAATAAATAACAAAAACCTAATTCTAACTTAATTGCATGGCTTCCATATATTCCCTTGCAACAAAAATAGTTGTCGAACCCTTGTAATATAATTGCGCAAGTTGCTGACTTTAGAAAGAAAATAATGTTGCCAACTTAGTATCCTTTAAAATTAAAGATTCCTAGCAAAACAATCCAAGCTACCAACTTTGTTTCCTTGCAAAAATAGGAATTCCAATATTACTAAAGTTGTCAACTCTAATGCTGTCAAATTTACTGAATTTGTAGGGAATTAATAACTCATAAGGAAGAATTGTGTTTAGTGCCTTTAATTTCCATTTCCAATAAGAAATCCTTACCTTGTAGGAAATAATGATTTTTGCTTACCCCTTCGCTTCCAAGCTTTGCCGCATGTTCTAGCCTAATAAAGTATCTATTTTTTTTTTGCATGGATCACATTAATTAAAGCCTGATCATTTCTTGTTGAAGTATTGAACCTTGACTTGGCCCAAATATCCTGAATATGCCCATTAAGTGTCTTTTTTTTCTTGACCTTGTAATTACTCAATTAACACCTGTAATGGATCATTTGGTGATGTTTATTGGTTCTTATTATTTTTGTTTTAAGTTAATAATAAAAAAAAGTTTGAATTATATTGTTTTTCATTAATAACTCAGCAGAGTTAAAAATCAATTTTTATAATATATCTTGTTCGGGATTTTTTTCCCACCTCCCCTCCCCTTATCCATTTGATTCAATTTGACTATCCTTTGTTCCTTAAATATAAAACGTAATAAATATCAAACAAAAATTTTTGTATCCTAATTTTTGTGGAATTTTGTATTTTTCTTTCTTAAATAATATTAGATTATATTTAGTTTTCATATTCGCTATTGTAATCTTATATTAATTGTAGGTGATTTATGAAATTTAAGATTTGTATTTATTTATCTTATAAGCATGGGTTTGATAGCTATAAATATGAGACCTTCACAATTTTTTTTTATATGAGATATTGTTTTTATTCATTCTTGTATTCTATAATAGTATTGGAGCCCTAAATATTTTAATTTTTTAAGATTTCTAATGGCTTTTCGGTGTCAAAGTGAACCTTTTTCTCTGCTTTCATGATGTTTCACTTCTTCTTTTTTCCCAACACCTATACAATATCGTCAGTCCATTGTAACTAGTGATCTCGAGCTTTTTTTTCAATGCCTCTTATACTGTTATCTGGTGGTTCATGGTTTCTTGGGTCAAGACAGAATTCTGGATTGGGCTGTTCTACTGCAGGCTAAGTTCATTCTACCTCAAGTTTCGCCTGCAAAATTAACAAGAGTTTAAATGAATAATTGGATTGGCAGATTTAATCACATTTTCAAGAGTGTAGACTAGACAGTATTCTTGGACTGGGCTGGGCTGCGCAGATTTAATCATCATCTTCTTTTCTTTTGAACTTGCTATCGCAATGCATAAGAAATTAAATAGTATGCAACCCTGCTGACCTGGGGTGTATCGGGATTGTAGTAACGGTATTTTAAGTATTTTTTATTTAAAAATATATTAAAATAAAATATTTTATTTTTAAAAATAAATTTTGATATTATTATATCAAAATGATATAAAAATATAAAAAAATTCAATTTAAACAAAAATAAATCAAAATTTGAGGGAATGTTGTTTGCACCACGTTCTCAAATATAACCTTAGCTCTCGTGATTCCAGTTCAAGCTGAGAGGTTTACTAAAATTTATTTTTATATATATATTTCTAGATTATTCTGATATATTGATGTTAAAATTGAACTTTTAAAAATTAAAAAAAATATTATTGTAATGTATTTTTTAATAAAAAAATATTTTAAAAACAACCCATTATCGTTTTATATATATATTTATATATATATATATATATATATATAAAATACAATGGTGCGTCAGCATTAATCACTTTGTGGTCGAAGTTTGTGATAGAAATAAACTTTCATCGGTGGATTGCAAGAATCTACAGAATTGCGCGTCTCTTACCTATGAAGTTACAAATGCTAATCTAATATATTCTTCTCAATTTTTATTCAAAAGTATATAATTGAACGTTTGATTCTAAATGCAATCCAAAATCGTAAAAGAAATGCAATTCCAGTGGGAGAATCCACTAAGGAATTCTTCTATGTTGACTTTGCTAGGAATCTCATCTTCTTCTTCCCTTTTTTCTTATGAAAATCTTGAATGCCACTTCGTGTGGGCTTCTTGATGTCTGCCACAATCTATCCAATCCATTCGTGTCATAGGGGAAAAAGGAGGCAAAAGCTAGTGGAAAGAAAATGAAAAAAAACTTGGATTGGATTGATGCAAAAACTTCAATGATACTTTTGGCATGCACTAGCTCTATTTTCTGAATTCTACTATGTGTTCATCATTCTTTAAAATCCCAAACCGTGGACTTCAAAAACTAGAAAAGGATTTGCCGTCAGCTTTGGTTTTTTCTTTAATCTTCCCTGTTTCTTCCTCGTTCAAACTCACATGCCATGTTTTGTTGGAAATAAATGGGTAGATTGCCAAAACCTCCGTCAGGCTTGAGGGTGTTCAGTTCAGTGACAGTAAAGAGTGTTTTTTCTTAAATATTTTTTTTTGATATCGACCCATTAAAACGTTCTAAACACTAAAAAAATTATTTAAAACAAAAATAAAATTTTAAAAATTTATAAACTTGTGATTTAAATGCAGCTCCAAATATTAATTAATGGGTTAAACCTTAACTTCCCTATCTTTTCTAAATCAATCATTTTCATCCCTAACCATCAGGTCACTAATTTTATGAGTCATTCACTTAGAATAAAATGGCTGAAATACCTACACATAAATTTCCTATTTAGTTACTAATTCCTCCCTAATGTTTAGCCTCCTCAATATTTAGTTACTAATTCCTCCCTAATGGCTGAAAACGAATGTAGATCAGACCAAACTTCAGGGAAGTTTTAGTAATTTACCTGAAAAAGATTGAAGGATGCAAGGCACAAAAGCTCCACTTTCATAACCAGGCACTTGCAAAGTCTCATATTGCTTGCTACAATAAAGTCACATGTATCCAACTTTAATAGATCAGCATGAAAAAAAAAAAAAAAAAAAAGAGGGAAAAGGGAAGAGGGCAACTCACGTGTAAAGGAAAAGAAAGTATTTTCCAATGTTCTTTTTTCACTCTCTTTTTGCTACCAGATATTTCAACTCTCAACTCTGTATATATTGTCCAAAAGCTCCAACAACAATCATGAATTTTGGATTTGTTAATTTCCTAAGATACAAGAAAATCTGACTTTCCTAGCTACCCAATTGTTTAAAAATCAAAGCAAGCGCACACTTGTCTACTGTTGTTGGACCATCCTTTTTTCCCTAGCTTTTATAGCGTGTGAAGCATCTTCACTGTCTAGACTTAAAGTTCCTTTCTGCAAAAATCCCAGCCCCTCTTCCCTCCCAAAATTAATACGAACAAATAATCAGATAACAAAAGGGTATCCGTAAGTCAAAAGATACCACAATTTCGATGGTTCATATAATCTGAGGAGACAAGTCGACTTGATTATAATGATTAGATAATAAGTTCATTGGATCCCATGAACTGGGTGCAGATTAACGAGATTCCAATGGAAAGACAACGCTAGTTTTGGTAAGGGATCGAGACTTGTTTGTACCTGGTTCAGCTCTAGCAGTCAAAACAGAATCATATAATATCTGAACTAAATCGAGTTTAAGCCTTACGTACCTCGTTTAATCTTAGATTATGAGAAAATCCGAGAATTAATCCAATCAATCTTCGACATAATTATATGCCATTGCTTTAATGTTCGGGACACAGGAGGCTCACCCTCCACATGATCCATGTAGCTCTTAAGAATGTCCAGATTAATTGAATGTATGTTTACTATTTATTATGAGGAATCCACATTTCTTCAAGTTTGACGTCGCGTATGGCAAGACGATAAGATTCGTTTAAATCCCTAAAAGGATACTGATCCACGGAGACAAACAAGATCTCATTTTATTTATTTATTTATTATCTTACAAAATCTGATTTTATTAAAGATTAAACATATGGTCTTAATTATAGAACATACCTTTATAAAAAATATTATAGATATACTTTTATGTTGTAATCGCCATCATTACTATTATACATTGTCCTATACACACACACACACACATATATAAAAGTTGTCTAACCAATAAGTTAAACCTCCTAATTATTCTCAACTTGGTATTAGAGCCTTCTACCGCTAGAATTCTTCTCTCCCTCTCCCTCTCCCCCTTGCAACCGACCATCTCCTTTTCTCTTCTAAATGGACTCTACTGCTGCTGACGCCGATTTCTCCCTCACCACCGATAATGCAGCCCAGCTGGCCAGCCATCTACAAGCTGTTGTCGGTGGTGTCCTTACTCCACAACAATAGCCTTCACTTGCAGAACACGTCAATGACGACTTCTTGCAAGTTTATGTCGTTCCTCTGCATATTATGAGAACACAAACTGCAGCTGTCGTTGCTCTATCAAACACCCACCAAGTTGTTTCATTGAAACTTATAAACATAAATTATCTCTATTGATGAATGCAAATAAAGCCCTATCTCCTTAGTCAAGGTGTTTTTCACTTTGTTGATGGCTCAGTGTCGTGTCCTTCATCTCATGTTTCTGATAGTTCTGCTGGTTCTTCCTCTATAATCAACCCTTTTTTCTTCGTTAGAAGCAACATGATCAACTTATTTTGAGTGTATTACTCTCCTCTTTCTCCGTAAATATGTTGCATCTCGTGGTAGATTGTCATACCTCACAATGTGTTTGTCACACTCTTGAGAAAGCTCTTGCGTCTCCGTTTAATTCTTGCATCATACAACTCTATGGTTCCTTTCAAAATCTTCGGCAAGGTGACTCATTGGTTAGTATATACATCCAGCAAGCCAAATCGTTATATGACGAATTAGCTGCTGCTGGTTACCCCATGTCCCTTGAAGACTTCAATCTATATATGTTTCATGGCCTTCGTCGTGAGTTCAAACACTTGGTAACAAGTTTTATAACCAAGACAGAACTGCTGTCGTATGATGATCTTCACAACCACCTTCTTACCCATGAATTTCTGTATAAGAACTCCCTTCATTCCATGATGTCACCCCCTCTGTGTTGTCTTCATCTTTGCTGTCGCAACCACCATTGCTGCAAACACAACACCCCTCTGCTCATCTTGTTATGTCTCATCACAACTTAAATTTCAGCCGTAACAAGGGGTGTTCTTATGGCAACTGGTGTCCCAACAACAATTGCTACAATCACCAGAACAGGAGCCAATCTACCGCCAACTGGAGGCCAAACAATTGGAAGCAGAACAAGCATAACACAGGGGTTGGCCAGTGGTCTGGATAGCAGCATGTCCGCTGCCAATTATGCTCCAATTTTGGTCACACAACTCTCTATTGTTCCCAGTTTCGCAGCAGTACCCAGCAACCCTCTGCTCACTTGCTGTTGGGAATGTTTCTGCTGCAACTTAGTTCCCCGATACCGGCGCAAATCAATACGTCACACATGATCTTGCAACTCTGATCGATTTTGTAACCTATCTTGGTAGTGATCATTTGCATGTTGGTGACGGTAAGAGTCTTGATATATCACAAATTGGACATACTATATTACGTTTCCCAAAGCATATTTTTACATTATCTAATGTTCTTCATGTGCTTTATATTACCAAACCGTTGTTATCTGTTCAGAAATTCTGTCGTGATAATCATGTTTATTTTGAATTTCATGCTTCTATGTTTAATGTCAAGGATCTCATCACCAAGGAAGTTCTCTTTTCCGGTCAGAGTAATGATGGTCTTTATGTCCTCTCTTAGTCTTTTTCCATGTCAATTCCTCAAGCTTTTTGGTTTCCTTGCATCTTCGCAACTGCCGACTTGTGACATCGTCGTTTGGGTTATCCAACCCCTTGTATGTTAATTTTTTTAGTTTTTGGCAATAAAATCGGATGTACTTCTAGACGTTCTCTTGCTTTGTGTCAAACTTGTTAATTAGGCAAGTCGTCGCGTTTGTCGTTGTGACCTACGAGTCATAAAACTACTGTCCCATTTGATTTAATATTTAGTGATGTTTGAGGTCCTGCCCCTATGTTTTCTTCTGATGGCTTCCATTAATTTGTTATATTTATCGATGCATATACCAAACATATATGGTATTATCCGCTTGTTTCTAAATCTTATGTGTTTTCCATCTTTCATTGTTTTCAAATACTTGTTGATCGTCAATTTTCATTTAAAATTAAATCTGTTCAAACTGATTGGGGTGGTGAATATCATAAGTCAAATAATTTCTCTTAGACCATTGGTATTCATCATCGGTTAATCTGTCCTCATACTCATGAACAAAAAAGCATCGTTGAGCGTCGTCATCGGTATATTGTCGAAACTGGCCTCATTCTTTTAGGTCAATACAATGCACCATTACGATTTGAAAACTATGCTTTTGAATCATCGGTATATCTTATTAATCGCATGTCTACTCTTGTTTTCCAAAATACATCTTCGTTTGAGTGTCTGTTTCATCGTACTCCTGATTATAATTTTGTGTGTATTTTTGGGTGTCTTTGTTTTTCTTTTTTGTGTCCATACCATGCTCACAAATTGGATTTTCGTTCTTCTCCATGTGTGTTTTTATGATATAGCTCATCCTATATTAGTTGTCGTTGTCTTGATTTAGCATCTCATCGTATTTATGTCTCCTGCCATATTTGTTTTCATGAAAATGTTTTTCATTTTGTGAATTCTGAACATATAAAACATTCACCAATAACCTCAACACAACCTACATGCCTCCCACCCTTGAATCCTCCCTAACTCTTTCAGCCTACCACTTCACAAAATTGCCCAAACAACACCCCTATTCTGCCATTTGCCGTACCCCAACAGACCCCCCATTTGCCCACAAATTCTGCAACCACCTCATCATCGTCCAACCCTACCATATTGTTACCATTTACTTGTTTTTCTATGATCATTATGCAGGAACATATTCTCCATCGACAAATGTTCATCTTTCAGGTTTGCCACTGCAGAACAACCCAATTCTGCAGCAAATTCACCAGTGTTTGCTGTGTAGACCAGTCCCTCCATCGATTCTCCAGCCGGACTGCAGCTTTGTGTAGACCTCTCCCCGTATCCTCTCAAGCAACTTCAAGTACATGCTCTTATTCTTTACACCAGTCGCTTGTCAACATCACATGGTCCTCTATTTTAGACAACCCAAGACAACACTATCCACAACGACTACCACTGCCTCTTTTAGTCAGGTAGTTTCTCCTCATACTCATGAGCCACTTGTTTTTAATGATTCTAATAGGTATGAGGCGTGACATAGTGCACGAGAAAATTTAGACCTTACACGCTAACATAACTTGGACCTTGGTGTCGTTTCACCCTTCGATGAATGTTGTTGGTAGTCAGTGGGTGTACAGGATTAAACGCAGAGTTCATGGCAGCATTGAGAGGTATAAGACGTGTCTAGTTGCTAAAGGTTTCACTTAGCAAAAAGGTATTAATTACTCTGAAACCTTTAGTCCTGTTATCAAACAGGCGACCGTCTGATTAGTCTTTCTCATTGCGGTGTCATATGATTGGAAAATTCATCATCTTGATATTCATAATGTTTTTCTCAATGACTTAACAAAGATGTCTACATGAAACAACCTTCAGGTTTTGTTGATTCGGCTCTTCCCTCTCATGAGTGTAGATTATATAAGTCTCTATATGGTTTAAAACAGGCTCCGTGGGCTTGGTACACTCGTCTGAATGACTTTCTGCTATTAGTTGGTTTTCCCACCTCTAAGGTGGATACCTCATTGTTTATCTTCTTTATTGGTACTGATATTTGTTATCTTTTGGTCTATGTTGATAATATTCTGCTTACGAGTAGCAACTCTCTTCTGCTTCAACGCCTTATCTAGTTACTAAGCTCAAAATTTAAGCTTCGTGACTTGGGTACTGTTCATTATTTTTTGGTACTGAGGTTCAGTCTACTGGTATGGGTCTTATACAATGACAACATAAATATACATTTAACATCCTCACTTGGGCTGGTATAACATCTTGCATAATTGTTGATACTCCTATCTCTACATGTAAAACTATCATATTGCCTAATCCTTTGTTTTCTAATGCTACACGCTTTCATCAAATTATAGGTGCTCTTTAATATCTCACATTTACGAGACCATTTATTTCCTTTGTTGTTAATAGAGTTTGTAAGTTTATGCATGCTCTTACAAATTCTTATTGGGTTGCCGTTAAATGCATTTTACATTATCTTAAGGGTATGCTAACATGTGGCCTATATATTACTTGTAGTTCTTCATTTGCATTACATGGATTTACATATGCAAATTAGGCAGGTAGTAATGATGATAGAAAATCTATGAGTGGTTATCTTGCATTCTTTAGTTAGACGCCAATTTCATGGAAATCAGGTAAGCAACGTACAGTTGCTCACTCCTCTACTAAAGCTGAGTAAAAAGGTTAGCCGATGGCACTGTTGAGGCTATCTGGCTTTAGTATTTATTAATAGGTCTTCAGATTCTGTCTGTTTCTACTCCTATCATTTGATGTGATAACCTTGGTGCCACTTATTTATTTGCAAATCATGTTTTTTATGCTCGCACAAAACATGTTGAGGTTGATTATTTTTATTTCCTCTCATTATCAACTTGCTGATGTCATTACTAGGCCACTTCCTACTGTTTCGTTTACTGCTTTTCGTTTCAAGCTTTGGATTGATTCTCTACCCTCAGCTTGAGGGGGCATATTATAGAATGTACATAAATTAAAAATATTATAGGTATACTCTTATGTTGTAATCTCCACCATTACTTTGTACATTACCCTGTATATATATATATGAAATGTTGGATTAAGCCTCATAATTATTCTTAACTGTCTCACGTGGTAATATTAATGCTGTTGGGAGGATGATTATTATTAAACTCAATTCAAGCTAGTCAAAAATTTGATTATCTGACTATTTGACCTATCCTAATTGATTTTATGAATCGGATTTCCAAAGGATATTATTAGACCTGAGAAATGAGAACAATTGGACCAGTAAAGTAAAGTACTGTCTTGGTTTTTTTTTTTAAAAAAACAAATAATAAAAAATTGTAATCTATAAGATTCAAACCTAGTATTCTACCATTTATGTTTTACCTTTTGTTATATATATATATATATATATATATATATATATATATATATATATATATATCATTAATTGATTTATTTATTGATGAAGTCCTAAAAATTCAATCAGCCTAGGAATAGGACTCCTGGGTTGAATAATCAGTTAATCAATTGGTTTTAGCAATCTCATATATTCTCCCTAACCAAGGTAGTTGATAACTTATACTTAGTTCTTGGTAAACCAAGGTCACTTGTGCCTAGTACCTGCTTGGTAAACCAAGGTGGAGGTGGAGATTTTCCGATACTTAAATAAGTATCTTTTTAAAGAGAAAAAAATACAAGAATATTATAGAAAGAGATGTTTTGGAAATATATATGTAGGAGGGAATGAAGATTGTGAATCTTTGTTCTGAAGGTTTCATTTGTCTCATGGTGTATTTATAGTTCATGAGTCTAGTTTTTTTTGTGAAGAGAAGAGTTTGAAGTGTAATCTTACCTTGATAGTGTTTAATGTGAGATAAATATCCCTTACATCTATATTAATGTTTGATGGGAATATGGTGGGTCATTGGAGAACTTTTATACATCTAAAAGGAGTAATCTTACACTGATAGCATTTAATAAGGGATAAATATCTATTACATCTATATTAGTGTTTGATGAGAATATGGTGGGTTCTTGGAGGACTTTTATATACTTAAAAGGTGTAGGGAGATTAAGGTCTAAGACCTCAAATGTAAGTAAGTCCATGGAGGCTGAGTTCTTCCTCGAGGTTAGATCCAATAGGGGTGGTCATTCCTTTGGGCGTGCCAAGGGAAGATGGTCGTTATCTTGGACTTGACTTATTGCCAAGTCTGGGACCGTTTGAGAGTGTGGTTGCAGTTACTTTTCAAAGTGCTTTTTGTGCTGAAATGCATCAAAATGATTTTTTTTTTATTTTTAAAAATTATTTTTAAGATCAGCGCATTAAAACGATCCAAAACATACAAAAAAAAATTAATTTTTAGTAAAAAAAATTTGAATTTTTTGGGAAACGTTCCCAAACATTCTGTAAGTGCCTTAGATCTGACATGTTTTCCAAATTCACATTACCTTATTCTCTTAGACGTGCCAAGGGAGGATGATTGTTCCTTTGGCCATGCCCAACAAAGAATGGTCGTTACCTTAGACTTGGCTAATTGTTAAGTCTAAGTACCTTGCATCTTACATGTTTGTCAGAACCATGTAGTTTTGGGCATGGTTGACTGTCAAGTCCAAGTGTCTTGAGTCTGACATGTATTCCAAACCCACATTACCTCATTCCCTTGGGCATGTCCAGGGAGGATGATCATTCCTTAAGGCATGCCCAAAGAAGTATGATCAATCTCTTAAGTGTGCCATGAGCTTGGCATACTACTGAGTCTAGCCAAGTGTTTGGGTGTGGCTGATGCCAGACATAGCATGTTAGGGATTGATACACTACCAAACCCAATTATGTCTAGGTCTGGCTAGTACTAGACCAAATGTGCTCGATGCTTGACACACTACAAAGAGGATTGTCATTCCCTTGGGTGTGCCAGAGCTTGACATGCTACTGAGCCTAGCATGCTTGCGACTTGGCACATTGTCAAGCCTCCACTCAGGGCATGCTCATGCCCTTGAGCATGCCCAAGGAAGGAGGGTCATAAGAGTTTTTAAGCCCATTAAAAATAGGTTTATCATTTATAAATGTGGTTAATGAAAAAACTTAATGTCAAATTAAAAGTGAGGTCTTTTTATTAAAAATTATTCTCCAACAAAAGTTCTTTAACATAATTAAAAATTATAAACTAATCTCAAATAACCCTTGAATGATATATTTGTTAAACTAAAACCCTTTATTTATCATAAGAAATACAGTATTTTCTTATCATAAAAATATAGTATTTTTCATAAAAAATAGTAATGAAAAATGAGCTTTCAAGTTTTAAAGATATCTTAAGTGAAATGGACTTTAAGGTTAAACAAGTTTGATTGGGCTTAAGCCTTGAATTATAAGTTTTTTCTCAAATAATTTTTAGACTCATAAAGATTATTTTTCGACCAACACATGAATAATTTTAGGTCCATAAATACTTTTTTTCTAGATCATAAATAAACAATTTTACATAGTCTTCTTCCTTAAACTGATTTTTCATTTATTTAAATACAAAAAACATTATATTAAAGCAAAAAATTGTCAGGCTAGTTTTTTTTATGACGAGTAATTAAGATAGACAAATGACATAAATGAATTCTAGTAATTGAAGTTTTCATATTACTTTTCTCCGGTTTATACTTTAGTTTTTCCTTTGTTTTCTCTTCTACTTTGAAGTTTAGGCTCTGTTATATTGTAGATAAATTTTAAATAATATTACCTAGAGTTTATGGAGCTTGATTAGTAGTGCAACTAATCAAGGCATTGTTGTTGGAATCTTATAAGATTAATTTTAATCATTTTATTTGTGCCATGAGATTAGTTATAAAACATTAAAGATAAATGATTAATTATTAACAATAACATATCTTCATCTAAATCAAATTGTATATACTTTAACAAGTAAGTGTTCTTAATAATTTAATTAAATATTGTTTATTCAATTTATTCAAGCATGCTTATTCATGTTAAGAATTATACATTCTATCCTCTAGATTCTAGAAATGCAATTAATATATTCATTTAATTTCTACATTTCTATATTAAACTTTTTTTTAATAATAACATAATCAGTGATTTACAAACAATTCAATTGATATCAGATTATATTATTTAGATCACTAGTTTTCGACAAAACTATGGTCAGTTAGTAATCTATTGGTTTAACCAACAACTCTGTTTTTGTAGCTTAATCCAGTCATTGTCATAAGTCATTTTTAGTAACATTGGTTGAGAGGTCGCAGGGCAGTTGAGAAATGATTATGAGCTTCACGGGGCTCTTGAAAATGGCTAGAATATTATATTTATATTTATATTTATATTTATATATATTTAATACGATGGATCAATCATTGTTCAAGTTCGTTAATACATGGAACAATAGGGGCTCTTTTTTGCAGTTTTTAGTGTGGACAAAGGTTGAAACTTTGATTTTCGGACACTTTTTTTTAAGGTAAGTTAATTAATGTTTTCTTAAAATCTCTTAAATTTAAATTAAAAAAATTATCATATCAATGTGCTTGTACTTAATACAAAAAACTTAAGTTTGCTTAGGATTTACTTATTTATTTGTTTTTGCCTATACTCGCTTTTATATAATGTCGAGAATTTATTGTTTATTGGGCTACTATCTAGAATTCAGCTATCGTTACGGTAGTTAAAAAATTAGAAAAAGAGATTTTTGCTTTAAAAATCAAAATTTTAGTTATTTTTATCTAAAAATACATTAAAAACTCATAAAGCCCTGTATAAATTACCTAATAAATCCAAACACCACAAAATCACTAAAAAAAATTAAATCACTCCAAAAATCAATTAAAAAAAAACATAACTTGTAACTTCGTATTTCTTTCTAAAATCATGTACTTTAATCACTTCATTATTTTTTATTAATGTTTTATATGTTATAAAATATATATTTTTTGTTAATGTTTCAAGCAATCTTATTATAATAAGATTGCTTTATGTGATTCATGGAGCTCTTAAAAATGCCCAAATTATATAAGTTTTTTTTTTTAATATGATGATTTCATTCTTCTTCAAGATGATTAATGCATTTGACCAGATGAGCTCTCAAAAAACCATATACATGGCTTGAAACTTTTTTTTTTTTTTTTTTCTGTTTTTGGTTTTTTCACGAGCCAGGCCAATGGAAAAATCATGAACAAGCCGAAGCAGTAAACTAGCAGTGGCAGTGAATAACATGGGAGGTCCTACGAAACACAAATTCAGCTGTTCCTCAAGTTTCTCTTGTTCAGTCCTTGTCAATATGAGCACATTATCACGTTGGGTGGATCCACCTGAGTTAGACGTGGCGGCATATTGGATGATAAAGGCAGGTAGAAATTACGTGTAGAGGATTGGTTGTTGGGCAGCTGTCTAGGTTATGAGGAGTTGAAGCACGTGACAGGCACGATGCCTCCCCTCCCTCGAATGTCTGTCTGCGATAACTCCAAATTATTATCAGAAACTCCACCCTCCGAGGGCTTCTTGGCTCATAGGTTTTCTTCATTTTAGTCACTCATGCAGTAGCATTAGTGTCTTGACAAACTCAAACGATGAACAAAACAACCTTAAGAATTATGTGAGAAAGGGTCACCCATCTCTGTCGACTAGAACTCAATTCTTAGGGGATGTAATAATGGGGTATTGGCAAGGGGTCCTGAGTAAGGTGAAGTAAGCTGGCAAGCGGTGGGCTATCTATTCCCTTCACAACTAAGCAATGACTAAACTTTAGGCTAAAAGAAGAAGAGTCAAGTCGTCGGGGAGGAAGCATTTAACTCCAAAATGGCTCTTATCTTCCACATCCAAGTGGCTCCCACTATATTTTACTTTCTCCTACAGATTATGGGTCCTACCCATTTCCCTACCATCTATCAGATCAAAGGCTTTAAATGCATGCTTGGGAGTATCGGTAGAAATGCTTTACAATGGAATTTGACCATACTCTGACTACGTATTTAAAAATGGGATCTCCTTCTCAAATTATTATATTCATGAACTTAAATGGGAGATATATAAATGTCCATATTGGACCCTTAACCGCCTAGAAATATTCTAGGTGTTAATTTGAAAGAGAGAATGAATAGAATGAAGGATGTTTCAAGGCCACATGATCCTGGAAACAATTCAAATGGTCCTCAAAACCTGCCATGAATGAACAAAGAATAGTTGTAGCACGTAGAAACTTTGAAATGATTGATGGGATATGAATTCTTGGAGTGTTTTTCCCATTTAAGCCTGGAGAATACTAGCTTCTAACCACCACTTGTTGTTTCATCAATGGACAACGATGCGCAATGAATTCTCCTCTGAGCAGACAGGTGAGAGACAGAACCCATTGCTAGCTCCTACAATTTGCAAGAAGAAAGTGGATGAGGTTAAAGCATTCACTACTACTACTGAAAGGAGCAAGTTGAGTCGGCAGTCACACTATCATAAGTAGGGACTATCTGTTTTGTAAGGAGCTAATGTAAGTCTCACGATAGCATGTGTCAAATGTAATGATGGTTTAGTATAGTGGTGGAGTATGACTTTGGCGATATATATATGGAGGGATATATATGGGGGGTTGAAGAATTGATGTAATTGTTTTTTAATGTATTTTTTATTTAAAAATATATCAAAATAATATATTTTTTAATTATTTTTTATATTAGCACATCAAAATGATCTGAAAACACTAAAAAAATATAAATTTGAAGTGAAGAAAAAAAATTTATTTTTTTCAAAAATATTTTTAAAACACAAAAACAAACAGGATGATAAAGTAAGTTGAGAATTATTTAGTTTGAAACTCCTTTCATATGTTGGGGTTGCTATTATAATTAGTTTCTTTTCAAGGAAATGTACATATCTATGTAAAATGTCAAATAATCATTTTAACCTAAAATTTATATGGTTGATGAAGCTTTGGAATAATTTTATATTATGTTTTTAAAAAGTTTTTTGATATTAAAACTTATATATATATATATATATATCAAAAAACTATTTTAATCTAAAAAGTTAAATTATTCAATAAGATTTTAGAAATTATTTTATATTAATTTCTAACACATCTTCTTAATCAAGAACTTTTTAAACTAGAAATTCTTAGATATTTATTTTTCTATTTAATTTTATTAGTTTAATTATTAAAAAGAATGAGATAATAAGAAACGACTTCTTGAAAGTTTAGTTATTATAGCTCTAATTTTTTAGACGAAACAGATTCCTAGGAAGGATATTATTGTGGGGCAAACTATTCTCTCTCTCTAGGAAAGTTAATACCACAATAACAGTTGTGTCCTGTTCCTACTTCCTACACTAGAACGATCAACCCGGGGTCACAATTACAGGCATCAGGTCACAGATGAAGGACAAGACCACATGGAAAACATAATATTCACAATTATGGTCGTATTTAATGTGGATGGTACCTAGGATGTTATTACATCAGAATTTTATTACTTTTCTTTCCTATAATAATCTCAGTTGTTTAATATTAATTATCAACTGTATAATTAATATACATTAATTCCAATAGTTGAAGAGTTTCAACTTTCAATTTGTTTTTTTATTATTTGAATCTGCAGGGTCATGTGTGTAAGTGGCATGCAGTACAGCCCACTAATTTAAACTATCAACTTATCAGTGTAAATGCCAACTCATATGATTCAGGAATTCTGTGCAAATCACGATGTAAATTGAGGAAACTTTTCACAGAATATGTTATGCCATGTTAGTGACATTATTAAGGTGGCTAATTATGAACTAATGACAGTATATATACTTTGAAAAGCAGTAAAGTCTACAACGACTAGCTCATGATTATGGTCTGAACTCTACATATTCTCAATCTCAGGTTTGATTTTTCAATTCGACAGCAGTTTCTGTTAGTCTGGCAGATTTTAGTATGATTTTGCTGGCACTTGAATTAGCATGCATGTGGTACACTATGATTACCTCCTTGATTCCTTGAGCATTTTTCTTCTTTTCTTTTCTTTTTTTTTTTAAAAAAAGGAAAATTCAAGCAACAACTAAGAATCAAGGACAAGTGCAACACAAACTATTTTGACTAAAATATTTATATTTAATATATTATGAAGTGTTCTACTTTAAATTAAGAGAACTATCCAATACTATTAGCGATTGGAAGACGGTGTTAACATTTTTCTAATTCTTTAAAATCCTTAATATATTGTATCCTTAGTAAATTATGTTATGTATTAAATCTAGCAGGTTGGGATCATGTTCTTATTACATTGTGTGTCAAATTTATTTCATATATGGTGTGGAAACATTGACCTAAGATAACTTTATTTTTTCTTTTTATGAAGTCCATTACTTTAAAGAAGAAGTTGGCCATTAAAGAGATGGAAACTAGCAAAATACAAGGAATGGAGCAATAGAACAATAAAAAACAACACAAGGAACAAATTCTTAAAACTTATAAAAAGAATCAACTTCCTACATCCCAACCAAGAATACACTTATGATTTCTTAAGAGATCCATACCCGTGTGAATGAAAGAATTACAAAAGGATCGAATCCAACTTGAAACTTGATAAAAAAATAAGATGACATATATAATTCTCAATTAGGAGTGTAGCCTGATTAGTACTGAAAAGTGCATTTTTATCAAGGTTTTATATCATCATTTTGCACTTGAAGTATTAATAACTCCTTAACTAGAGCATGTTTTATAATAATAGATCTGATAATATAAGATAGCTTTAATTTATGGTAAATGTTCATTTTAAATGCAGGCATATCTCACAATTCAAAGGATTGATTGATGTGATTAACTATTGAAAGTGAAAGGATAAAGAAACGGTTAAGATTAGAAAGGAGATACCGATTCAAGTCAAATTGGAACACTGTTCAGTTATTGGGTCATATCTGGAGCTGTAGATCTTGGATTTCAGCATAATTTATATGGATGGAAAGCTAAGAAATAGGCCTATAATGTTCATGAATAGTGTAAGACCCAAATCTGCCGTTTTCAAATTCAAAGTTTGGCCACAAAAGAGAAGTCAGAATCTATCCTGTAATCCAGCCCAAACTCTGCTTAGAATTTTACCCATATCTGGAGTTCTAGAAGGCCAAATGACGTGAAATTTGGTGGGTGGAAGGAAAAGACCATTTCCAACAACTTTCATGGAGAAGATTTTCTCAAATTCGGATGGTAACAATGACATTTCATCCAGACAAGAGCTTGCGGTCTATCCACCACGTTCACCAACAGCACTACTCAGTATTTTAGCCATATCTCGAGCTCTAGTGATCCAAATGCTCTGAAATTTTATGGGTGACAAGATAAGATGATTTCCAACAACGTTCATGAGGAACACTTTGCCAAATTCTGAATGGAGCAATGTCATTTCATCCAGCCAAAGTGTTTGAGTGCTGCTGTCCACCAAGTCCACTAAATCAATAGTTGGCCACTACATCAATAATCAATTACCAAATGAATAGTTCTGAATTTTAGCCTATAAAAGGAGGCATTTACCATTCATTTAGGAAGCTTGGTTCTAAGATCAAGATCATGTTCTTGCTCTCTCTTTATTGTTGTAATGCTTAAGTTTTATTTTCATTAATCTCTTGTTCATGCTTTTCATTTCCTTTACTATACTTAGTTAACTTATATCATGTTTATGTTCTTATATTGTTTATTTATGTTTTTCTTCTTTATAATGTCTAGCTAAGTTAATTATGTCAAGGTGACAAAGTTTCACTAATGGTGTTAGAATAAGTATAATATGAACTCAACATGGACTTTAATACTTAAATCCTAAACAATTTGCTATTAACATGTCTTATCATTTTTATCTTATTAATCCTTAATACCTTGCTTGTTAAATGGTTAATTTAGATTTGTGTTGTATAACACTTGGTACATCAAATACTTGATCCTTCATAGTCTTCGGCCGACATCGTTATTATGAGAGGAACTTGATTTGTTGTCAACATAAGTTAGCATCATGTATACCTGATAAAATTTGTAAGTATGGTATTATGTAAATAAGATGATTAATATGATCATGTTGATAATTTATAAAGAGTTTATACTTTACTTATCTCTAATACTACTAGTGAACCCTCTAACCTTGACATTTGTTTTTATCATTGTTTAATCTTTACATTAATCTTCCATCTCAAAGTTCTCATTAATTTCTTCCTCTTCTTCTTCATTATTATTAGTACTACTACTACTACTACTACTACTAATATTGCTATTATTATTATTATTATTATTATTATTATTATTATTATATTTTATGCACTTTAAGTATGCTCTGTGTTTGATCAAGGATCCTAACATTGTTGATCTTGACTTATTCAGTCGCATCAGAAATCTGTTTATATTATATAATATATCTCTTTGATCTTTTCATAAACTCAAGATATAGGTCGAAAACTGGACCCGATCTTTGAGATCATTCTCAGGTATAACAACGCCACGTACTGAGTATTATTATTATTATTACTATTACTATTATTGTTACTATTATTGTTGTTATTATTATTGTTGTTGTTGTTGTTGTTTTATTAATTATAATTTATACAATTAACCTCTCTGTGGTTCGACCCCGGTCTTGCCGGGTTATTTATTACTGTGACACTCCTGCACTTGGGATAAGACATCAACTCTTTGATCGTGTCATAGCCCTCAAAGACAACTTTATTCATACTTTACCAAATATACTAGAGAATGAAATAACATATCCTACCCTAAACTTTTCTTTTAAAGTCTTGTTGGTTACCTCTTGTAAGACCACGCCAATAAAGCATAAGATCATCTAAAGAGTAGGGTATATACAAAGCAAAATCCAATCAATTCATAAAGTTATTCCACAGCAACCAAGAATCTTGGCAATGCAAAAACAAATGAATGACAGATTTAGAGTGACAAATATGGCAAAGATCTTTATGTTGAGGAATAAATTTTCTTCTAACAAGGAGAGCCCTTGTAAGTAATCTATCATTCAAGGTCGACCAAGCTAACAACATATGTTTTGAAATATAAGAGTTGTGTCAAATATCAGTTTTGTATTGATCACCAGGGAAAAAAGATTATATCTAAGAAAAGGGAACAACCTTTAACTGAGAATAACACTTTAATAACTAGAGCCCAAACAAGCTAATCATCCTTGTTTTTGCTGACAGTAGTATTGTACAGAATGCACAATAAATCATTTTGCTACTCAAATTCCCTCTGCCTTAAAAGCCTACTCCAAATGAAATTCCATCTCTATATGTATGCATCCCAGCAAACATATCAATAACAAACCCATGCATGAAGCTATTAATTATGTACAACTTAGGAAAGATAGAACATAGCAGCATGCTTCCAATTCAAGCATCCTTCTAAAATATGATATTGAACCCATTGTTAAGCCTCATATGACATAAGTTCCTTAGCACAACAGCAGTCAAGTTTGGGGAGTTAATGGTTGAGACAATACTAACCAAATCAAGGACAATTTCTTTTTAAATGTGGGGATACCATTAGTGAATTGGGGTTTATACTTATCCATAATAAATCTTTTTCAATAAGCATCATTTCTGAGGCCTAATCTCCAAATCCATTTAAACAACAAGCTTGTATTTTTTCACAATGATTGAAATCACTCTCAACCCTCCTTTATCCTTCTCATTGATAAACAAGTACCATGCAAGACGATGCATATGCCTTCTATCTATCACTCCAACATAAAGGAATCTAGCTTGTAACAAAGTTAGTTGCTTCACAATCACTTTATGATAGAGGAAAAAATGATAAAACACTTTTAATCAAGCGCACTCTTCCCACAAGAGATAACATCTTACCATTCCGGGATTGCAAATAACTCCTGATTGTTGACAGTACAGGTTTCCATGTAAAGATCTATTTAGGATTAGAGCCCAGAGGAAGACCCAAGTATTTCAGAGGTAAGGACTCACCTTTGCATTTAAGGAAGTTTGAAATTGCAATAGCATAATCCTCATTAATGTTAATTTATGTTAGACAACTTTTGTGGAAGTTGACCCACAAACCCAATCACTTACTAAACCAACGTAAAACTCTTTTCACATTCATCAAGCATTGCAAGTTATTTGGGATGAACAACAGGGTATCATCCATAAATTATAAGTATGAAATACTTATACAGTCATGCAAATCAATACGAGAAACAAACTTAACTGATAAGCTTCTATTGAGCATGACTGATATGCCTTTAATAACTATGTTGAAGAGCAAAGAAGATATGATATCTCTCTACTGCATAACACAAGAAACCCTAAAATCAGGACATGAATAACCATTAACTAAAACTACCATCTAGACTGTAGAGATACAAGCCCTTATCCATTTATGCTAAGATGAGCTAAAGCTAATATACCCCAAAATGTTGTCTAAGAAGTCCCACGAAACAGAGTCAAAAGCTTTGTGAAAGTCAAGCTTGAAGATAAAACCCTTCACTTTATGATGTTTCTGCCTTTTATAAAAGCTAATTGGTTAAAGCTAATGACGCAACCTATAACTTCTTTCATTTTATTTGTAAGTATCTTCAAAATCATCATAAAGATCCCATTAATCAAATTAATGGGTCTATAATCATTGAAGGTTCTATAATTTGCAATCTTTGGAACTAGCTTAATATAGCTAGTATTTAAACTTTTAGGTAGTGTGCCAGTATGAAAGAATTATGGGACCAATATAAATAAGTCAGTTTTCAGCAAGCCCCATGTCTTTTCATAAAAGTTGAAACTAAACCTATTTGGTCGTGGGGCCTTTGTCCCATCACTGTTGAAGATGACATCATGAAGCTTATCAATTGTTATTGCTTATTCAGTTTGCAATGACCTTAATTTATTAAATCCATTGCTTCCCAATAAAGGCCTATAAGTATTAGTCTTAGTAAATATTTGAGAGAAGAAGTTGAATTCCCCATCTTTAATCTCGTTAGAAGTTTTAAGACAAATCCCATTCTACTTAACATATTGGATGTGATTCCTATTACTTCAATGCTTAGTTGATATATGGAAGAAACATGTTTTACGATCCTTAAGTTTTTAACCAGTTCAATCAAGCTTTCTGTCTTCAGATAAACTCCAAGTTCTTGTTAGCCTTCCACCTCTTAGAAATCAATGTATTTAGATTGCATTGCTCCTCAAGGTTAAGACCTACAAATTCAGCCTACGCTCGAAGTGATCAATGGAAGCATACAAGTCTTTCACAACTTATTCTTGATTACCAAAAGATAGTTTATTCTAGTATTTCAATTTTCCTTTCAATGCATTCAGCTTTATGAGAATCTGATAGTTACCTGGAAAACCTTTCTCAATATTTTTCCAAAAATCACTAACCACACTGTGAAAATTCAGGTGCTTTAGCCAACAATCAAAACTCTTAAAAGGCTTCCATCCCCAATACACTAAATCTTCTCCAAAGACAAAGGGGAAATGATCTGACATACCTCTACTAAGTCTAATCAATCTCAAAAAAGGAAATGAATCCATACATTGTGGGTGGGCAAAAAATCTATCTAGTCTACGCAGTGAATCCCCTCTAAACCATATGAACTGATGGTTAAGGAGGTACTCTATCAAGGCACAAGACTGTATAAAGTCTTGAAATTCATAAGCATATTTTTTGTTATAGAAGCCACTATTCCTATCTGATGCTTTTAGAGTTTCATTCAAGTCGCCATAAAAAACCAATGGTATTCCATAAAAGAAAAATAGAGCTCATCAAATTCATTCCAGACAATTCTTAATATGCTAATCTGTAATATAAATCAAATATTCAGAGAATTCAATAGATTTTGCCGAAAAAATACTCCCATCCCACATTAAAATCATACCTCCAGATTTACCCATAACATCAATTAAAACTCATCTAATACAATGCCCAGGCCATAAGAAGTTAATTAAAGCAGAAGAGCAAATGACTACCTTTTTTTCAACAAGAAGACAAAAAGAAATATCATAATCTCTAACAGCCTCTTTTATAAATCTCCTATTAGATGAGGAACCAGACCGTAGACATTTCATGATATTATCATAGGAACATATTAATACCTGATTAAATAATCCTTAACTTGCTGAGTCTACCTCTCTTAGTTCTCTCTTTCTCTTTCGATATCTCTATGAAATTCAGCTATCATTGCAACATCATTATCACGACATACGATTCCTAATTTACATCTCATTGATATAGTAGCCTTAGCCTTGTCAATATATTTCCAAGTTGAGCTTGCCTAGAGTCGCTGATTCACCACACGTATGCATATATAAAAAAGTCCACTAAGTATAAATTATGCTATGATTTTACAAATCCATATCCTTTTAAGAGTAATCTTTTCCCACTTCTCAATTATAAAAATTAGAATGTATATCCTTATTTATGACCCATACATTTTGCATGATGATATCACAACTCATCAGGCTTATTTTCTAATTTTTGTCTATAGCCCAACCATCTTACCTATTGTTATCACAGCCTAACATGCCCAAGTTCTCTTTATAACCCATCATGTGTTCTGTAGAGATATGTTTAGTCATCCCCAAAAGGTGGCTACTATTAATATTTTGAAACTCCAAGATTTCAGGAAACAAGTACTTATGGTACACTGCCACAATGGTATCAGCCTTGGGATCAAGACCACCTGTCACCTCCAATTCGTCAAACCAAAGCTTAAAGATAACGCTAATATCTTCAATATAATGTTTTGTAAATGCATGATTTTTGGTTGATATAGGTCCAAATTGCTTGATGTTGTCATTTTCATCCGAGTCTGAATTCGAGTCAGATTTAGGAATCACTTTTATGGAATGATTGGTTGAAGCAAGGTTTGGGAAACACTAGAGTTAAATCTCTGATACTTTAATCTTCATTATTTCATCATCAATTTTGAGTGAAACATTTTCATTCAAAACATCATTTTGTTCAATGGCTATGAGGACACAAAGAGCCTTCGAAAAACCCTTAGTTATACTCATCATATCATAACCGATAATCTTTCCATGAGAATAGATCGGGTTCGAAACAAAAAAGAGGGGTCCTATGTGAATGAGAGTGTAGCTAGGTCGAGTGAGTTAGGAATGCAGAAAGATCACTCTTCCTAGGGCGAGCCACTAGCGTTTCCACGGAGAGGTTCATGGCTATGTGGAACTCATAGTTCTAGCCGAGGAAATTGACTAGTCCGATTGTAGACCTTGTTGGAGCTCTTTGATTCTTTCCATTGAGTGATTCTCCCTTCACCTTCTTGTTTAGAAATCTAGCATTCGCGCGAAGCTAGGCACGCCCGAAGGAGAGAAGAAGGGATGCTTTTCATTCTTTATTTTATTATAGCCCCGTCCAAAAGGCTAACTAGAAATTGAATAAAGAAAGAGGAAGGTAGCTAGGAATTAGTGCATTGATCCGAGAAGAAATTCCCCAATCTTGCTTCCATGAAAGCGTGCTCCTAATGCTCTCAATCTATAAATGTACAGACTTGAATGACCACTTCTTCCCCCCTTTAGTCACCAATCCAATAAAAAGAGTGTATCCGACTTTCTCCCTAAAAAAATATGAAATCTAGGGATTGATTCTACCTTCAAGACGTAGAAGGACTCAAGGGAGACCATTCTCCTGGATCATATAGAAGTCAAAAGAAATAAATATAGCTCGCGAGAATATGGTAAGCAAAGGTCCTAGGAAAGGATAGTACCCCATCCGAACGATCCGTGAGAATCCATGGGCTAGAGGATGCCGACTTCTTTCTATCTAGATTGTTGGGGAAAGGGGAAAGGGTGAACCGAAAGAAGGTCCCCAGAAGACAAGTATCCTAGGACTTGGTTCTCTTCCGTCTGTTCGACCTCCAAGATGGAGGAGACACAATTCATGTTTCATGCCATCATTGGTAACCCCTATATCTTAACCCATTTAAACATATCAGTGTCTCTGTTAGTGGGTTTTCATTGTCAAAGTTCATCAAAGAAACAACTCCATAAAGTTCTACCATTCTCCAGCAAGTGACTCATAGCTTCTTGATATTGTAAAGTTAACACACCTTTATTGGCACCTAACAACCTAAAATCAATGCAATTGGATACTGAATCAAAAACTTTATTATTAAGGCTATCATAATCATTTCAAGATGAAATGGTCTCTATCAAGATTTGTTTTAACCAATCAGTATCATGTTTCTTGGTTGAGAATACCACTATACGAGATTTTTTACTGTATTAAACAGAGGCATATGTCCGTCTATCTTTGAGTCCAGGATGATGAGTATTGATGGTCTTTGTAATTTGAGCTTTAAGGACTTTAACAGGTTCCTTCTTTTGAAAATGACTAACATTAGCTTTCATCTTTATCTTCCCAAAACATAGCTTATTTATCTGCTATAAGAAGTATTCTTTAATTTTGTTTAATATCAAAGAGACAAACCCAAACTGTCTACCAAACTTGGTCTTTTGTTTTGAAACAAATAGCCTTAACATAACTCCAAGCTTTTTGGAAATTCCTTTTTCAGCTCCCCATATGTTAGCTAAGATGGGAAACATTTAAAGTAAAACTCACACTCCATCTTATTGTTTTCCAGTTCAACATTAAGGGGAATGACATTAGTAGTGATGAAAGCTCTAGGTGGTGAGGCAGGTATGATGGTAGTAGGGCCAGCTGATGAGGGGATAAGTGTAATTGCAAGGTAGAAGGAGTTCTTGAGAGAAAAGTTGGGGTTTTCATAAAATGGGGTGTTTTTTTTTTCTTGTGTTATGTTTTTTGAAAGTGGGTTAAAAGATGCAACAGATAGTGCTGTTATGGCAAGGCCAAGGATTTAGAGGATAGGGATGATTGATTTTCTACTACTTTGATGGTTTTTGAAGTTGTGTTTTGATGTTTCTCTGATAATGGTGTATATGTAAGTCTGGAGGTTAAAATATTTAATTAAAACATGTCTTTGATGGTTCTTTAATAAGAACTTAATTAAAGTAGGCCATAAGACTTACATAGGGATAACTTTACAGTTGGTAATTTGTAGGATAAAGAGTTTGTATTATCACCATAAATTGTTCTAATTTGCACATATAATTTAATTAAAACATATATGCCCATCGATTTAATTAGTAACATTTGTTGTATATATTTTTTATTTGTCTCCAAGTGAAAAGATAGTTGAAAATGAGAGCTTTTAATTTGAGAATTGAGATTTTATTCAAATTGTTAGGGATTTAACGAATAAGCTTTGATGAGTAATTGAGCATCCAAAATACAACCACCAATGCCTCTAATAGATCTAAGAAAATGAAAAAAAACAAATAAGAAAAAAAATGAACTTTTTTTTTCATTTTGACTAAAAACAATTGCTTGAGTTTTTGAAGTATCCTCTTTTAAATGTGTTGTTAAACATGTATAAGAAATATCCAAGATAAATATTATAACTTATAACTTGCAAGGTAAACATTGCTTTACAAGCATCCCACAATAAAAAAAATAGGCTAGCTCAATGACCCACATGGTTTCTAAACTTGAAGCACCATACCTCATACTCAAGAAATCAAGAAAATCATATTAATCTTATAAAGATAATGTGCATATTAATAGAAATTACTCAAAGCATGCCTAAATGCATGGCAGCTCCTTCTTCAATGTGCAAAAAGGCCTAAACCTCTCTATATTTTTCATTTTAACTTGAATATATTGTATCAGTTAAAAAGGCTTAGAAAACTTCATTAGATTAAACCATTTATAAGGCTGATAAATAAGGGATCTTCTGATGCATAAGTTTTTATAGATATAGAAAGAAAAAATCCTAAAGGTTGTGTAGTGTATATATTTACAAGAATATAATGAATAAGAGTATACTATTTTTTTTATTTTTATTTTTTTATGTCTACTTCAACTAAGAGAATTTTAATTTCAAAGTTAGATGTTAAATTTGATGTTAACGATCTAAACTCTAGACACAATTTTTAATACTCTAGACTTGTAACAATGTTTTAAGATTTTTAAAGTCTTTTAATATGCAAAAAACAACTTAAAACTTGTCGAGTAATCAAATAACTTGAATATTTTAAATGTAAAAGATAATATAACAACTTGAGATTAAGAAACCTGCATTATTTGTTGACTCTATTTTAATTTCAAAATTATTGATTGGTTTACTAATTGAATTGGAATCAGTTTTAAATTTATTTCAATAAACTCAACATCTCGAGGTTCCACAATTACATTAGAACTTGAATCCAATACTCTTTATACTTTTGAATTTTCAGCATAGCTAACAAAATTCCCCTTTAAAGCTCTAGGTTCTAATTTTATCATTTTAGGATTTGGAACTCTATGAAACGTAAGGCAGCCTTAAACTCCAAGATAATTTTAAAGTATGGTTTTCTTTTCTTTCATAATTTGTATGGAGAAACTTTGAATTTTCTAGAAGGAATTTATTATGTATATGACAAGTAGTGAGTAAAACTCCACCCACAAACTATTAGGCAATTTGGCAATCACTAACATGGAGTTAAGTATATCAACAAGTGTTATATTCTTTCTTTATGCCAAACCATTTTATTAGGGTGTATATGGTGCATTAGTTTGGCGTATGATTCCATTTTCTTCACAAAATAAAGAAAATCCCGTGGAAAAATACTTGTCACCTTTATCACTTTTTAGAATTTTAATTTTCTTTCTTTTTCGGATTTGAAAAGATCATATAGATGATCTGATAGATTATTGAGGATGTGACCTCTGCACAACAATTCATCTTCATCTTGTTTCTTATGTTTTGCCTTCAACTGATCATTATCTTTGGATGTAGATGCATGAATTTCAGGTAAATTTGGATCAAGGATGTAAGAGATCTTTAAAGTAGTCAATAGAAACATCATCTTGTCTTTCCAACAGACAAAATTTATGCTATCAAAACGATCCAACTTCACAAGCTATTGATTCACCATAGTCTTGGACTCTATTGCAAATTAATACTTTAAAATTGTAATGTCAGTGAGTATAACAAATAGATTTTAAGGCGAGAAGATCACTATCTTTAAAGTATTAATTGCCCCTACTATATTTGCTGGAGGGTTAAAGTAATATACCTTTAAAATACAACAACTTCTATAAGTTTATTAAGATGTTTTGTTTTGTTTTGTTTCTAATAAACGTAAACAGAGAGTTTGTAGAGAAAATTAGAGAGAGAAGATTGTTTCTAATTATAATTTCTATCAATATTAAGCTTGTATTTATAAATAAAATAAAATCCTTTCAGACCAATATGTCTGTAGAATTTAGAGGTACACCTCTTCAGACCAATATGTCTATAGAGTTTAAAGGCACACCTTTTCAGATCAATATTTTTGTGGAGTTTAAAAGACAATTTTTTATTCAAATTATTTAAACAATTTGACAGGAGGTGTCATGCATAATTAAATAATAATACCGAGTGTCAAGTGTTATATATAATTATTAGTGTTCCTCGCATTATAATATACAACAAAACATCTTATATCTTCATTGCCAGATAAAGTTCTCATTAACTACCAATATATAATCTATATTTTAACAACAGTAACATGGCTTGTTCTTTGTGAATAAATGGTGTAAATATCAAACCCAATTATTTATGAACTCTATATGCATAATATTGATATGCCAGATTGCCAGATATGCCAGGGACTTTTCAAACATGGCTCACATGATTATGTAACAATAAAGCCAGGCATCTGACACCACTCCTAATCCAATGTCTCTTATGGCTACCTTTATTCAAAAAACCGTCATCTCTGTAATTTTCTTCTTGGCTTGCTTAATCCCGGAAACAACTTTGCCAAACCGCCAGACTTTACTCAGTCAGTACCCAAAAAAAAAAACCTCAAACTTTTCCCATGCACGTTAAGTATGTAAACAAGTACAACATTGCAGCGTGCAAGTCATCGACTAAGTGCAAAGTCTGACATTTATTTCCTAAGTCTTTGACCATAATACCAAGCCTAGATTGTTGGCATGCCTTGAGCTAAACTAATTTTATTTTTCCGATTTTTCATTAATTTTCTCTTCTAAGCTGGTCCATCAATTATCTTTAATATACTTAATTTCCATCTTTTCAGTTAACGGTCTAAAACGTGGCAGAAGAATGAAGATATTATGAAGAACCTAGATGATCCGGCCGATTGAATTTTGTGGGGTCAATCTCGAATTTCAAGCTTGTAGCATATCCATCGATTGCTGTTATTTCTGTAGATGTACTGCGTACCATGTTCACCGGCCGATTGCTATTATTTAGTCTCCCATTTAATTTTAATCACATCAATCTTTGACCACCAACCAGTACGTCAAATTTGGTGGTTGAGATTGCCTTGTCCACCTTAATCTCCGATCTATGTCCAGTGGAAGAAATGGCCCACCAAAAATATTGCATGGTTCAAATCAATGATACTCGTATCTATGGAAGCAATGCTGCTGAATAGCAGCACCGTTGCCCTCGATGCTTCCCAGCTTTCACCATCGTCAAGCTCCAAACACAATATATATATGTGCTTCAAATATCATTGCACCCCATGGAGACGCTTTATTCGATCTATTGGGTTCATTTGTTTAACCTATAATAGGGGAAAAAATAATTAAGCTAATTCCGAATTTGTGTAGTTTTTGTGACCAACTTCATTTTGAAAAGAGAACAAGGAATCCAAGTTCCCAAAGTCGAGGGAAAGCCAACAAGTGGATCTTTTATTTTTAGAGAGCCTTCCATGGAAATGATTAAAATTCTTTTAATGGTGAACCTTTGATAGTACTAGTAATGTGAACTGGGTTCTTCTCCGTGTGAAGGAGCATTAAATGGGGGAGAGATCATTTTGTTTTTCACTTTTTCTTGAAAATGCTAGATGCCAGATAGCTTTAGGAAGATGAAAAGAAAGGAAAAGAAAACACAAATAAAATTAAAGAAAGAAAGAAAGTATAAACGAAGGCTACGTTCATTGTTGGTTTCCACGATTCCGGCTACTACTAGCTACGAGGAGCTTCCAATTATCCATAAATCAATAGTGATCTTGTCATTGATTTTAAAATAAATAATATTTTAGGTTTCGAAGAACATTGATTTTATAATACTTTACTTCTAGAGATTTCTACGTTTTCTTAATTCAAAGTTTTTATTTGTAAAATTGACTTTTATTCCATTTGTTGTTAGTCGTCTACGCATGCATTTACACTACACAAAATGTGACATTTTTTTCAAGAATTCTATATATATATATATAGAATTACGAAAGCCTGGAAAATTAAACAATGAACCTAATAATTAAGTTCCTGAAAGAATCCCACCTCAGAGAAAAAAAGATCGAAATTCGAGACATAGAAGTAAGCGAAAGTTTTTTATGATTTAACTCGAATTAATAATGACATGGCATCATTAAATTTCTGAATCTTCTATGCTTCGAATTGGTGAATCCACAACAGGTTTTGTCGGTGTAATCTTTGCATCGGAAATCTCACTGTGGAACAAAATCGTAGGCGCCGCCGCTGTAGGTGGTTTCGAAACAAATTAAGCAAGCCACCGTGACGGTCCCTCTTTGAATTCATCAATAAGCAATTCCATTTTTCTAATCTTTTGTTCAATTCACTTCCCCTTCTCTTGACGTCATGCTCTTCTCACATGATCATGAAATTATACTCTACGAAACTGCTTTGAGAATATGATTTTTCTATGAAAGAATGGTGCACGTAATTAAATAATTAAATTCTTCTCACATTCGACACGAAATAGAGAACTGTATACCTGTATAGATCTAGAAGAGTTAATCGAATTAGATATACAATATATTAAAAAAAAAATGAGCAAGTAGTGATAAACTTTAAAGTGAAGAAAAGAGCTAATAATTTTTATTTGCATAAACCAAAAATTACATCTCTCCTAGGATTCTTTTCTCTAGTGGATGGATGCTTTCAATAAAGATCTATTTTTTACAATGATCCACGTTTCTGTAAATTTCTCAGATGTTCCAATTCCATGGACTTGTAACTATTCAATTTCTTCACTCTGTTTTTTTAAGAGTCTGAACTCTGAATAGATGCAGTATGAAATTTATAATTCAGTAGCTAAAATCAAAGCTAAAGGGCTCCTTTTCCTTGTGCAGTAAATAAATGTTCGCTCTGTTTTTTTTCTCTCCTTTGTAATCAAGAGTAAATCTAGTAATTTCATGTATACAATATTATCAACCCTTAAATTAAAAATCAACTTAAAAATCAAGCAATTACAATCTTTAACTTCTATTTAATTTTCATTAATATACCTTTGTATTATGAAAATCTGTCAAATTTAGCATAGATTGGACCGACATGTGTAAAAGAAAATCATGTTCCGAAATAGACATTCCAATCTGCTTCTGATCAACCTTCACTTATGTAAAATACCTATTAATTAAAAAGAAAAAAAAATAATCCCATTGTTCCAAAAACACAAAAGAGGTTAATTTGGTTCATTTGATAATCTTCGAGTGTGAATAACAATTCATTAAAGGAGTGATTACAAAGACGAAAAGAAGAAGAAGAAGAAATCGTGTTATTTGATCCGAGGGACAGGCAACATTAGGCATGGTCCTAGCTACACTGGAAGTGCTCTCCTTGCACTTTGATTGCCTACATATTAATATCTACCCTTTGTTCTTCAAGGACACATAACTTAAATCTTCTTTAGAGACTTGGGAGAGATCACATCATGTCTTAGGGTTCCTTCCTGCCCCCACCATTTTAAAAGAATCTGAAGAACAAAAAACAAATAAATAAAGGAAAAAGGAAACAAAAGTGGGAGCTAAGAAGCCTTAAATCTTCGCTTTACTTCTTTGTTTATCTAAACCATCATGCATATATGTGACAATGTGCTGTTATATGAACCTATGAAAGAACTTCTATGGGACTTGAAAACCCACAAGTCTCACCTTTTTCATTCCACTTAAGTAGTAATACTATTATATCTTTCCCCATCAATCTGAATCTCTTGTCTGTGCATTAATAAATTCTTTTGTATCATCATGATTTCACAGTAGTTTTGATTAACGAAAAAGAAATTTCATCTGCTTGGCTGGATCGTCAAGCTGGTGCGTCCATATGAGCTAGGAAGAAGATGAAATTTCTTGAGAAGTGGCTTGAGGTGCTATGCCTTTTTTTGTGGCCGAGCATTCACATGGTTGTGTTATGAGAATTTGGGACCCCCTCTCCAATTGAATTTGTTCACCAGAAATTCTTATGACGCATTAACTACTGCTCCATCTTTGTTTCCATTCTCTATTCGAGTGTTATTAAATATATTCTGCATGTGACGAAATATTTAAATCTGCTAGCTTTAAATTCTACGGTGGAGAGCCATACATTTTTCATTTGTGAGGTGAAATCTATGCATAGAAAACCCCCACGAACATCCAAACAAAACTTGAATATAGGAGGATCATGTATTTAGGGAAGCTAATGCAATCAATAGGTGATGGCCTAGCAAAAAGAAGCTCTAGGTAGAGAATTTGAACATGTTGAATGGTTGTAAGTTTCTGCAGTATTAAGCCTTTGTCTTAATGGCTGCAAATTGTTTATAAAATCTCGAATTCAATAAATAAAACATGAATTTAAGTATTGGTTTAGTGAGGGGTTAAACGTGACATTTTCAAACTTTAGTGTTATTCCGTACAAGAACTTAAATGAAATATATACCACAAGGTTTCAAGGACTATATATATATATATATATATATATATATATATATATTTTGTGTTATTCCCACATAAAAATACCACGGCCTCCAACTCTTGAATTTCAACCTGTGCAGTTGTGCTACACGTGAGATGTTTGCTTCCTAGGTTACATTACAAGTGAGGAAATTATTATAGTTGCTAAAACTCAAATTAATGTTGTTTCATTAAAAACTTCAAAACCATTACGTTAAGTTTGCTTGTCTTAACTCCTTTTTTTTTCCCTTTTACCTAGAGTATTTAGATTAAAACAATTAATGAAGATTTCAGTTTCAGTTTATTTTATATAAGTTAATATAGTTTTTTTTTTAAAAAAATTACTATAAAAAAATACATTTTATCTATAGGGACGTCGTTATCAATGTCTACCTTAACAATCGCATCCACCAATTTTACCTTTAATGTTATTTAACATTTTCAATGCTACCCTTTTATCATCTCTCCATCCATGTACATTAATATAATAAATACATTAAACACCTACTTGACAAAATCCAAAAATAAAAACATTGATCAAATTTACTGTTTAAAAATTAAAAAAATGACAAAAAAAGAGAAATTCAATTTAAACTAAAAATTTAGAAACGTTGAATCCTATTTTAAATTAAAAAAATGAAATCCCTCAAAATTTAAAATCAAATTTTTGCAAATTCAATTTTTTGTTTCACTCGTTTTAAATTCTAAATTTAATGATATTTTCAATCTGAAGTTTTCATATGAGTATTTAAAATTTTAACGGTTAAGGGTAATACAACCTAAAAAATATGAAGTACGTTTAAAATTAATCCTTAGTTTTGTATAGGTTAGAGTCCTTTAGTTGTTGATGTCTCAAAAAAATTCAAATAACTTAGGGGGGAGGTTTATGTTTAAATAATCAGTTAATTTCTTAATTCTAGTAATCTGATTCATTATTTTTAGCAAAAATGACTAGTGTCCGATACCCGCAAAAGATCTTCTTTGATGAATTTAGAGACTCTCTAATGTTTAAGTATCTTTTTTAGAGAAAATGAAATGATATTTTAGAGAAAGACTGTGAAAATAAATATGCAGTAGATAATGAAGATTGAGAACCTGGAGCTTGAAGGATTCATGGGGTATCATATAGCCCATAAGTCTTATCTTTTTGTGGAGTTAAGGAGCTAGAATGTAATTTTACCTTAATAGCATTAATGAGAGAATATTCATGACATATGTGTTAATAAGGGATAAATATCCTTACACAAACATTATTGTTGATAGAAATATGATGGGTCCTTAAATGACTTGTATACATTATCTCTTATACAACATTAATGTCGATAGAAATATGGTAGGTTTTTAGAGGACTTTTATACATCTAAGGGTTTAAGGAGAGTAGGATCTAAAATCTACAGTTGAGCCTATATAGGCTGACCTTTTTTCCTAGGTTGAGTCCATGAGAGTTAGGCTTTTCCTCTAGATTGAGACCATGAGGGTTGGGCTCGGGCATGTTTCCTGAGACCCTGGATTTTTTGGTCTTTATGGGGTTTTTTAGTCCCGTTAAATTTATGTTTATCAGTAGCCCCCTAAGTCTTTGTGATATTTTATACATAAAGACTTTGTAAAAATGTCTGATACGACGAGTTTATCGAATTTATTTCGTGTGAGAAAAGAGGTGGAAACCCTAGGTAATATACTAGAAAGTCCATGTGTAGGGACATACACCATAATTAAAAAAGAATTTCTAAACATGTAGAGGAGAATCATGAAGAAACCCATACTAAGAAAAGTTTTCTAATAAGTGAAGAAACTCATGGAGGAGCCTATACTTAGAAAATTTTCTAATTGGTGAAGAGAAATCTAAAGAGGGTTAACCTATACTTCAAAAATTTTGTAAGATCCTAAAAGGAACATGAGAAGGGTGACCCTTTGTACTTAGAAAATTTTTTAAGTGGTTGGGGGAAATCCAAGAAGGGTGAGTCTTCTACTTAGAAAATATTTTTGAGGTTGAAGGGAACTCATGGAAGGTAAGCATATACTTCGAAAATATTTTAAAAAGATAAGGGGAATTCGAGAATAGTGAGTCATACTTGGGAAATATTTTAAGAGACTTGTGGGAACAAATTCATGTCAATGCCTATACTTAAAGAATTCCAAAGGGGCAGAGGGGACAAACCTATATTGATGCCCATAATTAGAAAATTTTCTAAGGAGTGAAAGGGAACCTATGGAGGGTGGAGCCCATACTTAAAAAATTTCTAAGTGACTAAGAGGAATAGGGCAAGCCTTATACTTAGTAAATATTTCGAGAGTCCGAGGGGAACGTATCCCTATTGATGCCTATACTTATAAAAAATCCAAGTGCCAGAAGGGATAGACTCATGTCGTCTCTATACTTATAAAATTTTCTAAGAGGTGAAGGGGAACCTTTGCGAGGTGGAGCTCATAATTAGAAAATTTCTAAGAGACTAAAGGGAACTCAAAAGGGGTAAGTCATACTAAGGAAAAAATCTAAGAGGTTGGGGGGGAACAAATCCCTATCGACCCTATACTTACATAATTTTTAAGGGCAGAGAGGAACCCAATGATAGTGGTGCTATTGCACTATAGAGACCGAGTCAATCTCTTTCTATGAGAGTTATTGTATTTTTTAGAGTGGGGAGCCTGTGGCTTCCTTGACAATAACATGAGGTGTAAAAGCCCCCTACTAGAGAAAGACCGTGCTTGAAAGTGAGAGTTTTGAGATCATCCCTGAAGATAACACAAAGTCTGGAGCCTATCTGAAGAGTGTATTGGTTTTCTGAGTTTCTAATAGCCTTAGTGGTATATACTTGGCCATAAGATAGGGGTCTTATTGCCTTGTTGAGGTTGGTCATCTTAAGTTGTCATAAAGGATAGAGTTATCGCACCATAAACAACTTATTGCAACGAGAGTATGTGCACTAGGGGAAACCCTTTTCAACGAGATTGTGCAATCTCACTAGGGAGAACCCCTTTCAAGAAGAGTGTGCAATCTCATTATGTATGTTTGGTATTGTGAAAGCATTTGTGGTTGTGATTTGAAAAAAGTTGTTTTATAATAAGTACTTTTGGTTGAGGTTGATTTGGTATTTATGTATATTTGATTCAAACTGTGATTGAAATTGAGGTTGAACAAAAAGTAATTTAATGTGTCTGGTTAAGAATGCTTTTAAAATTGAGGTTATAAAATAATTTAAAATACATACATACATACATACATACATACATACATACATACATACATACATACATACATACATGCATACATATATTAATGGTTTTTAATTTAAATATTGTAGATTTAACTATTGTTATTACATCATGAAATAAATACTACTTTATATAAAATATTTTTTATTGTTCCATTAAACTATTTATAATTTGGGATTGTGATCAAATTCTGCAAATGCTACGTCATCAAGCGCTCTCCATCTAATTTATGTAGTGTCATTGAATAATGTTAAACACTAGTTTTTTGAATAAAACACAATTAAAAAATAAAAAATATTTTTTTTTATTTTACTAGGTCGGATCCGGTTCAATGCATTTTAAGCTTTGGACCGGACCCGGTCCAGCCGGAATAGTGGAACATGCTCAACTGTTCAATGAACAGTGTAGCATGACTACACTACGCAAGAAGTAGCAAGGAGCTGCTTTCCTTCCCCCTGCATTTCCAACACAACAATCTGTGGGATCCATGAACAGTAAACTGCTTTTTTGTATTACCAAACAGGTTGCATCTGCGTTTTAAGCAAAACGCAGACGCAACCTCCTAAACAAACGCTACCTAAGATCCAAAATGTAGCTCAGTTTATAGGGGTTAAGATCTTCTTTTAGACTAAACTCATGAAGGTTGGGTTCTTTCCCAAAGCTAAGCCCATGAGAGTTGTGTTCTTCTCATAAGGTGAGCCCATGACATTGGGCTTTTTCTCAAGGCGAAGCTCTTAAAAGCTCATCTCGAAAACGTTACTTGAGACCATGGATTTTTGGGTTAAACCCATTAAATTTGAATTTATCACTTGTTAAGAGATTTTAAGCATTGATTGTTCATAAATGCATGATCAAATATAAGGAAATTCCAATAGACCATTGATAACATTATTTCCTGCAAACCATCCAATATCCTAAATTTGATAATTTCTGACATGGTTTTTTGTTCAAAATATAAGGAAATTCCCATGTAAAATATCCATTGAAAAATTGCTTATCGGTAAATATTTATATTTTCCATTGGAAATTAATTTTCTAATGGAGTTTTGTGAAATTAAAAATAATGTGGCAGGATCTTTAAACTCATGATGGAAATGAAGTTGTTTTTGTTATTGTTCTTTTCCAAAGAAATATTTTTTTCATTTTTTATTCTAAATTTTTAGAATATTTTTGAAATTGGAATCGAACTTATATTTTTAATTAATTATTGAAATTAAATATTTTTTATGTGGTTTTTTATAAAAATAATTTTCTTATTTATTGAATTAAATTTATTTTTATTTTTTAATTATTTCTTATTAGAAGTTTTTGAAAACTCCCCGTTGAAAATTCCATAAAAGTAATTACCATGAAATTCAAGTAAATTAAATTAAAATCTACATCAAAAGTAATGAAAAGATTCATAAAAAATAAATGATTAACATAAAAATATAAAGAGTGTATAAAAATTAAATTTTTTTTTCCATCAAAATTATTGATGGAAAAAATCCCATCATAATTTTTATCAAAAACTATATCTATGTAATAATCTTACATTATAGTTTTTGGATCAAATTTTTACTATTGATTTATTAGTCCCTCTTATGTTATATTATATTATATCACTTGTCATAATTCATTTTAATCCTTATTTTTCAGATTTATTTCTTAAAAAATAAAAACTATACTTTCAATGCAATTTGTTTAATTTGCGATCATTTCATAATTTTCAACCCTTATGTAACAATTTTTAAAAAATTAAAATATTAAAAAGTTATATATATATATATATATATATATTAAATGATCAATTAAAAGTTCAAGAATACATTCAATAGTCTTATTCAAATTATTTTGGGATAAGAAAAATTTTAAAAAGGCTATAACAAGTGATGATCAAATCTTAATCAATTTAATTTATGTGCAAGATGGGTATGATTCATCTACAATATAAACCTAATAATTTTACATTAATTAAGTGTTTAAATATATTTTATTGATTTCAGATCAGTTTGGGAGTCCTTATTATATATGGAAACATTTATAACAGTAAAGGAGCTCATATTAGATAAGTTTGACAACTTAGCAATTTTAATCTAATATGAAAATAAATTAACAGGGCATGTCCTATAAGAAAACTAAAGAGCAGCAACAAACTTATATAGAAAGATTTGCTTATCATTTAATGACATTAGAGGCAGTTTTAGGTTTATTTCTTCTAATATATAATTTTATACTAACAAACATAACTTTCAATCTAATAGTTAGATTGGACTAAAAGTTTTTTAGAATATAACAAAGGCTTTTTTATATATACAATGCACATTTTATTGTGATCAGACATCGAAAAGACTTTGCAATAAAATCCAAAAGATATTATGCGAGATTTGTATTAGTCTTCTAGTTGATTTAGGATTCTTTTTTCTAATTTCTTTAGAGCTTTTGTATTATTTTTTCAGTCTTGTTTAGGATGTCTTTATCTGATATAAATGAGGTTATTTAACTTGTATTTAGTTTTTTTTCAGATTTTGATTTCAGAATAATATTCATGTTCATATGAGTAAAACTTGTACTTCTTTTGTTTCTCATTAAACTTTCTTGACTTATCAAAGAATAAATAACCATCTTTATAGTGTCTTTCTTATACTTCTTGTTCATGATTTTTTAAAATCATTGGGTGGGTGTTTTATTACAATAGTTTTGGTGCCTCGGTTCAGATAATCGTTATGTCTAGTTATTATTAACTAAAAGTGATTTAAACTTTATTGGATATGTTCTGTCTTATGTATGGGTTTTAGAATTTTTTCTCTTTCGCATCAGTTGGTATTAGAGCAAAACTCTCATACTAGGCTCTATTTATTTTTATTTTACTTTTCTTGTTAATTTTCATTATTTAGTTAAATTTGATTGTTTATTGTAACCATTATAAGAAAAGGTTGATTTGAAGTTCAATTACTACAAATCCATAGAGTATAAAAAACATCAAAGAGATCGTAATTTATAAGTTGTAGAAATTTTATTGTAAATTAAAATTGTCAAAAGATTGAATTCGAAAACTTAGAGATATATATACACTAAAATATGATATTCTTCACGTTTTTAGCTTTTTAGTGTCAAATATTGATATTGAAATTATTTAGGCATCCTTAGATTTGGATCATTTTAAAATTACAAAAAAAAAACATATCGAGTTAGCTTGTGTCAAAACAATTTTTCTTGTTTGCTATAGTCATATTTGGTCATATTAGTATTTTAAAAAGATTTATATTCATACCTTGGAACATGGATTTTTCATTACAAAAAATATTCTTAGATCTTTTATGTGTCAATTAAGATCTTTTTTTTTTTAATCTTGAAGGTTAATTCTCACAGTGACAGAAATTTAATAAATGCTTTGAACTACTGGCGCCGAGATTTGAACTCAAATTAAAAAAGAAAGCATTATTTTTAATTCCAATACCAACCGGACTGTAACATAAAAAGTTTTTAGTACATAAACAGAGTGAATCAAATCAGTATACACAATTGATTAAAGTGAAGAACGATGGTACATTGAAATGGATCATGTTTTTTTTTTTTTTTAATCAGGTCACGGAATCATATCGTTGCAAAAGAGATTATGAACATCTGACTAAACCCTGCAAAAAACAAAATGTAAATCATATTGAAATAATTTATATTCATTTGTCAAGCAGATTCGGCTTGACCAACGAGAAAACCAGTCAAATTCACATGGGTGATGCCAATAATTTCACATGTGATTACCTGTGTAGAAATCAATGAAGGAAACTCAGAAAATTTGGGGCATGAAATAGAATAATAATACTAGGGAAAGCTCACAGGAAGATAGATATCTGTAACGTGGGTCGATCTCATCTTAGGTTAGGTGTCAGTCATAGTTAGGAATTACATCAGAAAGCTAATGACATGAAGTATGCCAAACAACAAAAATAGCAGGGCTATATATATCGACAAGGCCTCCACTGGAATTGGACAGCGCAAAAATATGATTTTTGGACATGACAACCCTACCACCTACAATCAAAAGTAAAATTTTAGGTTAGGCAATGCTAGCCACCCACTTTCCCTGGACACTGCCGAAAAATCACCATATGCACCTGGCTGAAAGTTAAAGATTAGTTTACCTTCTCTTGATTGGCTACACTGGGAATTCATAGAATTCTCCTTCTAACTGGTCTAATCCTTTTGAAAATCCATCGCTATTCACTTATATTCATTAATATGTGCTTTATATATATATATATATATATATATATATAGGGTAAGATTTGAGCTCATGATCATTAGATTATTAAGATTTTGATATTATTTTAAATAATTAATTCAATTCACAAACTTAAGTTATTAGATGAGATTCAAAATATGATTTATATTATCTTTTAATAATTTTTTTATTGTTCATGAGTATAGTTAGGGGGTCTATTTATCTAGATTGTAATTGATGTAATCCTTTCTCACATAACCTTTTTATGCCCTTATTATAGAAAAAATATATTATACAATGATATTCAATAGATATATTAAGGAAGACGGTAACTGCTGTCAAAATGTCTGATATAGAGTGATTTAGAATCACGAAAAAATACCCTAATTAATTTATGCAAAAGGGTAACATATTTGTAGAATTTACCATATGGTTCTAGAGGTAGAACACCCACAAGTTATGATTATCTGAACTTACAAGAGAACAGAGATTTATCATATCGTTTCTCATTGGAGTGGACATGCCTTTTTTTTTCTAAGAAGACGATGGAAAGGGTCCGAACTCAAATCGGATTCTTGTTTGAAACCAGAACCAGTCGAACTTCATATTATAGACGGCTAGCTAGTGGTGTAATCTGAAACATTAAAAGCATGAAAGCAAGCTCAAGTTGAAGCAAAAATTATTCCAAACACAACGAAAGGTTATACTTTCTCTGAAATTTAGTGTAGGTATGTTGGTAAGTAGCCATTTAAGGCATTAATGTTATGACTCTCTCATTGATGGGGACCAAGACTTGACAGTTTGGTACAAATAATATATGCAGGCCTCATGAGACATCATTTTCTAGCTCTAAAGGGGGTCCATGCATGCACTGGGGTCTTTCTCCTATCAAAATTCGCTTTATACGTCTGGTCATTTTTCGCCAATTATTAAAGCCTATTTTAATATTCTTCCTACGGTGCTAACCAAGCTTTGGATCCTTAAACAATGACCAAAATATTTCATAAACCTAACCCCTTATCATGCAAGACTAAGTTCTTGCCTTGCCCAATTAACAATTCTTGGTTTTGATTTAGACCCTCTGCCGACTGGTAAAAAGATATCGATCAAACATTTGTTCCAAGAATTTTCTTACTAAGAAAACACCATTGATTGCTTTTTATAAGATGTTAAGAAAACATTAAAAAATAATGCATTTTTAGTTAAAATCTTGCTTTTAATTACAATACCAGAGATACATTATAAGTCTGACCCAGGAGAAAATAAAGAATCTTTTTTTATATGAAAAAAGAAAAATGCCGAAGAAATCAGTGTGAAAGCTTTTCGGTGCCGAACTTGAGTGATTTAAGAGTTTGGCAATAATATTAGCCTTTTTTTTCTCTAGATTGCATTAACAAGGAAAGGGAGATATGGGAATTATTGGAGATATTGAAAGAGATTGATAGACTGTGCAATTGATCTAATCATATATTACGTATGAATGTCCCATCTCGTTATTCTTCACCGAAATCTTGTGCGTATCTCGGTATTAATTTCGGCCAAGAATTTTAATTAATTTCGAGAAAACACCGCATGTTCGTTGTTTCTAAGAAGAAAAATAATTTATAAACATCAGAAAAGGGTACCACGTAGGCACCTTTAAGACAAATAAATAATGAAACAATAACCAGGTTCCATTATTTTCTTTAATAAAAGGCTATTTCAGTCTATGAATCTCTACTTGGGAAAGGAAATGATGTTGCTGAAATGCCTACATCACCCTATGTCTTAATTACGTGTGTTAAACCATCAATGCCATAAATTTTATGTTATTTTATTAACAATTATCAATATTTATTTTGTAATTTAATGTCTTGGCAAGTACAAAAAAAAAAAAAAGTTCGAACATGTCAAATGATGTTTTCGATGAAAATAAATATAATATTTTATCTGATTGTGGCATGCTTGATTTTATAATGCGTCAGCTAACTATAATATCATGATTTTTTTGAAATTTTCTAATTATTTTTGGATTTCTTTATTATTTTTCATAATTATTTTAATATTTTCATCTCAAAAATAATTTTTAAAAAATAAAAAAATATCATTTTAATACATTTAAATACAAAAAGTTATTTGAAAAGTAACAACAATTACACTTCCAAACACTCTAAAACCTAATATGTTATTCCCATAATAGTTTCTATGAATAATTAATTGTATTTCTAATTTCCGCGTTATAACTTGGGATTTAGAAACCCTAATTTTATACGTCAAGTATCAAATAAGATTTGAATTTGCTAATTCTGTTTTACCAGACATGAGCTAATACTAGATGAACGAGCTTACTCAACTCTAATAGCTTAACCGAAATTCACATTTCATCGATGCAACGAAAACATCACATTCACTTCGGTTCAGTTTGATTGCAGTATGGGTCCGGTGGACCTCAGCGTATGCCTACTCCTCCAGCTGCAGAATTGATCAGATTATTGTTCTCATCAATTGACCACCCACCGCATCAGGTGCTGCTGGACCGCAGTCAGCTTCGCACCTTCCAAGAAACCGCGGCAACTGGGCTGTTGTTAGTTCAGAGGTTTTACTCATGTGGGGCCAACATCCATGGTCCTGCAAGGGGCACAATGGCGATCATGTTCTTTGATGTTTATCTCTGTAGTACACACATAATTTACCAAGGCCTGTGTGTATACAGGTCGTGATCACTGATCGGAGCTTCAATCTTCAGCTTCTCTTTAGAGGTCGATCTTGCTAATTATTTCATGCAGGATAAAAAGCAAAAACTTTGGGATCGTAGACCTGATATGATTGTCTCATGACTTTAATTAATCAATCAACCACTTAATTACTAAAAAATAAAAATTAACCTAAGGACTAACCATGCCATGAAAGGTTTATATGCGGTGAGACCCTACACGAGTACCATCCATTAAAGTGAAAGGCTAGGTGAGTGGAGGCATCGAGTGCCTCCCTAAGCGCACCAGCCCTAAACTCATGAAAAGGCAATTTCCGTCTTTGAGTTGATGAACTGGCCCCCAGGCGCCTGGTCCCCTCTACTGCATAATTTAAGATTCCACTGTTTTACAAATGTGTTTTTATCCAAAAAGCATGCCTCCCAGAAGGTATCGTGCAAAAGATCCACTATGTATTTCATGATTACATAATTAACTCCCATGAATGTATGTTTAGCTTAATTAATGGCAAGTGTCCAAGAGTTTTATGTTAATCATTTGACTAACACAAATGTGTTTGCCATGTTTGACTAATAATTAAGACTTGGAAGTCGTAATTAACCAGCCCTTCAACCCAAGTAATTATATTCGCACCCAAACATGGAAATGCTCAAAATAGGAGACCTGCTAGCTTTTGCCAACCGAAGAATTCGCTAAATTAATAATTAAAACCTAAGTCACCTGTGGAATTTAGCTATATTGCAACTTTCACTGAATGAAATTGCCCACCAAGACACCAATATTTACCAGGTTTAATCACACTTACGTCTGGAATTTAATTTCTCTAAGCAATCTGATGTGAAAAGGCATATAAATCATGAATGATGACACTATATTGTCACCAGTCAATATAATTGAGAGAAAGCTTTCTTGTAAAGAAGAAAAGCTAAACAAAGGGTGTAACAATAAGATACATGTCAATTCCTAGCAGACAAGTAGGGCTTTCATAGATAAGTTGGTTTAGGTTTGGAATCATATCTAACTTAATCTTTAATATTTTATAAATTATAAATCTAATTCTTTTTTAAAAAATTAAACTTGAACAGGTTTAATATATCAAATTAACCTAAGTTTTTTATGGATTTTACAAATATACATGGGTTGTGCGTAATTAAAACTAAGATTTTGACTTAATAAATTGGTTGAAACCTGTTCCAAGCTATAGCAAAGAAATTTAGGCTTAATATATTAATAGAGTAAAATTGAAGAATTAATTGAAAAATAAAGACATGACATGTAACAACAAATTAAGTCTTGAACAATAAAAATTTTCAATAACACAAGGATTTGGAAGTGGTTAGTTGATGATGCAACAACAAAAATAAGATGTGAATCCTTCATCACCTTTCCCTCTAGTCAAAACCCCTAAGAGAGTTAAGTTAAAGATTGTTGTCAATTATTCATGGCTCTAGTAAAGAATTCATCAATTTAGATTTTAGGCTTTACGGTTAAGGCTTTGATTTTTTAAAAAAAGTTTGATTGACCAAGGTATGATGGAGGTTTGTCAAAATCAAGTTGGGGTTTTTTTTTATAAGGATGATAGGGAGGAATTTGTGGTTTTAGTTTGTTGAAACAATGGCTAGAAAAGGTTGTCATCGTCAACGACATAAGGAGATTAGTGAATGAGAGGTTAAGCGGCAAGAGAGAGAAAACATTGAATAGAGAAAAAGAAGGATTATTTATAGCAAAAATTTTCTAGAATATAGAGTTATATTGGCAATAGGTTGTATAGGGTATATAGGTTAGATCAGGTTGATTTATAAAATCCCGATTTGTAACTCAACTTATGATATCCACTTCTTATATTTTTTTTTAATCCATCATCATCTGTAATATCTATATTATCTATTATCTAATTTTGATAGGGTGAATCTGGTCAAATAATACAATTATTTCAAATGGGGTAGTTTTTTGAACATCCTAGTAAACAACCACCAAATTTGAAAATTACCACTAGTCATGTGACACATGTTTTGCCACAAGTTGGATAATTTTTTTCTCAATAAAAAATTAATATAAAAGTTTTTTCAATGTGTTTTTGGATATAAAAAAATCTCAATCACAAATAAAAATGCTTATACCAATATTTAATTAAATAAATCAATATTTAATCAAGAGATGACTAAAAATTAGTTCTTTGAGCTTGCAACAAGAGTCATGCATTCAGTTGTGTTTAGTAATTTTGTTTCTTCTGATAATTTTTTTGTCCAATTAAATGGTTATTCGTGCCAATAAAAGGTAAAAACCAAATATCAACGAAAGCAAATTGAATAAAACTATGAAGTATATAACTATCAAACAACCCACTATTGAATGACAAAACTTTTAAAAAATAATTAAAAAATTTATGGGTCAACCTGAGTTAACTCGCTAACATTGCAACTATGAGTAAAGATTAGGATAGACCTATAGAGAGGAAAGGAAAAAAAATCACAAAGATTAATTCCAAAAAAAAATATGTTGAAGGATGAAATTGAAAAAAAAATCAATTTAAAAAAAAACCAAAGTCAACTCGTGCTAACTTTGAAAACCTGTGACTATGGTCATGAGGCCGAGATTGACTGCATAAAAGGCAAACACAAAAAACAATGAGGCAAAATTCTTAATAAAAAAAACTCTTAGATGAAACTAAAGAAAAGCTAAGTTTTTAAAAAAGGAAAAGCAATGGAAAAAATTCCAAGTCAGCTCGGGATTAGGATAATCCCATATAAAAAAAGAGAAAAAAAAGCATAAATACCAATTAAAACAAAATCAAATTTTGTAGGATGAAATTGAAAATAAATTAATTTTATAAAATTACCTGAAAAACAAAGTTAACTCATGTTAATCTTCGAAACATGTAACCCTATGAAAATGAAAAAAACAACACAGAAAAATTCTCAACTAAAAAAATACCAAGGGTTAAATTGGGAAAAATATAATAAAAAAAGGATTCAAAACAAAAAAAAAACATAAAATAAAAAGAATCGAAATCAAATTCGAATTAAAATTAAAATTAAATTTTTAGGAAGGTAATTGAAAATTAAATTTAATTAGTAAAAGGAAATAAAAATATCAAAAGAATAAAGATCAAATTTGACATAAAAATCAAATTAAACTAAATGTCAGGGACAAAATTAATGAAAAAATCAATCAAAATAAGATACAAAACATATAATAATTAAAAGAATAAGAACTAGATTAGATATACAAAATACATGATAGGACACACCATACTTTGACGAAGAGAAGAGAGAGAAAAGAGGGAGGAGGAGAAGAAAAACCACCAGGACCCAACCAGAACTCCGACACACAGATGCGTCACACCACCATATAAAGGATGTTGCTGTGTTTCTAATGCCATATTTGAAGGTGACTTTTGACCACTAGATTCCACTGCACACACCGCTTGAATGGTGTAAGCGGTGTCTCCTCACTGGTGCATGTCAAGCATGCTAACAACCTTTTCTTTTCATTAATATTTTATATTTATCAAAAGATCAAATTTTCTTTAACCCCCTTAAGAATAACAAAAAAAAAAAGGCTAAGATGAAAAAAAAAAAACCCTATAAGAAGCTTTAAATTTTTTGATCCCAAAGGCATCCAAATAATTTTCCTATATATTAAAATTTAAAATATCAATAAAGCTTCTCCACCAACCAATTATTACAAAAAAATAAACTATTATAAAAAAACCAAAATGCCCTTGGCCATTAGAGAGTAAGACTTAACTTTTTATAAGTAATTTAGGCAGTCTATTATGCTTAAAAAACTAAAAAAAATAAAAAAAAACCCTTTAGACGCAGCTTTAAAAATTTTGATTCCAAATGTAATTTAGTCATTTCAGTATACATAATAAGGGTACAAAATCAAAATATGTCCCTATCAATGTGGAAATGACAAATAGACTTTTATGTAATGATAAGAATACCCCTAATAACTAGGTATTTACATGGTTTTAAAAGGGTAGAATAAAAAACCACTATGGACCATCCATAATGTTTTTTCCATGTGTTTTAATATTTCTTATAATATTTCCAATAATTTACGGTAAATACATTTAATCATTACCATATTTCCAATATCTTATTCTACATGTTTTTTTAGAATAATATATTTTAAATTCTTTTTATTTGATAATAAAAAAATATGTTTTAAATATTTTTAATCATATTAGAGTTTAGGGTATTAAGCATAGTTATTAAACTTAATCTGAGGTTGATTCTTGTAAAGTTTGGGTCATAGAATGAGTAGAGTAATAAAAGTTAACTTTTTTTAAAATAAGAAAGATCAAAATAACATTATTTAAAAAAATTAAAAAAATTAATAGATTTTAATAGAATTGATTGAATCACGGATCAAACTAAGTTGTAGACCAAGTTATTCTAAGTTAATTTTTCTAATTCTTTGTGAAACTCAATCAAGTTAAATTGACCAAGTTATTCTAAGTTAATTTTTCTAATTCTTTGTGAAACTCAATCAAGTTAAATTCTATATCAATGTGTTTAATAAACCAAGTTTAATAAAAATAACATTAATTTAATAAATGTTAAGATTGATTTTGGTTTGAAAAAATTAAAAACTGAAATTTTTTTTAAATAATTTTAATATACTAATATAAAAAATTATTTTTTATAAAAAGTTTCCACGGTAGTAAACACAAAATATATATATATATATATATAAAGTAGCATGGGATGGAACACACTCCGAAATTTGATCCTCGTGGAAAAGACCAAAATGGGGCGTCAAAATCAATTCACTAATCATTACTTCTCCCACTAAGCCCCAAAGTTTGAAAAAACTCACGTTTTATGGCTTGACAAATCTAAGCGGCTCTCTTTTATTGGCTGGCACCACCTCACCATGTGTACTTTATTGGTCAATTTGTTTTTTAAGTTCACTCACTCGAAGGGGTGATTAGAGGGGGAAAAAAGGGATATACTAGAGGGTAATTATGGAAAGAGAAATTGAAGTGGAAGGCTGCGTTTGGCTGGGAAGCGGGCCAAGATTGGAACCCTCACCAAGCCGACAAATCCCCGTTTGAACGGGGCATCATGTGGATTTTGCAATGAATATTAGCAACACATTTTCCATTTTACATGCATTTCCTCAAGCACACAACCATGGTGGCTTGGTGGCTCCACCACCACCACCACCACCATCTTGGTTTCCGCTGCTGTCACCACTTGACTTTGTTTACGACTAATGCTTATAATTTCTTAGCCTAAAATTTCGTTATATGATATAAAAGTAGATAGTGAAGTACGTGTACTTTTTTAATTATTATCTTGTTTGTAAATAGTATGTTGGTTTTTTTCTTTTAAATAATGTTTTTGAATTTTTTTATTTTAAATTTTTTAATTGTTTTGTTGTAATTAAAAATTTTTAAAAAATATTATTTTGATATATTTTTAAATAAAAATATTTTTAAAAACAATCGCTATTATAAAACCAAATATTACCAAAACTACAAGTATTCTTGTTAATAAAAGTTAGTATTGTTTCACACATTAAACAAAAAGAAAACGTAATTTCTTCTTAAGAAAGGAATTTGATCTTAAATTTGCCATATAAATTGGTTAATTGAGTTTAAATCCCATTTTTCTATTGTTATAAAAACATAATGAATTAAAAATCCATCTTCATATTAAAAAAAACTATTTTTATTAGAAAAATATTTCATGTTTAATAAGGTTTTTTTTTTTATTTCTAGTAAGTATTAATGCTATGCTAATTATATCAAGAGGGGAAAATTGTAAAAGATATTTTCCGATCAATAAAATTTGCACCAAAATTTTATTTTTGAATCATTTAATGAGACAAAATCATTCTAATTTAAATTCTAGTGCCTAATCACAACTAAAGATTCAATGGAAAAAAAATAATTTTTCAGAAAAAACTAATTAATTATAACAATAATATAATTTTTTTTTTGGGTAATATGATATCAACGTTATATTTTATAATGAAAAAAGTAGATATACTTGAATTGAAAGAAAGAAAAAAAATCCTATTCTATTGATTAGAAAGCGTAAGAATTCAATTAAGAAAAAACAATGATAGAAAAAAAAAAAAAAAGATGTTTGCTTTAGGTAAGAGAACGTTCTGTAAATTATTATTTTTGTCAAAAACAAAAAAAACAATTGCTGAATTATTAAGAAATAAAAGAGTGGTGGATAGATCCAACCGGCGACGATGGGCCATACTGAGCCGTTGCTTGAAAAGGCATGTCGGCTATGATGAGCCGGCGGCAAGTGGGGTTAGAGTGGTTCATTACGCGCGTGTTTTTCTTTTAAAGCGTGCCCCCGATTTCTTGGCTGGTCATAATTAGCTCGGCTTGAGCCATATCTGGTAATAAACGCCGAGACATATCTGGTAACAAAGGCTACGCGTGCGGCTGCGCCGATTGCACACTCCTATTATTTTTGGGCTACCCATTACATGGTGTCTTCGGTAAATATGGGATGTAAAAATTGACCTTTTTATCCTTCCTTCGATTAATTGTATATATCAATATTTTAAAATATATCACCGCCTGGATTCCCATAATCTAATCTCGAAGAATAATTGTTATGAACTTGGATTGATATATGTATTCCTTCGGTGGAATTTCTTAAGAGATATATGACGTAATATTCCTTAATTTCCTAGATAAATTTTATCTTCAATTATTTGATTAAATCAATTTCAAAACATTTGGAATTATATATTTTCTAATATAGTTGAAAATCCTAAGCTTTTAGAAAATCCTTGGAGTGGTTAATAGTTTCCAAGTAAAAACAATTTACCCACATAACATGACGTGATTCTTTTTGCTTACCAAAAATAATAATAAAAGTAAAAAAAAAAAAAAAAAAGGCGATAAAGGCACAATGGGCCTCCATTCCACGTATTTGCTCGGGTTCTGCGGCCCACGATGGAGAAATCCTATCGTGTCTCTCTCACTCGCTCATAGATATCGTGTCATCCAAGACATGTATCTCCTCCAATGCAGACGAAGCATGTAGCACGCGCATGGAAGGCGAGCGTGGGAGTGGGATCCATGTATTGAAGGAGGGGACAGGGAGGAGGTTTGATGGAGCTTCGATTAAATTAAAATTGAATAATCATTTGAAAGGAATCGAAGCCTCGACATTTACTAAAGTGGAAAAGGAATTAATTGGGAAATTAAATGCATGGAATTATTGACTGGGATTTGGATCTGAGCTTATTTACACCACACCCTTTGTCAAAAGCATATATTATATATATAAAAAAATATATAAAGCAAAATGTCAAGTATTAGGAATAGCATCTTGCGAGATTTAATGTATGATTTGTGTGATCAGTCGGATGTAATCTTAAAATATCTTTTACAATTAAATTAAATAAAAAGTAAAACAAGTGTGTGTCTATACATATCAAATTATCTCTTAATTTTCTAATATATAGTTTAATTTAAAATTTAAAATAATACTTATCATATGCAAATCCAACACAATTGACATCATTTTATTCTCAATAATTATAATAGTTATCAATGAAAATGATTAGTTGTGGTCAATTCAAATTTCATGTAGAATTCCTTAATTTGTTAGGTTAATTAATAATTATGATAATTATCATTGAAAATGATTGATTTTAATCAATTTAATTTTTTTTAACTTGATAGGTTAATTAATAGCTATGATAATTATCAATAAAAATAATTATTTGTAGTCAATTTAAAAGTTAATAGGGTTCTTTACTAGGTTAGTTGTGGTCCATTTAAATTTTAATAGTATTTCTTAGCTTGTTAATCAACAACCATAAAAAATATTCTAGCAATAAAATTATTTATAATAAAAAACTAATATATATATATATATCACCCATCAATGCTATTTTCCTAATTATTATTTTTAACTAAATTACTTTGCCAAATTTGTTTTTTGACATGTGTTACTAAAAAAAACTATTCAAATAGATGCATGAAAGTAATTCTTACCTATAATTGTATCAATGAAAAATATGCATGGTTTGTTTGAAATTTGATAAAATAATAATAACAATAATAATAATAATAATTATTAAATTAATATAACTTCATTGATTGATTTAGGATTCGATTGATTTGTTTTTTTTAAAAAAAAATTGATAAAAAAATAAATTAAAGTTAACTCGATTAAATATAATTAATCTATAAAATCTCGTTAATATTTTTTAAAATAATATTATTTTTACTAATTTATATAAATAAAAATTCCATTAATCCATACAATACAGGACTGTATACTGATCAACCCCTAGTGGGATTTAATACCCATGGATGAAAGCTGGTAAAAAGTAGAGGTATGATTTTATTTTATTTTTTATTTTTTTTTTAAAAGAAAGGGGCGTGGAACAGGTTAGGAGGGTAGAGATCAATAAACCTGCAACAATGACGGCAAGATAAATACTAGTAGCATATAGTAAGAGATTTATTATAAAGTTAAAAAAGATGGTGGAAGGAGTACTTTAAAGGTGTAATTTTGGTTTTATGGTGCTTATAAAAAGGAAGGTCCATGGCTAGGTTCAGTCCTTAGCAAGTGATTAGAACAAGGTCCCAATCGCTTAGATCTCTAAATTCTCTTGACACACACACAAACAAACACCAAAACGAAGACTCAAAAAAGAATCGAATCACGAGTGCAGTTGGAATACAACAAGGGATTTTGGGGTTCATTTCCACTTTTTTTTTTTTTTGAAAAAAAAGAGTGAAGGTGAGGAATTTCAAAGCCAAAATTTTAAAAAGAACAAAAAAAGAGAGAGAAAAAACTAGACTATAATAGCAGTAGCAGCAGTGCTATAGTAGTTGAGACAGGAGCAGTGAGTGAGTTTTTATATCTTTGGTTTATTGGTGAGAATAGTAGTGGAAAGGATCTTTTTTCTCAACATCTGCAAACACAATTGATTTCTAGTGTATCTTTTTTTTCCCTGCTTTTGAGGTCTCGCCGTCTCTGAAGTTCGGCTCTGACCCTTTTGTCTACTAGGATTGGTGGCGCATTAAAGTGGGGAGCGTTCACTAGAGAGATCCGTAGCTGAAGATATTTTTCGGGCTTCTCAGGCTGCAGGCATTCTTAAGTCTGGTTCTTGGAACGAAGAAATCTTAAAAACTCTCTCGCAACTGTGCTGTACCTATTGACAGCGTGCTTGTTGGTTGTTTCCAAAAACAAGGAAAAGGTGATAAATCAAAGTCAAGCAAAGGACGTAACAAGGAGGGGCTTGAATATATATATATATATATATATATATATATATATCAACAAGGTCATATTGGGTCATAGAGGGGATTCTTCAGTCTCTCTTTCTTTTTTCCCATCTCGAAAGAGACATTTCAAAGCGAGGTTAGTATATGAAAGTGGAGTAATCATGGGGCGAAATAAGTTTCAAAGCCCTGTTCCTTTTGTTTTGTTTTTTCTTTTTGTTTCTGTGGGGTGGAGACTGTGAGTGACTTAACTGTTTCTTACGAGTCTGGAAGAGGGAATTTGGTGGTTTTATTTGGATCTGGGAGGTGGGGGAGTCTTAACTGGCTTTCGTTTTCTGGGGTTGCGTTGTTTGTGATCATCTAGTATTTTGTCTCATTTACTGTCTTTTATATGTTTCAGATCTACCAGGATTTAGACGTTGCTTTTAGTGAAAAACCAAGACAATGTTGTCTCAGAAGCAAGCAGAAGAAGCAATTGTTTCAAACTACAGCGAGACAGATCAACATGAAGGCAAGGAAGAAGAGGCAGAAGAGAACCACTCTTTGTTTAGTATCAAGAGTGCTCTTTGGCATGGTGGGTCTGTCTGGGATGCCTGGTTTAGCTGTGCCTCCAATCAAGTACTGTATCCCTCCACGCCCATTTTCAAGATTCCATGGGTTCTTATTGCAAAAAACAGAAAGTATTGACTAGTTTTGATGGTTTCTATTACAGGTAGCACAAGTACTGCTGACACTTCCATACTCCTTCTCTCAGCTTGGTATGCTGTCAGGGATTTTGCTTCAGATATTCTATGGGATTGTAGGAAGCTGGACAGCTTACCTCATAAGTGTGCTTTACATTGAGTACAGAAGCAGAAAGGAGAAAGAGAACGTTAACTTCAAGAACCATGTCATACAGGTTTTGTTTTTGCTGCTCACCACCACCACTAATACCTAATCTTCAATGCTAAAATATCTTAAATTACAGTGACTATTTAAACTCAACGTAATTAAAAAAGATCAAACCTGTTTTTTTTCTTTTTTCTTTTGGATTTGTTCAGTGGTTTGAAGTGCTTGATGGGCTACTGGGTCCATACTGGAAGGCAGTAGGACTTGCCTTCAACTGTACTTTCTTACTCTTTGGATCTGTCATTCAACTTATTGCTTGTGCTAGGTAAGAACTTTATGATCATTTTCTGTTTTAGCCTTCAATTCTAAATTATAAATAAAGTTTGATGTCTTTCTTGTTTGATTTTCAACTGTTTCTTGTTTTTTTCTCGGTGCGAACAGTAATATTTACTACATCAATGACCATATGGACAAGAGGACTTGGACTTACATTTTTGGAGCTTGCTGTGCCACAACAGTTTTTATACCCTCTTTTCATAACTACCGTATTTGGTCTTTTCTTGGTCTTGGCATGACCACATATACCGCCTGGTACATGGCCATAGCAGCTCTTATTCATGGCCAAGAAGGAGTCGTCACACATTCTGCTCCGACAAAGTTGGTGCTTTACTTCACCGGAGCCACCAACATCCTCTACACCTTTGGTGGACATGCTGTCACCGTGTAAGCTTCTTTTTCTTTTTCATTTTTTTACTTGAAATATTTTATTATCCTCTTCTCTTTTTCTTTCACTTGTTTCTACACGGCTTCTGTTTGCAGCTTTTGCCGGTCATGTTGGGGTTCGAGACCCACAGACAAAATCATATTATGTGTTCCCTTTCCATTTCTCAAGGAGAGAATAGAAATGGACAGTAAAATGGTCCAACCTTCTTGTTTTACTACAGGCTTTACCTTTTAATCTAGTCTTCTTTTGTCTTTACCTGGTTTAGCATAGTTTCCTAATCATGGGACTCAATAGCGGGAGTGTAGTAACTAGTAAAAACTACAGAGAATGAGAATCCAATGAACATGAGGTCCATCGAGCCATTTAACACTGTGCATATGTAATCAAGTTGTAGCCAGCTTGCTTCACCCCCCTTGTTACTTTCACCATTAATTAATATATAGTTCTTGTCGAGTGAATGGGAGCTGAGTGAATGATGAAGAATGAAAAGTTAGGTCATACGTCAACCTTAGTTTTGAATGTCCTTTTGGTTGTCCTTACGGACTTCAAATGGGGAGTTGATCAATTAAATTTTACAGGGAAATCATGCATGCCATGTGGAAGCCCCAGAAATTCAAGTATATTTACTTGATGGCTACTCTCTACGTGTTCACACTAACCATTCCTTCTGCCACCGCCGTCTACTGGGCCTTTGGAGATCAACTCCTCAACCATTCCAACGCCTTTGCTCTCCTCCCCAAGAATGGTTTCCGCGATGCTGCGGTTATCCTCATGCTCATTCACCAGGTCAAGTTAAATTTGGCTGGATTGATTCGATTACTTGACTGCCCTTGAAAGAATATATACAGTAGTTCTTTTTAAGGGAATTTGACTGAGGTAAAATTGTTTTGAACGGTGCAGTTTATCACATTTGGGTTTGCATGCACCCCATTGTACTTTGTGTGGGAGAAGGTGATAGGGATGCATGACACAAAGAGCATTTGCTTGAGGGCACTTGCAAGGCTACCGGTGGTGATCCCAATATGGTTTTTGGCTATAATCTTCCCGTTCTTTGGACCCATTAACTCAGCAGTCGGTGCTCTTCTGGTCAGCTTCACAGTCTACATTATCCCGTCTCTAGCCCACATGCTCACTTACAGAAAATCCTCTGCTAGACAGGTAAAAACGCTGCCTCTAATTCTCTCACTCTCACAGGAACGCCACTGATGGGGAGAACCTTTTTCTTAGTAGAAAGCTGTAGTTATCCTGATGTTTTAGGGGTGTTGAGGTCTTAATGGAGTGAGTGAACACTCCGCGTTTGATGGGGATTCCCACAGTCCACAGTGACATACATTGTCCCAGCTGAGTGGAGACTGGATATGGAGAGATGGAGAGAGGATGCAGGAAATGTACAAGAGAGCATTTAAGGCTTGGATTTGGAAATATTACGAGAATGGAGTTGGGTGGCATGTCGTTTTCATTTAGTTATATGCTGCAGTCGGTGTGTTGTACTCAGTCCTGAAATCTGAGCTGGCTTGACTCCCTCCCTTTCAAATAGTTCAACTACATGTCTGTCGCAGATGCATATTTTGTCAAAAAAAGTTGTCAACAAACGTAGTTTATTAGCACTGAGTTTATTTGAATATTGTTTTTCTGGCAGAATGCTGCAGAGAAGCCTCCTTTTTTCATGCCAAGCTGGACCGCCATGTATGTTGTCAACACCTTCGTGGTGGTGTGGGTGCTGGTGGTTGGTTTTGGGTTCGGCGGATGGGCTAGCATGACCAACTTCGTTAGGCAGGTGGACACGTTCGGACTCTTCGCAAAGTGCTATCAATGCAAGCCAGCAGGAGCAGCACCACCGCGTCCTCACTGAGCTGACTTCACTGAAGCAAATCAGTGCCAAGATTTCGTCTGAGAAAATATTTCTTTCGCTTCATATTTTGTATCATACAAAGGGGAAGTAGCAGTATCTCCTACATGTGATGTGTGCTGGATTTTGCTTTTTTCTTTTCTTTTTTCTTGGGGGTTACTTAAATTAGTTGGTGAAATAGTGTGTTGAATTGTGATGATTCCTTTGCTATTAAAAGCGTAGGCTAATTAAATCAGATAAAATATATGCTTAGTTTTCATATTCCTTCCCTTTTGATCACATCATTGTTTTTTCTTCTTCTTAGTTGTAATGTCATTATTACTCGGCATGTTTCCAAAGCATAACCTTATAAAAAATATGGCTACGACGGTATGGGTTTCTCTTCCTGACGATCCAAATTCATAGGATATTAACTGATTTTTTGGATCCTACGAATATTGGGTAATATATATATCAAATATGCTTTGAAATCCATTATATTATATAAATATTTTTTAGAATATTTAATTTTTAAAATTAATATAATATATATATATATATATATATATATATATAGTAGATAATAGATAACAATTGGATATCCGAAACTTGTACGATTTATGATATGATATGATATGATATGGGTCAAAACACCTATTATAAGCTATAGTTTCTCTATTTATTTATTTATTTTGATTAATATAGGTGTTTGGACCAACTTGTGTATACTTCAACTAATTCCACGGCTCCAAGTTAATAATCATATAAGTCTCCAGTGATTAAGAGAGGATTGAAACTCATAACTATTGAGAAGTAAATTTAAAGCTTGACCAGTTGAACTGGCTAATAATTAATTATTCTATATAAATATTTTTATAAAATAAACTATGGTATATTTAGATATTGGAATAATATATAATACATGAATATCAAGAGATACAACCGAACATTTATTATATCTCTAGTTTCTCTATTTATTTAATTATTTTTTTCAAAAGGGGAAGATACAGACATGTTTTAATAGAATCTGTATAGATAGTGGGCCGTCGGCCATCTCCATGATCACATGGGTTGCACGTTGGCTCATCTGTTCGTCACGTGCCAGTCTTGACTCTCTTCTTAAATTCACATGTGAAGACATGCATGAACCTTAGCATGATTTTCATGCTTAATTAAGCAGAATCCGTAATTGATTTCCCATTAATCAAGCTTAGAAGACCTTTGAACCCTCTTTAAGAATTGGGTTTTTTTAATGTTTTCTTTCTTGGCTTTCACATGCACCCAATTTCAAGATGTGGTCTTGCTGTTTCTTTAAGTTGTTAAACGGAAAGTATGTTAATGTCTCCCTTGACAGTGCTGACTGACTATTGAAAGCTCCTTAATTCAACTTATTAGACTCAATTATTTAATCACCAACTATCTAATTTTAAAAGATGTAATTTAACTGATTAAATTTTATATTTATTTTTTAAAAATTATCAATTCAAGTCTCATAAATCTTAAAGTTATTATAGATTTATATGATTATTAAGTTCAGAATTTATAGAATTAGTTGAGATCCGTACACGCTAACCCATATATACATGTTAATTAAAATGCACTGAAAAACAGAATTTGTAGACTTTTAATCACTCGATAAGTCATTATTCAAGATTTTACAAATCATAGCTGCCCCTATGGTCATTAGGTTTGGTAAGAACACTTTGCTTAATTTCTCCGTTTGGTGAGGCTTCGGCCATTTTATGAAAAGGAGGAATATTTAGTTGGTACCTACTACTACCCTTCTCTTGAAAGTTCAAATCGGTACTCCGAAAAAAAAAAGTGTTTTAGGGATTTTTGGAAAAAAAATGAAAGACATTATTGTCTGATCTGATATTCCAGTGTGATTGGATCCATGATTGTTTAATAAATATATTATTGAATCGAACAATCATGGTATTGTTTAGAGCTTCAAATCCATTGATTTTTAAAATAATTTTTTTTGTTGTTAGGTAATGTATTAAAATATATTTTAATTTTAAAAAAATTAATTTTAACACTAAAACAATCTAAAACGATAAAAAATAAATTTTAAATAATTTTTAATATTAATAAAATACATTCTAAATTCATCCCAAAATTACTATTTTTTTTATATTGGTATCTAATTAAAATGAACAATTATGATAATGTTTGGGAGCGTGATACTAATTGTTTTTTAAAATAATTTTTTTTGATAATATATTAAAATAATTTTTTATTTTTTAAAAATTATTTTTAGTATCAAAACATTGAAACAATAAAAAAAACATAAAAACTAATTTTAAACAACTTTTTTTCAATATTTAATAAAACATATTTCGAAATGCAGTTTCAAAACGGACTCTAAATCATCCAAAATCACAATCTTCATATATTTATATCTAATTAAGTTGCTTCAAAAACTAAAATTTTATATCTGAGACAACAAGAGGCATGCAATGCAAGTGGATTATAATTTCCAAGGCCTGCCTGCATTATTGGAGAATCTCTCCCAAATAAAACTCCATTAATTATCTGATGGAGAAGCATATATTAATTTAACAATTGTTGTTTGATAGACTAACTGATCAATCATGGTATGGATGTGAAGATCACTCGTGTCGCGCTTGTTTACCAGTAAATGAGATAAGGGAAGTCGATGGAAAAGATTGGTCCTGCAGTGATTCCTCAATAATTGGAATTGATGGGTACTGTGCGTTATCACTTCCAACTCAGAAAGAAATTATGCTATATTTGACCCAACAAGTGACGCCATTCAGCATCAACATTATTGAGCCAAAAGATTCAGTTTTGTAACATCCGCCATTGTTACGAGTTCATATCATTTCCTTGGAAACTCGCCATCAAAATTTATTCCCAGTTGCTGTTCTTGCAAGAATATATATTATTGTTTTTATTATTATTAGAACCTACTTGGCTGTATTTCAACTCCCTCTTTCTTGATTCTTTCAAAAAGATTTATATATCTTCCTCCACAAGGTAGCTAGCTTCTGTTAATAAAATAAGGAAGATTAATATTGTTGCTAAGATTCTTACAGTTACTGTTCGCAAGAAGTTGCCTCTCTCTCTCTCTCTCTCTCTCTCTCTCTCTCTCTCTCTCTCTCTATATATATATATATATATATATTGAGGTTCACTGTCAGACCCTGCACTTGCAGCAAGTTGATGAGAGACTTTTTCTGCTATATTCTATCACAGATCACTTGACAAAGAAGCATCCTGAACCAAGCACATACAGAACACTGACGATGGCAGATGAGCATTGGATTGGATACTGTGGCAGGATAGTTCTTTTATCAGAAGAACATGTCCACATGCATGTTCAAATGAGCTCATAAAACGAGTATAGATTATTGCTTTTTTTTTCATTTTTTCGCGGTGTGGGTAGATATTAATTATGGCTTTTAAAATAGTGAAATGTTACTCTAAATGATGTTGAAGATCTAAACGAGGAGGAGTAATAATATATATGGAACTTCGGTTATTTACTTGCATTTATTTTTGTGTGAAAAAAAGGTGTACAAAACTCAGTAATTCAAAGACAGATCTTTATACAGGCAGCGTTCGAAGTGTTTATTTCTTTATATTGGGCAATTGGAGTGGCAAATTGGACTCCATGCAGCGAATAACCCTCTTTTAGCTACTTTCAATTCTTGCAATTGTTGTAAATAAATAATATAATTTATGAAGTTATTTCAAAAGATTTCTATATTCCCAATCAATATTTTTTTATTTTTAAGTTAAAATATTTAAATTTAATAAGTTTTCAATCTCACATTAAAAAACAATATTTTTTTGTATTATTTATATAATAAACTATGATATAAACTAATAACCAACTAAAAAAAATAGTAAACTCGCATATATAAAGTTAGATTGAGCGAGAGCAAAAAAAACGTTTGTTTCTCCCACCAAACAATGCTTATATTTTTTATTTTTAGCTATTAAACTGAAATCATAGTTATGCTTATACTTTTTATTTTTAGCTATTAAACTGAAATCATAGTTTTTTAAACTCCTGCAATTTATTTTCCTAACAACTATTTATTTTCTCTAACAGTTAGTTTCCTAACAACTATATTTTAAAGGCTAGCTACACTTTTTAATTCTTTTTTAATTCTCCATTTAATCTCTTTATGGAGATTAGAGGTTCTAGATCTATACTAGTTACATGACTCGCGCGATGTCGCGGGTCATTTCTTTTATAAAAAATATAAAAAAATCTAAGATTTAAAAGTTTTGGGTTTTTCTGCAAAGCTATACCCAAAAGTCTTGGGTTTGACTGCAACGCCTGACCTAAAAGTAATATTTATAATATTAATAATAACATTAAACTTGCATGATCCAAGTTTAAGTAAGCCTGGCTGCAACACCGGACCCAAGAATATTGGATGTGGGTCTGGCTATAAGATCGTGTCATAAAAGTGTGATAATTAAATAGATTAATTAAAAAGAAAAAAATAAAGAAAAAAACCAACAGGAAGAAAAAAACTAATTAAGAAAAAGAAAAAATCTGAATTAATTAGGTTAACCTTTCAAACCATGTTAACCCGCAAAATCTGAGATTCGCGTCATGAAAGTTTAATAACTAAATAGAAAAAACAATTGATGGGTTTACCCAGATTTAACTGGGTTAACCCATCAAACCAAGTTAACCCATCTAGCCTAGGATATGTGTCATGAAAGTCTGATAATTAAATAGAAAGAAATTTAACATCAATAAACTAAATTAAACAAAAAAAATTAATTAAAAAGAAAAAAAAATCTGGGTTAACTCATCAAACCAGGTTAACCCATCAAACCCGGGATTCGTATCATAAAAATCTAATAACTAAATAAAAAAATTTAACATTAACAAACAAAAAAAATTCATTAAAAAAACAAAAAAAATAAAGACAATTTTATAATATAATCTAATAATAATTATAATATAATATAATAATTATAATAATATAATAATTTATATAATATATTAATAAGTGAAAGGCGTGGGGAAGTTACCGTGCTTTCCCCACGCCTTTTAGAGTATTACTTAATAAAAATATCTGTATTTTTTGTAGAAGATAACCATAATTCAATTTAGATTATTTGACTTTTTTATTTTAATTTGCTTTGCTATTTCTATTTCCTTTATTTTAGAGGAGGAATTTGTTGAATCCTAAAAAATAACTTTTTGTAGAAGAAATATTCTTAAAGACAATGTTTATAACATGTCTCAAGTTTTCTATTAATTTGTTGCCTTCATTTTGTTTTTGTTCTTCCTCCATTGTTTCTTTTTTAAAAAATAATGTCTCAAGTTTTCTATAAAATGATGTTTCATTTTTTTAAAAAACAAATTCTTGGTTTTAATCTGATTATTTTTAGACCGGGTTTAACCAGTCAATTATATTATAAATCATAAATTAACTTGTCAGATGAATATTAAAATTAACTAACTTAAACTAGGTTTAAATTATAAATTTATTAAATTAATTCATCATTTATTATCATATTTGATTGAGAATTAGGTTTCATGATTTATTTTGATTTACTTGTTATTAGGTCATCTCAGTCTTATGACTCGAAAATAATGTGTTGACTGGTTAGCCCGGGTTGACTTAACTCATTTTTTGGGTTATTTTTTAAATTTTTTTCTTATAAATTTTATCGTTTAACATTGGATCCAATATGGTTGATTGGGAATTGAGCTTCAAAATTTATTTTAATTTGCTCCGTATAGGGTTATCTCAGTCTTATAACCAGAGTCTCGAATTTTATAGGTTAACCACGGGTTAAATCAAGTCATTTTTTGTTTAATTTTTTTCCTATAAAGTTATTTCAGTCTCATGACCCATGTTATGGGTTAGATAGATTGAAAATTAATCTCTCATCCTTCAACATTGAAATGATTTAGAATTAGACTTTGTAATTTGTTTCGATTTGTTTTTTTATAAGGTTATCTTGGTTTTATGACCCAAATCGAGGGTTTGACAAGTTAACTCATATCTTTTTTTTAGGATATTTTTTTTATTGATTCTTTTTTAATTTTATCTTTTAACATTGAGTTGACTGAGAATAAAACTTCATAATTTATTTTGATTTGCTACATGTGGAGTTATCATAGTGTTTTAACCCGAGTCGTAAATGTAGCATGTTAACTGGGGTTGACCCAAGTCAATTTACTTATGTTGTTATCTTAATATGTAAAAAAGATATCATCTTGAGATTTTTTATATTCAAATGGATTATTTGAGTTGTGTTTCGACTCACAAAGTCAATTAAGTTACATCAAATCAAACCCACATAATTTAATTTATTTTATTAGAAAAACTATTAATAATATCTGAATATCTTTTTACATTCAAAATTTGTTTAACCCGAGCAACAACAAATGTATCGCGGTTTAATAATCTAGATGCCATCTAATCAGCTTCGGCATTTTTGCATTTCGAATTGTCTTTGTTTGTTAGGCCCAGACAAGTCTTCAAATTAATCTCAGGCCCTGCCATCAATCATTTGAACTCTCTTAGGCCCTTGAAGTTGATAGTCTACTCTAAACTGATGTAGTTCATAGCCTTAACACAATTGGAAACGCCCATAGCCCACTCTATCCAAGCTATATAAAACAGGGAAGAGACCAGAGGGTGGAAACCCATGAACGAAAAAATACCTTATCCTTAAGCTTACTCATGGCTTCACTCATGGTGGGTGCTCTCCCTATGACCCCTCAAGCTCTCAACTTTGGCTCTCGCCTTTCTTATTCTCAATCCCAAATCTCTCTTTGCCATTCAACCTCTTCACTTCCACTCTCCACCGCCAGCACTTCAGTCCCATTTGGTAACTAAAAAACTTCTTCATGTATTTTCTTGTCTAATCTTGGTTTTGTTTTTGTGTTAAGCTGTTGCTTTTTTCAGTGTACTGTGGAAGAGGGGACAGGAAGACTGAAAGAGGGAAAAGATTCAACCACTCATTTGGAAACGTGGGTACATTTTGATTTTGTGATTTTTGTTAATTTTGTTTGATTAAGCATTGATATACAATGTGGTGTTGGTTGTGAATGTTATGTAGGCGAGGCCTAGGGATAAGAAGAAAGGGAGAGGACCACCAAGAATACCAGTTCCTGGTGCTCCACCTAAGATAGATAAGTCTGTTGATGATGAGGTTGTCAAGATTGAAATTGATGAGTCGCTTGGTTAATATGGATTGCATTACGCTTTATTTGGTTATTGTTTCCTCTTTTTTTTCCCGTTTTGTTGATTTCTTTAACTTTGTAATTGCTAAAATCTTTCTTGTTGTTAAATTAGTTTGTAAGAATCTGCTAATTGCATGTTGCAATTTCGTATGTTAATCTGCTTGTCGAGTTCTTTTAGGAGTTGTTTCATGATTTTATGAATTTCCATGAATCTGTTTTTTGGAGTTAAATTGGTGGTGATAATTGTTCTGGATATGTGCATGAAGAATACCATTTGTTTTAAATTCACGGTTTAGAAACTCAATTGTTGGACAAGTTAAGGCATTCAATCCCTTTTGCTTTGTGAGTGAAGCAATTACAAAGATATGATTTTGTGTAGATATTATTTCATTTGTTGATTCCATGATACAATTTCTTGCTTAGTCCAAAGAAAAGTCATTTAGTGAACTGGCAGGACTTGGCATACGGGATTTGCCAATATGGATGGAGATTTAAGTCCATTTTGAGGTTAGATGCCTTGGAATTGTGAGCTGTGTTATAGGTCTCTGTTATTGCTGTGATCTTTTTTATTTATTTATTAAGGTAAAGAAAATGAGAATTTGTTTAGAGCAAACTAATTTAGGAGATTTCATGGTTGAGATGGCTGAATATTTTGAGTTGTATGATAAAGCTTCCATATCAGCTTTGATCTTTGCCATTGAAGGCCTTGTTTAAGGATCTGCTATTTTTAGATGCATATATATTAAGACTGCAACAATTTTTTTGTTTCATGTGTCTATTTTTGCAATCAAATGTTAATCTTTTTATACATTTTCACCCAAAAAAAAAAAAAATTCAAGGAGAAGAACAATTATTGCGAAGTTCAAGTTCCTTTCATTAAAGAGATTAGTCAAGCATTGGAGTTTGTTGCTTGAGGCTTGGAGGGGGGTGTTTGTGACAGTGGAGCAGAAAATGTTGTTTTTTAAGATATTTTTTTGTTTGGAAGTGTATTCAAATAATTTTTTTTATTTTTTAAATTTTATTTTTAATATCAGCATATTAAAATGATTTTAAAAAAAATTAATCTTAAAAAAAAAGAAGTTAATCTTGCAAAACTCCGGTTGAACAAGAGGCCAAACACTTCTATGAATTCTGGTCCACTGCTTTGCTACAGGCGAATCAACTAGAACTTCTCATTTATTATAGGATAAATTTTCTTCCAGAATGATAAATGTGGTGGCAGAGGACAGAATAATCTGAGATTGATCTATTCAAGTAGCGTCCTTCCTCGATAATTAACTCTCTAGTTTTCTTGTTCCAGAGGTGTAATGCACAGCTCTCTCTCTGTTAAGCAGTGAATCTTCCACCCATTCCGAGTTATTTCCATTGCTGGCTTGCAGCAGAAGAGCATGCGCTTCATAATCTGATTAACTGGAAAAAACCCTTAGCTGGTAATCGGTAAGACCGTAACATCATAACCAGGCATGTTCAATCACTGTAGAGACAAGTTAAGGTCCATTATGCCTTCGTTTATTTCCATTAGAAGTCGAGGCAAATTCCTGTACGAAGTCTGCCAAAGATGGCTCTTTATTCTTCTCTGCTGATTAATGACTCTGGCTATGCTCTGAGCTCTAAGTGCATTCCACAACCCCGTAAAATCTTTCAAAAAAACCCTAGTGTAACATTGCAGCCCGTATCAATTTGGAAGAGGATCTTTCAGGCCCCTTATCTGATCAAGCCAAGCTTCTACTGGGGTATTGTTTACTAGAAAGGGCAAGTCTGGAGTAACAGCTAGAACTCTGAGCCCAAGGTAATGTAGTGGTTTTAGAAGCTTGTAGCCTGTCTTGAGTCCATAGGTCTTGACATGATTGAGGGGTTAGTTTTGAACAGTGCCCATTGCCAAGAGTACTAGTTGACGAACATGTAGAACTCCAGAGTGCCCTTTGCTGAAAAAATTCCAATTAATGACCATGAAATTTCTATTTTTAAAGATGTCCCAAAATATCCAATGTTATGTGTTGGATAATCTACTTAGTTTTTTAGTTTTAATAATCTCATATATTCTCTCCATGAGAGAAATTTAGATATGTGATCACTTTAGCATTATCATGAGGTGTTAGAGCCTCCATTAAAGAGTGGATGATCTTTGGCCTTTATGGTGATGAAATGGATCATGCCAACTCTTTAATGAAGAGAGATTGTACTTGAGAGTGTGAGATCCAAAAATATCCATGGAGATAACTTGAGGTCTAGGGGTTTCATTAGCGAATCATGTTAGTCTGAAACTGCATTGGAGAGTGAAAGATCTCAGATTAATGCTCAGTGAATTGGTGAGATGTCATTTTACATCACATAGAGAATGTGTCAGATCAAGACTACATTGGATAATGTGGGATTCAAGATCAACCTTTAATGAATTGGTGAGAGGCCTTTTGGCATCACTCGAAGAATATACCAGCCTGAATATGCACCGGAGAATAGAGGATCCGAGATCAATCCCTGACGAATTAGTGAGAAGCCCTTATGCATCACCTGAAAAATGTGTTAGTCTGAGACTGTACTAAAAATGAGGAATCCAAGATCAATCTCTAGTGAATTGGTAAAAGGCTCTTAGACATCACTCAAAGATTTGTAGATAAGAGATGTATGTTAGAGATACATTATTTTTATTTCAAAAATAAACTTACATTTTCATTGAGAATTGTGCATCCTAAAGTAATCTGAGTGATAAGTATGTGAGAGGTTTTTAGAAGAAACATGTCTTAAAGGTGATATGTATTTGCATGATTGATTTAATAACTTTAAATGAATGATTCCATTTTGATTCAAGCAGTAATAAATCATTAAGATACACTAAACGCCAATGAGTTGATCCCTCGTGGTTCTTCATCAAGCTTTTATTTTTACTAAGAAAATGATTTTCCTCAAAAATCTTTCATGTCGATTGTCCTTGTAAAAACAAAGAAGGCTATATCATAGCACAATAGCATCTTCCACCCGTATATGATTTTCCATGACTTGTTTCACCTTGAACAAGCTTTTATCTGGTAAGATATAAAAGTTTTCTTCACAGAGCATGTTTCCTTACCCCTCATATCAAGGGCTCTAAGGCTATAGGCTCCAAATTAACGCATGCTCAAAGTAATCCAGATATAAACTTTTTTATTTAAACTTTTTATCTAGATTTGCGTGTTTAAAGGTGATAATATTTATCATTTTATTTTTCAATATTTGTAAATATTTTTCTTTTACTCTAGATATTTTTAATGTTATGTGGTATTTTATTTTGTTTATTCTAGAGGCACTCGATGCATTGTTAACCAGCTTCATTAAATAGATTTGCTTTTGAAAATATGTTTCCCTTTCTCTAAGCGAGTGAGTTTAACCTCTCATAGACCCACAGAGCATGAATAATAGTGAGCATTCCTTTAATCTTTTTTCCTTCAGAAAAACCTAGGAGTAAGCATGACTCCCGGCTTCTTCTCCTCAGAAAAAATAAGCAGGAATTATTTCAGAATACTTGATTTTCTCAGATATATAATTGTAATATCTTATAGTAATTATATTATAGTTTTTAATTTTTAAAACTCATTTACCTTCAAATTTCACTTAATTAATTATCCCAATTTTATTTATAACTAACTCCTCGTGAAATCCTTAATTCCACAATTCGCCGTTGTATTTTACTTGAAGTTCCATGAAAAGAAGTCAGACACAACTTATCCTAAATCCCCCCCTATGATCCCTCTTCAGGGGTACCATCGACTGACATTTGACCTTATAAATAATGACACGGTGGACAAATTATAAAAGTAGTTCCATAAAATTCCTTTTTTTTTTTTTAAATGAGTAAAAATACTCATTAATCAAATGGAGAAAATGCAGGAGTTACAAAGCTTACAAATTCTTCAAAGACGGCTTCGTACAATAAACTCTTTTTGTTTTTTAATGCAAGGCCAAGCTCGCACCTCGGCCTAGCATGAAATCTTTTTTTATTTTTAAAATTTTTCAAATGGAGTATAAATTATAAATTTTTTTTTAAACTAACATAACATAGTCACTCATGAAATTACACATGAATGACCTGTCATTATTTATTTTAATCTAACAAATATATAAAAAAATTATCCTTATTGATGCGTGTGTTACATACTTAAATGCAACTATTAGAGGAGTATTTTGCCACCTTTTGATGGTACATCTGACTCCAGAAGCTCCACGTATGGCTTTTTTTTAATGAATATGAGCATGTTTGGGAATGCGGTTGTAGTTGTATTTTTAAAAAATTTAAATTTTTTTTGTTAAAATTTAATATGGTTCGTATGTTTTGATATCAGTTTTGATATGCTGATATCAAAAATAATTTTAAAAAAATAAAAAAAATATCATTTGCATGTATTTTAGCATGAAAAATTATTTGAAAAACACCCACAACCACACTGCCAAACACGCTCTATGTAGGTATGTCATCATCAGCACCACGGTGTGTTCCCATCATCTCATTCTTTTCTCCTCCTCCTCTCTCTTCTTCTTCTTCTTCTTCTTTTTTTTTTAAATTTTCTCTCCTCTACTTTGGTTATTGTTTCAGCCTATTTTTCTTCTTACTTCTCTTATTTAGTCCCTCAAGTTTATGTTTAGTTAAATTTAGTTTTATTATTACAATTATTTCATCAATTAAACTTAGTTTTATTTAATTTGGGAAAAAAAAATAACTATTTTTTGGGCAAAAAATGATCTATTTTTTAACACTCATTGAAAAATAATTATAAACTTTTGTTAATTTATTTTTGGGTAAAAACAACAGACAGAATAATCATAATAATAAAACTGAAGTTAACTAAATAGAAAAATCATAGGACTAAATGAAGATTTGAGCTACCAAAAAAAAAAAGAAAAGGAAGTATTTTTTTTGTCCATGTGAATTGCATAGGTTATACTCCCATGTCTCAAGTTACGCAAATCTTAACCTAACCGTATAACTGGTAAATTTATGTTAGTTTGAGAAATATTTTTTTTTTATAATATTATTATCATAAATATGTTTTTTTGTCATTTGTATTAGTTTCCTTTTATACTTGTAATTGTAAAATGTAATTGCAATATTCTGTATATAGATTGAAAAATGCTATTAGGCAAGTGAATTATGCAGAATCCCACTGGGCATTTCTTTCCTTGCAAATGAAAAACAGTCAGGCACACGCAATGCTAACAGGGTCGAGCAGAAAGAAAAGATTTCTTTTGTAGATTTTTTTGGCCTTTGCAATATTTGCTCCCATATGCTTCTGACATAGGCCGAGGTACTCTCAAAAAGCAAATGATTCCTTATCTCTCATCTTGCTGTTGGCAAAGAGCACAATCAGTATCAGTTTTTCTCCCCCATCTAAGCTGCTCAGCTTCGGTGGAAAGCCTATCCAACGCACTGTGTTTTGGTATGAAAAGAGAACCCCACAATCAATCTACTTTTGTAGCTTGGATTCTCAACCTACCCCGGTACTTTTGATCGACAAATTTCCGTTCGAGCCCAGCTTCCAGGAAATGGAGTCCTCTTCGTCGCTGTTAGGATAAATTATCCCACAAGCTGCTGCTATCGTTACGAGCATAAAGGCTAGCTATCCACAGGAATTTCCTATTATAATACTGCAGCCTTTGCACTATAAGATATACCAGTAGTGAACATGATGCTACTCTCATATGTTCTCCTGACAAGTGGTAGGTATGGATGCTCATTGTCCCAAACAAATTTTTCCTCTTTGTGCATCATAGAATTCGATTCCCACTAGAGACTGAAGGTAGCAGTACATTTGTCCGAGAAAATTCTTCTCCCTATTCCAGTCTTCATCAATGCTTGGCTTTTGTCACTCCATTGGAATTTCCTGCAAATCTGCACAACTGACATTAAACAAAACCTCACATTAAACGCCAACAAGCAGATCTTTACCCTTTGAAAGATGAATTCTGGACATGCTTAGATTTGCGAATAAGCTCAGTCATTCATCAGACTGTAGCTTTTATAGCACGGAGAATCAATATTGGAGATACAGAACATGAAAACAGATCTTTACCTGAATTGTTTACACAGATGATTCCAAGTAGAAATGTAGTCAAGAAAAGAAAATTAAATAACCAAGTGAACTAAGACAGGCCTCATTTTGGGTCCAAGAACATGAAGATCTACCTTGATCCCCATATTAGCTGAAGTGCCTGTATGATTCTCAATGCTGGTCCAATGGGCGGTGCAATTCATGTCTAGCAGTTTCTCAGTAGCTATTGCATAAAATTGGTGAATGTTGAACATTTTAGAGCAGGGATGGACTCACATTCACAAAGACATGAATGCCATGCTAAGCAAAATCAAAAGTGAATTCAATGATGACTGTAAGTCACGTATCTTTTGGAAACTGGAGAAAAACAGAACAAAGGGCAAGAGAGAAAAAAAAAATCAATCAGTTGGTGATAGATATTATACAAGCACACACGCCCGCAGCCTCAATCAGCAAAACTGAAGCAGGAGGTATCTTTAAGGATTTTATCCTGAAAATAACACCATAAAAAAATAAATCAAAACAAGAAAAACACCATGTACCTCAAGCCAACAAAAAATCGACAGAAAAATGAAACTGCTAACATCATAAACATCAATCCTAACAGGAATGACAGGACTATCTTTACTTACCATACCATCAGTTCCTGCATTACAGTCCTTACTGTAAAGTCATAATGCTTACAGTTTACACCCTCCGAACCAAGTGCTGGGCCTACTGGCGGTGCAGGAGCTGCTTTCCCCTTCCTCTAAAGCCAGCTTTACCGAAAATTAAAAATTTACAAAATGAAAATGTAAAGGCTTTGCCATCTGACTTTGGAAGGGGCCATTGCTACCAATGAAAGGCTGATGAAAGAAGTGTTGTACGCAAAAGTCCATCTCTTTTCAAAATTACTCTCAAGGCTGTCAGTTGACAGACTTGCCTCTTGACCTTGATTTTTTTTGTGTTATTTTCATGGACACATTAGTTTTTATATATTTTGATGATCCTCCATGGATACCTTGTTGAGAAGGCAAAATTCATGGCTAGTGATATACTGATGGAATTTATCATCAAACCAAAAAACAGCTGAGAACAATGATAAAAAAAGATGTTGATGAAGTTTCTTCTGTTAAAGAGCATTTGAATGTTAATTACTTTCCGTAAAACCCATTACACAAAAAAAAAAAAAAAAAACCTCTCATTAGTCTCCCATTCGACTCAATTTCTTGCCCCTCCAAACTCTTTTCTGCGTTGCCCCACCAACCCCTTTCTCTTATTTCAAGTTTTCAACCTCAATCGGCCAATCCAATCACTTCAAAAAAAAAAAAAAAAGACATACTTTTTACCCTCGTCCCACTTTTCACTCCTCAAAACGTTCATTTGGGACAACTTTTTTCGACATAAAACAGTTGTCTTCCCATTTCCCTCCATCACACCAAATTTCGGTGCCCAAATGGGGCAACTCATACTATTCTATTGCTATAGCTATATTTTTTTTACTCTCCGAAACCTACATTAACCGATCTGATAAGCTCGGAAGCCGGCGGAAAAAGTTCAAGCTAGCCGGAGGCATTGGGTCTCTAAACATGGGGTGTCGTAAAAAATAGAATCCTAAGGCCACAGCTACCATTTTTGGTGGAACCACATACAGTATCAATGTTATAGCCAAACACACCGCTATGAACAACTTTGTGGCTCTCGGATCTCTCCAACTCACCAAAGCTTGAACCCTCTCCCCCTGGGTTGCAAAATCACCCAAAACTGTTTGGACTCGGGCTGCCAACATCCTTAACCTGTCATAACGGGCCCTTATAATTTCGGGTGGTCTCATGCTTGGTACTGTGTCGAATTCCTCATCTAGTTCATCCGAGTCAACGGTTTCTGCTTGTGATAACCGGATATCCATGCCTGCAGGTATCTTAGGCCTGAACCTATAGTACCAAACACCAATCAAGAACACATATAAGAACCCTGTTGGGACTACCAATTCCGGATACCAAACAAGCACCAAATACAAAATATGAACCAATACAGTTGTGACCGAGTTTCTCCATCTTCGAATATCATCCAACCATTTAGCCAACCCGACAGCCCATGCAAGAACCGCTACGATTCGAAACCAATTGGCTTTACTCTTTCTCATGCTCCATGCATGAGAATCCGCATCCAGCATGTACCTAACCACCTCTGGTCCCAATGGTGGCTCGGACCGCGCAAGCCACAAAGAAACCATTTTGGTGGCTGCACCACGCAATGCCTCTTGTTGGGCTACCCCGAGCGGCCGAAGATAGTGCATTTTAGGAAGCAATGGCTGCCCATAAACTGCACAGGTATCCGGTAATAAACTCGGGCAAGCAAACCGAACCGCTAATTCGATCTCACCCATTTTCTTCAACCCGGTTCTTAATAAAACCAACAAGGGATACGAATTCATGTACACTTTGTTGCTCTCCAATGTAGATACTCGTATACGTATTTTCCCGATACGGCAATCAGGTTTATCATCAGACATTTCACCAAACATGTGCCAATTGTCGAAAACCCCAATGGTGAGAACAGTGCTAGGATCATAGACCTGCCAGGTATACTTCTCGTTCCAACGTGGCTCAAAGCTATCCGTGATAGTTCTTGTTCGGACCCATTTTTTGCCATACTTCGCCACACAATAAGCATCGGTCGAACCTTTGCCCCCTCCTTTGGTTTTCATGGGCAGCAACCCACGAGCCCCTAAAATCCCCAGCTCCAAAACCCCAATAGCTGGCTTCCATAGCTGCTTAGCCGTGGGTCTAAAATCACTGCACACGTGCGCCGCTTCATCAAGCACGTGATACCCTCCTTCCAAACAGAGACGCAAATGGATTCTCCCACGGTAGGACCCGCCAGTAGCACAGCCTGCTCCCCCAGTGTCACCGCCGCCTCCTTCCAATGCGAACCATTTGGCTGCCACGTGGCGCTCATCATACCGTTGCTCGATTGAGCTCACGGGAATTATGATGTGCCCGAGGAGTACCGCTTCCTTGGTGGTACGGTCCTCCACTAGCAGAATCAATGACTCTTCCAGCGGCTCGCCGACGACGAAAATTAGGTCATCGATCCATCGGAACGACGTACTATGATTGCTCATGGACCCTCGCCTCGTCCTCGCCGATTGGAACCCCAATTGAGCTTTGATTCTGATATCCGGAACTGTCAAAGGTGGCAGATTGGACGAAAGGTGAAGATCCTGAGCTTCAATAACCGTCACTCTCAAATACCACAGCTTAGGGGACTGGTAAACCTTTGAGCGCGTGTGAGAGACGTAAGGGGCGTCTGAGCTCCACGCTTCAGCAAACGCATCATCAGCTTGAGTCCCAATCCATACAGAGAGCTGGATATCACCAGAAACCCTATTACATATCTGACCAGCGGCAGCGTCACTTTCCAATCGGTACCACTGAGGAGCAAGCGGACTGTCCGGCGGATCCCTCACCGGAACTTCAGAGATATCAAAGCAAACACCGCCGAGAAACTGCTCCGAACGTGCGTCCCAAACTGAGATCTCTATGTTGCCAGCTGCATTGGGGAGCTGTCCGTCAGTCTTGTTATTATGACCCAATGCAAAAACCTGGTGCCACTCAGGCGAATCCGGTGAGGCACCAGGTCGGTAACTCGCTGGTTTAGACCTCACACAATGAGTTGAGGTCCCTACCTTGACGATAGGACTCTCGTTTTGCGATAAACCACGCGCCTTGACAATGCTGGTGAACAAATACTGCATTGGTTCGACAAGATCGTAAGGATGGATCCTCTCCGTCGATTCCGACTTGAATCTGCCAGAAATTACTTTGGGAGAGAAATCTCCGATTGGCGGCCTCAATGTCTTCACTCTGTTATCACCACTGGACGCGACCCTCGTAGTCTGCATCCTCCTCACTTCTGGATGGTACTGAGTGTGGGTTTCCACGTAATGCGGCTCCTCTGGAAGAGGCACTTGTTGCGAACCTAGTGATGGTTCCGAGTTTACCTGCACCACCGGCGGTGGAGACTCCTCGATAACCACAAAAGGAGGCGAGTGAGTCCCATTATGATGAAAATGGTGGTGGTGGGGGTGGTGATAGTCGTGGCAGTTAATCTCCGGTCGTGCTAGAACTTCAAAAACTCTGCCTTCCTCCTCAATAACTGCCGGGGATTTTAGCGGCTTTTGATCTTGCAACGTATCTGCATCCTCCTCCGATGGAGCTGGAGCTTGTTGCTGATCCTCTTCAACTAACTCATCGTAATAACAAATTCTCAGACCGATTTCTCCCCTTATACAGCTGAACACACTTTTCTTCTCAAGAGGGAAGTAAACAATCCCTTCTTCACCTCTTTTAGAAAACTGAGAGCCATACACTTTAACCCTCCCCAAGAAATGGTTTTTACGGCCGCTACCATTGCCGAATTTCTTGTCATTAAGAACCTCGACTTCAAGCGCTTCGAACTCCATGTTGTTTGGGTCAGAAACGATGAACTCCAACGTCTCTTTCCACACGGGGTTGAGGTCACGATATTTAGTGGTGGTTCGTTTTCTTTGACCGTCGAAGTCGGCGATGACACAGGCACTGGAGCTTCCCTGACCGTCTTTGGGGAGAAGATCCCGTGCGTCGACTACTTCTACCAGTAGTTTCCGAACGATATTTGGTGGTTGGGTCATGGCTTTTTAGTTTTGTTCTTTCATGGGGGGCAGTAAATCAAAAACAGTCGTGGTCTTTTGATGGGAAAGTGAAGAAAAGAAAATGGCTTCTGCGGTATGAATTGGAGGAAGTGGACTGGAGAAAGGAAGGTAGAGAAGCGATGATAGCGGGAGAGGAGAAAATGGGTGCCGCTTCTGCTGTGCGTGAAGGTATTATTTTATTCTTTTGAGGAGTTGCTTTTTGAATTTGTGTTTCTTTCTTTTGTTGCTTATTTGGACTTGTGTAGTTATGTTTCCCTTTTTTTTTTTTATTATTCTATTCTGCTTTGCTTTAAGATTTTGAGAGGGAATGTTGGAGAGAAATCGCGAGGGGGAGAGAGAGAGAGAGAGAGAGAGAGAGAGAGAGATGGGGTGAAGGGTTGGGGATGAGCTTCTTTATTTTATAATCTTTTGCAAGAAAGGGAATGGGATTCTATCCTCTCTTGCCAAGTTTTTTATTTTTTTTTCCGAAAAGGGAATGAGATTCTATGCTTTCTCGCGAAGGTTTTTTTTTTTTTTTTGGCATACAGAATAATTATAGCCCTCGATTACAATTATTCTTTTTCTTTTTCTTTTACCATCTTTAAACCCTAAAGTCTCACGTTATTCGTGTCTCCTTACATTTTTTTTTATCTCTCTCTCTATTCTGTACTTCTTTGTGATCACTTGTTCTGTTTCCTTCAAACCCTTCAATGTCTATCCAAACCCACTCATTGTTTACTTTCTTTTCTTTCGGAATTTGAATGGATTTAGCACTGTTTGATTGGAATTTAAATGGAGTTAGTATTGTTTAATAATTGTAGTGGTTTTTTGAGACAGATTATTGATTCTTGTTCATTTGCAGACAGGACAGGTCAATGTTTCTAGTTATTTTTCATATTTTTTTTATCTCTTTTCTAATGTTCTGCTTTGGTATCTGATATTGGTATTTTTATCAAGGAGAAGCTAATCAAGTTTATATTTTGTGAAGGACCTGATTTGATGTTTATGTTCAAGTTTTGTACTCATTGTGGAGGTTGTATGTCAACTGGTTTGGGTCTGATTTTGAGTCAAGAATCTGCTTATCTTGGAAGAGAATCTCTACACAGGATCCATTGGGTGTTGGTTCATACCATGAGCAATGATGCATTCATGAGGTATCCAGACTGTTGATGTCCTTCAGTGTTTATTCAACAACTTGCCTTGTATTTTAGATTTTTCCTTCTCATTTTTAGCTCACTTGGACAAGATAGGAATTACTGGTCACCTAGAACCAAACTGTGTAATAGTTGAATTTGAAGGAGTGTCCTAAAATGAATATATGTTGCAATCCGTACACGCATTTCAGCTCCTTTACCTGTTCTACTCTTTCATTGTCCAGATATGCTTGGAGTAGTGATGCAAAATATCCTCAATTCCTTAGGAAGGAATATGAATTTAACCCTTTGGAAAACTGGTTTTCAAAATAAAATTTGTTGTGGTATTTATCTGCTTTTATTAGACTTATAAATGAATGTTACAGTATGGTTATTAATGAATTTTGAAGAGCTGTTCATATAATTATCATAGTGACGGCATATGTGCAAACTGATATGGGGCGCATTTTTATATCTCACAAACTAGATCATAACATTTTTCCTGTTTCATGTATCTGATTTTCACAATCGAATGATAATTTTGTTAATTATGTTGTTACCAAACAAATCAAGAGGAGAGAAAAATTAAATGAAAATTCAAGACCACTTTATTAAAGAGATGAGTCCAGGAACAGAGCTTGTGCTTGTTCTCTGAACTAGAGGCTTCTATGGGTTGGTCCACTGCTCTGCTTCAGGCGAATACTGTCAACTACAAAAACTTCATCTTGATTATTATGAGAAAAAGTTTCTTCCATAATTGTATATGTGCTGGCAGAAGACACATTGATCTGAATTTAATCTATTCACGAAGTTTCCTTCATTGATAATTAATCTCTAGTTTTCTTGTTTCACAGGTGTAATGCCTTTCAGTCTGCACATTGTCCACCCATCCGCAGTCAGTTCCATTGGCTGGCCTGCAAAAGAGCATGCATATCTATATCTGGTTAACTTGATAAAATGCCGTAGGTAGTTTATGGTACCATCATAACCAGGCATGCTTCATATTCTTTGAATCACTCTAGAGGCCAGGTAATGCCCATCGTGGCCCTTGCTTATTTTAATTAATAGTTGCAGCAAATTTGTTGGCTAGGAGAACTGATTTGTAGCAAGGATCATATTGCACTGTTCATTCCTGTCCACTGAGTAGTGACCTTTGTCTATGCTTTGAGCCCCATCTACATTCTTCAACCCCACAAACTCTTTCAGAATTATTAATCTATGTCACATCAAGCCAAGCTTCTACACCTGATTAAATAGGAAACATTAATAGATAGTGGAATGATAACCAGTATCTTTCCTCCACCTTATCTCATCAAGCCAAGCTTCTACTGTGGTTTTTCTTTCCTAGAAAGGGCAAGTCTAAGTAGGAGCTAGTACTTTGATCTCAAGATCTTGTAGCGAGGTTTTAAGAGCTTATGGCCGTGTATGGAGTCCATATATATATCTTGACACGATAATCAAGTATGCACAAGGATTAGTTTTGAACAGAGTGTCCACGACTGAGAGTTCCCTTGCTCTGAAGATTTTTGCTAATGAAAAGCCACATCCTGTGGAACTTGATAGTGCACTTATTGTCGAAAATTTCCAGATATTGAGCATGAGATTTCTTGCTCAAGTCGTTCAAATTGAGAATATTGAGTTCTGGCAGCTTTTTTTTCTGAACCATCAAATTCTTTTCTTGTGACATCTAAATTTACCAATTTCTTGCTTCCTGGCAACCAGTGGTACGCTACTAAGTGGTGACTGGTGTTGAGTTTTTTGGTTATAAAAATACTTTGGTGCTTAAAAATTTCTCCATTTCTTAGGCCTATGGTGTATATAGAAAAAAATTAGAGATGATACTGTCAGCATAGATCATGAAGAATAGAGCATTAAATCAAGAGGTTAAGATTGGATTTTTGGCAGTATGGCTGCTTAGCTGGTAATTAGAATTTGGAGAGAATTTTTTTTCAATGTCTTGAAAAGTAAATTGGTATAGAATTTTCGTGGAAGAGAAATTTTTCTTGAGGAACTCCAATGATAATTACACTGAAGTGCCAATACATGCATAGGATGGAATGGTTTCAATGGCAAGAATTTGTGTAGCTTAATCTGAACAAGTTGTCTGGGTTTGAACATTCTAAACGTGACAAGAGTCGTTTAAGAAAAAACTAGCTGCATGGAAGGTTTTTATCTAGGGATATCATAGAGTGGTTGATCTGCAATAAATGTGGAATATAGACATTTGTTTATGATTGTTTAAGGCCTGAAATGCAGGTTACAGCTTGGATTGGCTGGGGACTCTTTATGGGGGTATAAACCTGCTACAATTTGACAAACTATATCCACAGTTGCGGGTTTCAAGATGATATTCTGGTTTAATGGTATGCTATAAAACCTCATGTTTCATCCTGTTTCTGCATAAATTTGATGATTTTATTGGTTCAATCTCATCTTCAAAAACCTCTGGAAATGATATCAGTACATCTTCTTTTAGATATATGACTTGGTACGATTGGTTTAATGATTTTACAAGTTTAAAACTTCAACACGGGTGATTTCAGTTTAGTGAAGTTAAATTATATTCTGGTTTTTCGAAGTTAGCATTCATACAAATTTATATTCTGGTTTTTGTAACCTAGCATTCATGAATTCTCTTTCTTTTTGGTTGAGATTATTCCATTTCTTTTACTGCATTGTATCTTATTTTGCATGCAATGGTACATTATCCTTTTTTAACATTTTAATCTACCATTAAAATCCTAAAATCAATCGAAGGATAATATGACATATGACTACGAAATTTATACATTTGGTTTATGTGCTTACAAGATTGTCACCATTATTTGGTTCCAGGATCTAATGCTATTTGCTGTTCCTAATAATGGTTAATCATGGAACTGGTTGAGCCTAGGAGCTCTCCTACCTAGTAGATGGCTTTCAGGTGAATCAACGAGTTTTTCAGCCATGAACATTGATGTACTGATAAGAATTACCTCACAGACGAGACTCCCTAAAACTTGATGAATATCTAGGAACAGAAATTCAACATCCGGATTAGACAATTATTTCTAACAAAATCATCAGATATCTCCAATTTGGACGAGTTTTACCAGGAGTTTGTACATTTGTCTTGAGGGGATTGTTTATTAATGCATCTTTAAAATGCCTGAATAAGTTGTTATCATCTCACTTCTCTTTCGATGCCAAGAGTAGTTACTGTAAGCTATAGTTCCAAATTGAATCTATTCATTCGAGCTAGCTTATGCATTTCTGATCTGACTGCCATTTAAATCAAGCAACAACTTGGAGATTAATATTCTCATAACCTCTGGATGATGATGTTCAAGACATGGATGTTATCAGATACCATAATCCTTCGAAAGACACGAATAATCTACTATTGAAGTCAACTGGCATGGTATATCCTCATCTGGAACTACCTAATTAATAATCAAGTCCAAAACAACGTAGGTGCACAAATGCAGCTTGCTATAGAATATATCCGTGTTCAGCTCCTTTCTATAACCTGCAATTTTTTGTCAGGTATAATCTGGGTATGCAAACTCAAGGCATCGACAGCAGGTATGATTCTATCCACAGATATATGGACAGTCAAGTGCCTGGATTATACCATCCAACTCTTCTGTCAATTTGTATCTGCTTTTGGATTTGTTTCTTTATTTCCTTTTTAACCTCCAAGACATTATCAATTACAGAGGTCATATTTTAGGGGTGTTATTGTATCCCTTGTTCTGACATTGTATTTACTCTGCCAGTGCAGTCTTGTGGAAGCCTCTTAACTTGACGCCCTAGGAAGTAACTTTACTCGGTGACCAAGCCCATCTTATTGCTACCATAGCGCCCCCGCCCTCTCTGTAATGTGATGTCCAATTTTCTTCTTTAAGATGATGAAGTAGGTTCGGCCACGGCCGTTAGTTTTGAGCGAGGATTTTGAGATGAAAAATGGTAAAATGACTATCAGAAACGTTTCTAACCAGCTAAAAGGACACCCCAAGACTTATGAATTCTCCATTCGTCAAGAAGGAGAATGCATGCATTTCTCATTAATGGTCTCAATGTGTCAGCATGAATGGTCTTCTTTTGACCGGATCCTTGATGAATATTTAAATGGTGTTTTATTTAAAAATATATTAAAATAATATTTTTTTTATTTTTTAAAAATTATATTTTCACATTAACATATTAAAACGATTTAAAAACATAAAAAAAATTTAATTTTAAACAAAAACAAATTTAAACTTTTATAAAATATCTTTTGGGAGACCCCAAATAGTGCCTTAGTTTAAACATGTGTATATTGGCTCATCAATCCAGGATCTGGACAAGGTTGGGTTATACAAATAAAAATAAAGGAGATAATTGACTTGATGTGACCCTGTAAAAAACCCTGCATCCGGTATAAAGCAGTTGATAATTTATTTATTTTTTTTTTTTTGTCAAAGTATCATTGTTTTAATCTTTTAATTTTTTATTTTGTTAAGCCTTACTATAAATCAAGTTTAATAACTATAATATTTCCTACCAGATTAAAAAAGAAAAAGAAAATCCTGTTGTGTTGATCTTCAGTATTCAACTCTGTCAAGCAGATAGCGAAACGCGTTGAAGATGGTATTGTTTATCTGGACGCAACCATTCATCTGCCTTTATTTCTGATTTTCTGCTATTATTTTATTTTCCATGTATTCGTGGTTTGACGAATACTTTTGATGGCTTGGCTTGTTTGCGAAGTAACCCTTAATAATTATTTCATATTCAATTACGTTTCCAAGTTCAGGAGTGATTAATTTCAACTGCGGCTGTCTATTACAGAAGTTTCAAGGATTTGCCAGCGTTAGGTAAGTGATCTCTGCTCTTGTATTTTTATGCCCGAAGTACCCACTTTGATTCCCCAAAGATACAGAATAGGAACAACATTTTGCTATGGCCGGCTTTCCTAAATCTCTTCATGGATTTTAGAATTAGCGGCATCTTGTTCTTTATTCTCTGCCTCTCTCAAAAGTAGCCTTGTGCTGGACTTGATGAAAGCTGGAAGCCTATCTATGAGGAGATTATTTGACATGGAGCACACTAGTTTGGCAACCCATTTTCAGGATTCCAGTGGCTCGCCGATAATAAATCCTATCCCTCTATGGGGCAGTGATACTGATCCATGGGCATCCATCAGACAGACTGGGACTTCTCGGTCCGATGAACCTATTAACTTTACTTCTGGTAGCAGCAGGAATGGCAACTTTGAATCCAAGGATAGAAAGGCAAAGAAAAGCAATCACAGGTTAACCAGGAAAAAATCGTTTCGGAGTTTGCCAGGACTTCGTTTATGGAGATTTAGGAGGCCTAGTTTCAGGTTGGGACTGAAAAGGCTTAGGATTATGATTTGTGGTAAGATTTCCTGAAATTAGAATGTAACCTTAGTTCGTTTCCTGTTCACGAAAAGAAAAGATCATAACCTTTTTATACAAAATCAAAATCAAAATCAAAATGTTGAAGGAAACAATCAGTTGCCCATAATTCGGAAGAAAGAATGATCTTACAACTTTGTTGTAAGGGATTTGTTTTTATATTATTTACGTTGGAACAAGAAAATAAGGAAAGATAATTAAAAGGGAGATAAATGGAATCAACATATAAAACAAGTAAAACGCTCCGACGAGTGTGCTCGTCTTTTAATCAACTGGAGGATCCTGTTGATTCTGCGTCTGATGACTCTGTACCGGTTCAGCCATACTCGACACATTTCTGTTCATAGATTTTCTTCAAGAACTGTATTTGTATTCGCAAATGACACAGTGATCTGATATCAATCTACCCATGACACTTCCTTCTTCAATGCTGAATTTACTGCTCTGCCTGTTCCATAAGTGTATCCCATAAGTCTCCCCACTTAGCTGAAGTAGCTTGGCATTTACCCATCTTGATTCTACTTTGTTTTCTGGCTTCTTGAAAAAACCACCTATCCTGTTCCAGCCAACTGGATAGAATGCCATGGGAGGCAAGACTGTAAAGTTATACCCAGGTCTTCCAGCCACTTTCTGCACTACTCTGGAAACTAAATAGGGCCCATTATGCCCCCATTTGTTTCCATCAAAAGTCGAAGCAAATTCCTCAATGAACTTGAGTAGAAGTGGATGGTTCATATCAAAGACTAGAACCGCATTGTTCAATCTGGTCCAACTCTTGGACACATCAATGCTTTGTGCTCCAATTGCGTTCCTCAAGTCAGCAAAACTTTTCAGGACAATGAAATCTGTATCCAAGTAAATCCCTCCAAACTTGTATAAGACTGCAAGTCTAATGAGGTTTGATAGATTCTGAGCCAAAGGAATTTCACCAGGGTCTTTGTTCCCACTCTTTATCTCCTCAAACCAAGTTTCTGCTGGGGTGTTCTTGAACAAAAAGGACAAGTCAGGTGTGATTGCAGCAACTTTGAACGTGCGGTCAAGAAGTGGTTTCAGAATCCTATACCCTTGTATGGAATCCAGGTCTCTTGATAGAATCAATAAGCAACCATGAGGGTGGACTTTGAACAAACTTTCCAGGGCCAGGAACTCCCTTCTTCCAAAGGATTCTACCGGCGAAATCCATGTCATGAAGAATCGAACATCGCACTCATTGTTGAAAAACTCAAGAACTCGACCGAGAAATTCCTTGGTCAGGTTGTCTGACTTCAAAATCTCGAACTCCGGCACCTTCTTCCGAAACCATTCGATTCTTTCTTCTACTGAGAGGCTAAAGGGCGGAATTACAGAACTCTGATTTTCACTACGATCAACTTCTTTAATCTCTTCTTGCATAGAACGAAGTGGTTCCTTAATGACAGTCGACATGATTTGTCTTTCAGTTATGCGACTATGTAGCTCACCAGAAATTTCCTTGGTGCTAGCAGAAGATGATTGTAAGGAAATGGTAGAAATGATACCGTTTGCATAGACAAAAAAGATTGTAGCAGTGAATGCTATGGCAGATAGGATAGGGGTTCTGGCACGACAGAGTTGCTGGTGATCAAACATCTTGTGAGAAACTTTTCTCATCATGGCTGTAGTTGAATGAAAGATATGGATATCAGGGATATAAATTCTATAGAAGAAATATCAAATGTAAAGGATCTTTCCCAGTTGTCAGAATGATGTGAATAACATGAAGATAGAAGTTCCACGGAGGCTGCGACGCGAAGTCTGTTGAATATTCTTGTCTAGTCTAAAGTTTCGTGCTGTGGTCTGAGTTTGAAATATTCTTCTAAGCCAGGTTTATACCACGTAAACCTAATTAATTACTCTAATTGATTTATAAATAACACATAACCACACAAGACGAATTTTAGTCAATTAATTACTCTAATTAAGTCATCCTTTATGATAATTAAATATTACAAAATAAAAAATATTCAGTTGAAATTCTTTAACTTAAAGAAGCTGCCAGGCACTCGCTCAAGACTTTTATTAATTGCCCTGTCAGATAGCGTCTTGCAGGTTGCCATTTAAAATAATTTTAGGTTAGAAATATATTGAAATGATTTTTTTTGTTTTAATTTTTAAAATTTATATTTTATATTAAAATTATCTAAAATAATAAAAATTAATATTTTAAAAATTAAATTTTTAATAAAAAATATTTTAACCACCTAAGCTGAGGCAGTAAGACCAGAAGACGTGATGATTAAAATATGTGTCTTATCAATCTTGTAATCTCAGGCAAACTACAATGTTTTACATGTCATTAATTTAATCAATATTTAATTCTTGGTTGCAGATTCATTTGATTGAATGATCTCTAGCATGATCTGACCTCATGTTCGATTGATCTTACCTTAATTTTCATATAATTCATCTCAAAAGATGGTCTCCCAAAAAGGCACAATTAATAATTATTAAAAAAAAAAAACCTTCAAATCACATTCTAAATTTATTTTTTTAGAACTCATCAGTTTGAATTGCATAAATTTTAGGATTATTAAAAGCTCATATAATTATTAACTTCAGGACTCATGGAATTAGTTAAAACACATGTAAGTTCATCTGAATACCAATATTAATAATAATAATAATAATAATAAAATATACATTAAAAAATAAGAAAAGTTTTCGAGTATTTATTTGTCAATCACACAAGCCCATTTTCTGTTTCAACAAGCTAGTGGTTCCATAAGAGCACACCAAGTTGAAAATTCTAAACTATTTATTTCTGCGTTTTAAAAGTATTTTTAATAATATTTAAATTTTTTTTAATTTTTTATTAATTTCAAATTAATATGTTTTTAATGTTTTCAAATTATTTTGATGTGTTGATATAAAAAATAATTTTTAAAAAATAAAAAAATTATTTGTATGTATTTTGGTATGAAAAGTTATTTGAAAAGTAACCGCAACCACACTGCTAAACACAAAACCTTAGAACCAATAAATTTATTTATTTATTTGTTGTTCTATACAATATAATAAGAATACACACACAGATTTAATTCACCGTTGCCTATAGCATCTTGAGTTTGTGACTTACGAAATAAGTTGATAGTGAATATTAGTGGTTTTTTTAAAAATAAATATTAGCACTTTCATTGCAGTTCAAAGACTCGAAAAATTAGAGCAAGATATTATAAGGAAAAAAAAAAAAAAACAAGATAAAGCGTTAAACCAAGAAAAATACCAAAATAAATTAAACATATATTAGATGAATTGGAAAAAATAATTAAAAAATATCAGTTATAGTAAAAAGAAATTCGATCTAGGATTATTGAAAAAAAAAACAAAAAAACAGAAGAAAAGTCTTGCCGCTGTTGATTAAATACAAGTATAAATTTATTGAAAATCTATATTTTAGTCTTATAATTTTCGTTGACCATTTTTGTTTTATTAAAACATCTAGATTTTCTATTAAATCTCTCGTTATATGATTTTCTTCATGAATTTAAATTGTCAAATGATATATTGGGATTTAGAAAAAAAAAAAACAAATATTTTAATAAAAAAAAATCTGAGAAACAAACAAAATTTAAATCTTTCAAACATATAATTTAGTTCAACCCAGAGACAAAAAGAATAATTTTTACTCAAAATCACATATCCTTTTCCAGTCTTTTCGTCGTTGTATCCATATTGTAATGGTGTGAAGACAAGTTGGCCTCTCAATCTAGGTTTAGAATTTCGAATCAACAAGGCAACTTATCTGTCATAATTGAGAGAGAAAGAAGGGCCTGCTAGATTTTCCTGAACCCTAACAGGGTGTGGCAAGGCTTATTCATGCCTGATTTTAAAAATTAATATTTTTTTTTATATTTTCAGATCATTTTAATATACTAATATGAAAAATAATTTTTTAAAATAAAAAATAATTTATTTTAATATATTTTTAAACAAAAAATATTTTAAAAAATAACCGTCACCAGACACCCAAACACCTATTTAAGTGATTTTGATCTCCATTATTTGGTAGAGGGAAATGTCACCAACACCAATTTCAGAATATTATTTTTTTTGAAGAAAAGTTAATTATCAAGTGGATTAAGAAAAATAGAGAGAGGACACCATATGCATGATTGTCACATCCTCTCGGCATCTTCATTTTAATTAAATCCAAACACGCCGACTGTATATGCCGAATGTTACATTAACAAGATGAACCGAAAAAGGACTAAATTTCTTTTGGTGTATTATTGTCACACTAGAGACAATAGAAGAATTAGATAGCAACTAGCCACCTTCCTTGTACGTGTTTTCTGTTTTGTTGTGGATAGGATAAAAAATTAATTTACAATATAAAAAATATATGTAGATGATGTTTATTTTTCTAACATAAAAAAATATTAATTTGAAGTGTAAAATGAAAATTCAACGGATGATTTTTATAAAAATAAATCAATAATTATATATCAATTAATATATTTGATCTCGTGCAACGTGAAAATGTTTTATTTTTTTATTTACTCTAATGAAACAAAATTTAGCCATTCATTTGAAATGAGAAGAAAATATGTATTTCTCCTATCTAAATATTATTTTCTTATTAATGCACTCTAAATTATTTTAGTAAAATTATGTTTTAAAATTGCAACTGTTTTTTAAATAAAAATCCATCTTGGTTTTAAAAAACACTAAAAACAAAACATTCAAATAAAGTCCGAGTATTTTATATATATGATTAAAGAGAAAAAAAAAAGTGATAAAGTTATATAAAAAAAATCCATTAAAAAATTTAAGAAAAATAAATTTTATTTTAATTGAATATTCATGTGTTTTTTTTTCATATTAGATATATAATAATTGAAAAGAATATTAATATTCCCATAAAAACCCATGAAAAACTTGAATAATAATTGAAATATAATGTTATTTTTTCATAGTGAATTCAAATGTAAATAAAGAAACTAAAATTAAAAAATACCATTCAAAAACCAAAGTTGATTGGTGTGTAATGCATACGCTAACAAATAGAAGGTGTGCCCACAATCTTTTGGCATGTGTGGCATCCCTTGGCATCTAAACAATAATTCCCATGATGGCATTGTAGGCGTTGAGGCGTCTCATTTGGTGCGGGGTGACACGTGTAATCATTAACGTGACAGTGTATTATTTATGATATTTTTTTTCTTTCTATCTTTTCTCTTTTATTTTTTTAAGATTTATGTTGACCATTTAAAATTTTAGAATTATTATTTTATTTACTAATATTTCAAATTTTATCCTTATTATTTTATTTCTAATTTTTTTTCTCAATTCTTTTGTCAAATTTAGATTTCTTTTCAATTTCATTATTGAATCTATAACCGTGATTTATTATTGTTTTCAAATATGGTCCTCATTCTTTTTATTTTGATTTTTTTTTGTTTTGGATCTTTTTGTGAATTTGATTTTTCTTTTCAATTCCACCCTTCAATTCAAAATTCTAGGTTGGTCTCTCATTATTATTTTTATTTCAAATTTAGTTCTCATTCTCTTATTTTTTTTTAATTCTTTTGTGTAATTATTCCTTTTCAATTTTATCTTTTGATATTTGATTTGTTGGAAATTGAGCTTCGTGTGTATATTTTCAGATGGGGTGCATGCTTCAAACTTCGTGATTCGAGTCATGAGTTTGGAAAGTTAACATGGGTTACATTATTTATTTTTAAAAATAGGCTTCGTGATTTTCTTTCAATCAAATTATTTTGATATCATGAATTGGGCAGGTTTGACTAGTTAACTTATGTATTTTTTGAGGTTGTTCTTTTTATATTTATTTTTAGTTTCATCCTTAAACAAATGATTTATTTTTAAAATTAAGTTTTGTCATTTTTGCAATTTTGCTTTCTATTAGGTTATTTCGTTCGCATGATATAACTAATGAGGTTTGGCGAACTTACCCATGTTTGCAGGTGTTTTATTTTTTTAGGCTATTTTTGTTGATTGATTTTTTATTTATTTTATCTGTCTACATTTGGGTTTTGGGGATTGACCATCGTTATTTCTTTCAATTTACTTTTTATAAAGTTGGTCCGGCCTTACGACCATGGTTGTGAATTTATCATGCTAGCTCGGGTTGATTCAAGGTGCTTTATTTTTCATTATTTTTTTCCAATCTTATCTTTTAATATTGAGTTATCTTGAAATTCAGCTTTGTAATTTTTCACTCCTGATAAGCATTTTTTTTTATATCTTTGTTATCATCTTTTCTTTTAAAATTTGGTCCATTTATTATAGTTATTTTTTTCTATCATATATATTAACCATCTTTTTTATATAACCGGTCCACATAGACCTTCATGATAGTTTGCCCCTTGAGCAATTAAATCTATATATTTGGGTTAATTAAGATATGCTAAAGATTTCCCCTGGAGCCAACTTCTACTTATAGTTCTTAAAAAAAGAAAAATAAATTCATGCGATAGCCTGCATGGAAGCTGATCCAGGTAGAAAACCATCTTCTATATTATCTCCTTGATAGTTGGTAGCCTTCATATTCATTAAAAAAAAAACCTGCCTGTACACATGTTGACTATTTATATATTTCGCTATATATATATATATATATATATATATATATATATATATATATATATATATATATAGAATTATGCTAAAATTCTGTCAAGTATTATTGGATAGAATATTTATGTGTTAATTTTGTGAAAATTCTCTGTGAGCATGCATCCACAAGGTTTGTGAAGGGCACGACACGTTATGTTGAAATTGATATTGATGATGACTCTTGAATATATTAGCAAACCATGCCTGTCATCACTTAGCTACAGCCTTCTATACTCTCTCTTTTTTTTTTTTCCTTTTTATTTATTGTTTAAGGTATATAGTCGTATCAAGACCAAGTCCGTATTTGGAATCCTATAAGAAAACAAAGCATCCACGTCTGGACTCTATAAATCATAATTATTTCTGAAAACCAGGTTTGAAGTTATCCAAGAAGCAAAGAATATTTAACGAGGAATTACATCCCCATCGTATCAATCATTGGTAATAGTTTCATGTACGAAAATTTCAATCCGTATTTCTATTAAACATTTATTTATAATTATTTTACCAACATATCATGGATAAAAAATATCTATTAAAAAACACTTATTATAATTTCTAGTTTATCGGTAAATCTATTATAATAAATTTACCGATTATTTTATAAATAGAAAATGCATGCAAAAAAAAAAAATCCACTTCATTCCATAGATAATTTTTTCGGTACAATATAACATATCACTGACTATAGAACTATATGTAATTTCATTAGTAAAATTACATATTACCGATAGAGTGACAACAATAATTTTGTTAGTGAGTTAACAATAAAAATGATATTTATAGTAATTCTCTTACAACTTTTCCATAAAATTTACACATCATCGTATTGTTTGATTTTTTTTATTTTTTTTTCCATTACGACTTTCTCGATATATACAGTTGGAATATTTTTGTTAGTGTTTACTGAAAAATTTAACAATGAAAAATTCAATTAGTAAATATCATTGTAATATATTAATAAAACAATTTTATCAATATTTTTATTTATATTTATTAATTTTCTAGTAATAAATCCCATGCTTCAACGCAAGTTTATTGATGTCCCTTATGTTTCCTTGGCAACGTTGTCTTATGGGATGATGAGAGCTTGCAATGTTCGACATCTCATAAATTTAGGTGTCCTTTCCCATAGCCTCTCAATTTTAGTCCATATTGATTTGAATGATCAGTGCTTTGACACGAATTCACGATCAGTTTTCAAGGCTGCCATAAACATGCCATGATCAGTCGGACAACTGTAGAATATTAATACTACAGTTATTAAACAATGCCGAGCCTAACCGGAGCCAGTTATTAAACTCGACCGAGAAATTCCTTGGTCAGGTTGTTTGACTTCAAAATCTCAAGCTCCGGCACTTTCTTCCGAAACCATTCGATTCTTTCTTCTACTGTGAGGCTAAAGGGCGGAATTACAGAACTCTGATTAATTTTCACTACGGTCAACTTCCTTAATCTCTTCTTGCATAGAACGAAGTGGTTGCTTAATGACAGTCGACATGATTTGTCTTTCAGTTATGCGAACATGTAGCGCTCCCCAGAAATTTCCTTGGTGCTAACAGAAGATGATTGTAAGGAAATGGTAGAAATGATACCGTTTGCATAGACAAAAAAGATTGTAGCAGTGAATGCTATGGCAGATAGGATAGGGGTTCTGGCACGACAGAGTTGCTGGTGATCAAACATCTTGTGAGAAACTTTTCTCATCATGGCTGTAGTTGAATGAAAGATATGTATATGATTATCAGGGATATAAATTCTATAGAAGAAATATCAAATGTAAAGGATCTTTCCCAGTTGTCAGAATGATGTGAATAACATGAAGATAGAAGTTCCCAGGAGGCTGCGACACAAAGTCTGTTGAATATTTGTGGCTAGTCTAAAGTTTCGTGCTGTGGTCTGAGTTTGAAATATTCTTCTAAGCCAGGTTTATACCACAAAAACCTCATTAATTACTCTAATTGATTTATATATAACACAGAACCACAAGAGGAATCTTAGTCAATTAATTACTCTAATTAAGTCATCCTTTATGATAATTAAATATTACAAAATAAAAAATATTCGGTTGAAATTCTTTATCTTGGAGAAGCTGGCAAGCACAAATGACACGGCTCAAGACTTTCAATAATTTTAAGTTTTGGGAGTGCAGTAGATGGTATGTTTTAAAGTATTTTTTATTTTAAAATATATTAAAATAATATATTTTTTTATTTTTTAAAATTTATTTTTAACATTAACACATCAAAACAATATTTTAATCACAATATCAAACAATACCCACTAAAATAGATAATCACAATATCAAACTTTCTGAGGCAGCAAGGAAAGAAGACAAAGATGATTAAATATGTGTCTTATCAATCTTGTAATCTTAGGCAAACTACAATGTTTTACATGTCCTTAATTTAATCAATATTTAATTCTTGGTTGCAGATTCATTTGATTGAATGATCTCTAGCATGATCTGACTCCATGTTCGATTGATCTTACCTTAATTTTCATATAAATATTCATCTCGAAAGTTGGCCTCCCAAGAAGGCACAATTAATAATTACAGCAAAAAAAAAAAAAAAAAAAACTTTTATAGCTTGGAACTAATAAATTTATTTGTTGTTCTATACCAGATAAAGAATACACACAGAGAGATTTAATTCATCGTTGCCTATAGCTTCTTGAGTTTGTGACTTACGAAATAAGTTGATAGTGAATATAAGTGGGTTTTTTTTTAAAAATAAATATTAGCACTTTCATTGCAGTTCAAAGACTCGTAAAAGAGCAAGATATTATAAGAAGAAAAAAAAAACAAGATCAAGCGTTAAACCAAGAAAAATACCAAATAAATTAAACATATATTAGATAAATTGGAAAATATAATTAAAAAATATCGGATATATATAGTAAAAAAGAATTCGAACTAGGATTATTGAAAAAAAAAACAAAAAAAAGAAGAAAAAGTCTTGCCGTCATCAATCCACTAATTTCCATTCAATTTGTTCAATGAATGAATTTTTCTTTTTACAAATTATTCTTTAGTCTCTAGATTTTAAATACAAGTATAAATTTATAGTTCATAATTGAAAATCTATAATTTAGTCTTATAATTTTCGTTGACCATTTTTTTATTATTAAAACATCTAGATTTTTCTATAAAATCTCTCGTTATATGATTTTCTTCATGAATTTAAATTGTCAAATGATATATTGGAATTCAAAAAAAAACAAATATTTTAATAAAAAAAAATCTGAGAAACAAACAAAATTTAAATCTTTCAAACATATAATTTAGTTCAACCCAGAGACAAAAAGAATAATTTTTACTCAAAATCACATATCCTTTTCCAGTCTTTTCGTCGTTGTATCCATATTGTAATGGTGTGAAGACAGGTTGGCCTCTCAATCTAGGTTTAGAATTTCGAATCAGCAAGGCAACTTATCTGTCATAATTGAGAGAGAAAGAAGGGCCTGCTAGATTTTCCTGAACCCTAACTGGGTGTGGCAAGGCTTATTCATGCATGACCTCATATCGATGGACGATTTTTTATATAACTTAATTCTTGTTTGTTTTTGTATTTTAAAAATATTATTAAAAATAATTGATTTTTTTATATATTTTGTATTACTTTAAATTAATATCTTTTTTTATGTTTTTAGATCGTTTTGATATACTATTTAATGTCAAAAATAATTTTTAAAAAAAAAAAAATTATTTTAATATATTTTTTTAAAAAATTATTTTAAAAAAATAATCAATACCACACACACAAACATCTATTTAAGTGATTTTGATCTCGATTATTTGATAGAGGAAATGTCACCAACACCAATTTCAGAATATTTTTTTTTCGAAGAAAAGTTAATTATCAAGTGGATTAAGAAAAATAGAGAGAGGACACCATATGCATGATTGTCACATACTCTCGGCATCTTCATTTTAATTAAATCCAAACACGCCGACTGTATATGCCGAATGTTACATTAACAAGTTGAACCGAAAAAGGACTAAATTTCTTTCGGTGTATTAGGGTCACACTAGAGACAACGCAGACTCAGATAGCAACTAGCCACCTTCCTTTACGTGTTTTCTGTTTTGTTGTGGATAGGATAAAAAATTAATTTATAATACAAAAAAAATATGTAGATTATGTTTATTTTTCTAACATAAAAAAATATTAATTTGAAGTGTAAAATAAAAATTCAAAACATGTTTTTTATAAAAATAAATCAATAATTATATATTGATTAACATATTTAATCTCGTGCAAACGTGGAAATGTTTAATTTTTCTTCTTTACTCTAATGAAACAAAATTTAGCCATTTGAAGTGAGAAGAAAAAAATGTATTTCTCCATTTGAAGTGGACATATTATACGTTGCTGGCTCATTTTTTATTTTTATAAATAATAACATAAAAATTTATAATATAAATAGTAACATGTTTTTAATATGAATAATAATATTTTTTTTAAATTTATTAATTATAAATAATAATATGTTTTCAATTTAAGAATAACATGTCCAGGTTCAGCATGGAAGTGGACGCGGTCGCATCCAGATCCAATTTGGGGTTAGGCATGCACGTGTTGAGGCCCAAATAGAGTTAGATGCGGTTGCGTCCAGGTCCAACATGGAGATGAACGCGGTCGCGGCCAACCCCAACGTGAGGTTGGACGTGAACGCATGGAGGTCCATCATGTAGGCTGATAATTTTAGATATAAAAAAATATTTCTATAAAATTTTAAACTTTGGGCAGGAGCTCAAGGAAGCTGTTATAATTTGTTGATAGCTTTTTATATAACTCGTCCACGTAGACCTCCACGATGAGCAATTAAATCTATATATTTGGGTTAATTAAGATATGCTAAAGATTTCCCCCAGAGCCAACTTCTACTTATAACAATATCTTATAGTTCTTTAAAAAAGAAAAATAAATTCATGTGATAGCCTGCATGGAAGCTGATCCAGGTAGAAAACCGTCTTCTATATTATTTATGTGCATATATCTTGAATTATTCTTCTGTCAAGTATTATTGGATAGAATATTTATGTGTTAATTTTGTGAAAATTCTCTCTGAGCATGCATCCACAAGGTTTGTGAAGGGCACGACACGTAATTATGTTCAAATTGATATTGATGATACTCTTGAACAAACTATGCCTGTCATCAATTAGCTACAGCCTTCTATACTTTTTTTTTTTTTTTTCCATTTTGAGATCATTATAGCTAATTTCCCTACCTAATCTTTAGACCCAACAAGTTTCTTTTTTGTTCCAACACTAGTTTTTATTATTATTATTATTATTATTATTATTATTATTTAAGGTATATTTTACAGTCGTATCAAGACCAAGTCCGTATTTGTAATCCTATAAGAAAACAAAGCATCCACGTCTGGACTATATAAATCGTAATTATTTCTGAAAACCAGGTTGGATGCAAAGAATTAACGAGGAATTACATCACCATCGTATCAATCATTGGTAATAGTTTCATGTACGAAAATATCTATTAGAATTTATACTAAAAATTTATTTATAATTATTTTAGCAATATAATCATTGACAAAAAAAAAATCTATCAGAAAAAAATACCCGTTAGTCATTTCTAGTTTGTTTGTGAGTCTATCATTAATAAATTTACCGATAACTTTACAAATAAAAAATACACGTCAAAAAAATAATAATTCCACTTCATTTCATCGATAATTCTCTCGGTACAATGTAACATATCACTGACAAAAGAACCTTATGTAATTACATTAGTAAAATTACATATTACCGACAGAATATCATTAGTAATTTCACCAGTAAGTTAACAGTCGCAGTAATTCTTTGATAACTTTATCTGTAGAGCTTATACATCATCGTGCTGTTTGACTTTATTTTTTTATTGTTCTATTATGACTTCCTTGATATATACCGTGAGAATATTCTTCTTAATATTTATTGAAAGATTTAACAATGAAAAATTCAATTAGTAAATATCATTGTAATATATTAATAAAACAATTTTATCAATATTTTTATTTATATTTATTAATTTTCTAGTAATAAATCCCATGCTTCAACGCAAGTTTATTGATGTCCCTTATGTTTCCTTGGCAACGTTGTCTCATGGGTTGAGCAGAGCTTGCAATGTTCTAACATCTCATAAATTTAGGTGTCCTTTTCCCATAGCCTCTCAATTTAATTTAGTCCATATTGATTTGAATGATCAGTGCTTTGACACGAATTCACGATCAGTTTTGAAGGCTGCCATAAACATGCCATGATCAGTCGGACAACTTTAGAATATTAATACTACAGTTATTAAACAATGCCGAGCCAAACCGGAGCCAGATTTCAAAAATAGTTTACTCAAACTAATTTTTTTTTTTTTCTAAAAACAGAATCATTTTAATTTTTTTAAATAAATGATTGTTTAGGGTTACTCACCCAACATGCAAACCAAAAATTGGTTTAGATCATGAGCCGAGCTGGACCGGAATAGATTTAATAATTTTAATTAGTACTCTTGTTATCTTACAAATTGACCCATTTTTGACATGCAAGTTGATCAAAATCTTAAAATTTATATTAACATCTTGTTCTATCCACATTATTAACATATGAACATCAACTTGAGGCCCTTTGATTTTCACTTTTTATCTTGCATTTTATCTAAGCCTACTTTAACTTTGATGGGATTGACCTATGAAAATTTATTAAATTTCTTTGTTGATTTCTTAGATTCAAATTCAGGGACATCACCTATGAAAAATTATTAAATTTCTTTGAATGTACGAGGTTGTTGTGCATGGAAGTGTCTTTAAAATTATCTAGAAAAAGAACATAGTTTTGATTAACATGTAAATTGGTCTAAGTCTACATTTAACTCCATAGGATTGGCTTGGGGGTCAACGAGGTATACTCAAGTTTCTTGAGTTCAAAACACCCATGGAGTTTTATTAAAATTCTTTTGAAAGCACCCAGCTGATATGAGGTGTGCACTCTTAATATTCTTTCAAAGAAGAATTTAGTCTCCGTTAATTCGAAAATATTTTTATCATTAAAAAAAAAAAAAGCTAAGTCAAGTTCACCTTTATTTTATTTTATTTTTGGTAATCTATTGCATTATTTTGATCCTCATTAACATATTCTGGAAAGCCTTGGCATTTCATATATCAATAAATACTGAAATGTTTTTCATTTTAATCCTCAAATTTTAAAATATTTTGAGATTTTTTATTTTTTATTTATTTTTAAATTTCATCCTCCAACTAGGTATTGTACTTCATAATTTGTATTGCTATAGTGAAATACCAATGTCATTTCACTTTGGTTCTTCAAAGTTTTGAGGATTTTTTATTTTTTTTTTAATTTTATCCTCTAATATTGAGTTTATTGGATATTGAGCTTGATAATTTATCTTGATTTGTTTTATATAGTGTTATCTCAATCTCATGACCTGAATCATGAGTTTTGCGGGTTAACTGTATTGAATCGAATCATTATTTTTGTTCTTTCTTAATTAATTTCTTTTCTCAGCTCCTTCCTTCAATTAATCCCAAATTTTCTTTTCTATTCTTCTCTCTTCTCAGTTATTAACTGGATGTTTTTACGAGAAGAAATAAAATTTTGGTTTTCCCCCTTATTTATTTACAATTAATTAGCCTACCATTTTGGGTTTTAAAATGAACTATTTTAGCCATGTTGCACATGTATGGTATTGCGGCGATTATCTTCCCAGGTCAAGATCTCTTTAGCGATGGGGGGAAGAATAAGAAATTTTTGTTTCTTATCAATAAAAAAGGGATGGAGTTGACACATATTATTTTGATCACTATGAACTCTAACAAGTCTTAGAGTCTTAACAAGAGGATTGCTTGTGTATAAGAAGGATGTATCACTCTCAGTACACTTTACCTAAAATAAATTGCATTGTGTATTTGTCTCATATAAATTGAGATATTGTTGTGTTTTCTAACTTTTGATCTGTCTAAAATTTAAAAAAAGTTTTTCTCGATAAGGAAGTCCTTATCTTATAAGGTTAAAGCTTAACCATTTTAGAGTTAAAATGTATTTTTTTTTTAATATTGGGAATACATCTTACATATAAGTTTATAATCCTTTATATTGGGATAAAAAATAATTTTTTTGGTATTTCTTTTAAACATAGATTAAATTCTCATTACTTTAATAAACTGGTTACTAAATCTAAAAATTCATGAAAAAATAAAGACTATTTTTGTGATTTTTTTAATATGCTAAAATATGTAAATATACTTTATTTTTGAGAGACTTGTCCATATGTAATAAAAATATTTAAATGCATTTTTTTAAAAGAAAATTTTTATTGTTTTTGCAAAAAAAAAAACTTATTTATTTAATACTGATTGTGTGGAGGTCGCCATTTTAAATATCAAATATGAGAGAGTAAAAAAAAACAAGAAACTCAAAATTAATTACAAAATGATCTTTCAAAACTTTAAAAATATATTAAAATTAGACTAAAACTATGTTTGGAAAAACACTACAAAAAATAGAAATGCAAAGTTTGAAATTTTTCTTAGGGCATATTTGCAAAACAAGCCTCATGAATTCAAAAATTGTATTTTCCTTTGATAAAATTTTTATCAAGCTAAACATGGCCTTAACGCCTTTCATAGGCTTAGCCCAGCCCGCGTGGCTGGGCTCTCTAGCTGAAACTAAAACCAACACATCTAATCCAGCTTGTGCTAGGATCCAAGTACAAACAAAGCATTCATTAGCCCATATCACACATATAAAACCCAAATAAAATTTAGAGACTCTAAATTAAATGCCAGCCCAATTATTAAAGTCTATCCATAGGAAAAAAAAACGAAATGGGCTCAGTGAATGACTTTGCCCAAAACAAAAATAATTCAAAGAAGAAGGGCCCATGGTGTTGCCCGAGAAAAACGTTATAGCCCAAGAGAGATTTAAGGCCTGATGAAAAACAAAAGCTAACATGAAATTTTGTTCTTGAAAATTTAAAGTAATTAAAAAATAAGAGCCCAGCCCAGAACTCACTATAAGACTTCAAAACACCAATCATATACATAGCTAGCGAACGTTGTACCTTCCATGAAGATCGAAGGAAAGCTAAGACTGCTGAAGGAATAATGTGCTACTGTGGTTCACGATCTTGCTGGTCTGAGAGGAGTAACCTCTGCTGCTGCTGCTCAAATGAAGCTGATGGCGTGAATGAGGAGAACAAACCTCTGCTGACGGTGGAGTTGCTGAGAGAGATATGACGTCCGGTCACAGCATGAGGAGCACAACCTCTGCTAGCGAGACTGACGAGAGGTAGCTGGTCTTGGAATTTCTGCTACTCATGGTGAAGGATTTCGTTGCTGCTCAGGAGGAGACTTCGCTGGTATTGGACTGCTTGGGTTAGGGTTTTGTGAGATTTTAATGGGAGAGATCGATGAGGAGGTTCTTGGGCTCTTGGGTTGACGAGAACTCGACCCTTGATATTAAAAAATAGATCCCAGCCATTTATTAAAGTTTAAGACAAAAGCTTGTCCTAAAACTGACAAGGGAGGACACAAGATTAATATTTTTGTAAAAAAAAAACAGTTCTGCTTAGTGTTTTTAGAAGAGAATTTGTAGTTGTTTTTAATGCAATAAAAACTGGAACTTTGGTTTAGAGTGAAGTAAAAAAATCATGGCATAAGTTGATATAAGATTTGTATGGTATGGAAAAGAGGTGAGGGAACAATTAGGACTAAAAGGTGAGCACTTAAGCATCTTTGTTTATTTTTTTTTTTGTTTTAGGAGAAGAAAACAATAAATAATGAAATTATGGTATTTCTCAATTTAGTTTTTGAACCCTTGATACTTTGCAATGGAGTGCCCAATCAGCCATAATCTTTTGTATTTTTTGCAATTTCATCCTTATCTTTCTTCAACCCGACTCTTAAATGTTAGCGTATTTTACAAATTAGTCATTGGTTTTAGATTTCTTCAATGTGGTTCTCAATTGAACTTCATACATCAAATTTATTTCAATTTAGTCCCATGATTACACCAATTTAGCATTTCAAAGTTTTAATTATGTCTCTAATCTTTCAATCTTTGCGAATTGATCTGAATTAGGCCTCTAAACTTTATTTTTTAATTGAGTCCTTGATTGAATCCACAAAACCCATTAGAAGTTTAATTAAATCATTGAACTTAATTAACTTTTACAATTTTTGTCCAATTAACTTTCAAACTTAATTTTTCTTCAATTAAGTCCTTAAATAAGTTAATTAAACTTGTTAGAAGTTTACTTAATTCCTTAGACTTAATTAATTCTTTCAATTTTGATCAAGTTTGGATTTCAACCTCAATTTTCTTCCTTTCTTCATCTTAACTTGTCAAAACATCTCAATCTAACTATTCTTATAGTATTTTGATCTTTTGTTGTTTGAAAGCTTATCTTCTTGTGTCTCAAAAATAATTTTAAATTTTATATCTTTTATTTTTTTGGATTTTTAATTAAAAAATATACACTTTTTATAAAACAAATTTGGAGGTACAAAATTGAGTTATATAGGAAGTGAGAAAAAGAAAGTCGTTGCTGTGGAGAGAGACAGAAATGGTCGTTGATCTAGGGCTAGAGAAAGATGGGTGATGTATTGCTGATATGGGTGTTTTTTTTGCTGCGAGGAGAGAGAGGAAGGTTGTAGAAGGTGGTGAGAGCGAAGATAGAGGTGGTTGAGGAGGAAAAAAAAAAGGGAGAGGAAAATGATTTTTAGGTCTAAATTTCTAATGAAATCACAAATAACATCAGCTAAATAAGAGTTATAAATGCTATTTACAATATGTTGCAAATAATATATGCTATTTATGAAACTATACTAGATCCCAAATTAAAATCTAGACATGAAGAGATGGAAATAAGAGGCAAAAAGTTGCATGATTTCGACGTTACCTTTTTTGATCAACAACCTGATTAAATTCGAAGGCAGATGTGATCTGTAAGCTCACCACGTGGATTTTTGTAATCTAAGCTCCTTTAGACTTTCCCGGTTATCTTTTTAGCTGAAGCCCTCTTGTGCTCAGGTTGTCTTGTCAAATTCTACACCGAAACAATTTCATGCAAGACTTTTAATTAGCCATGCCTTCATAATTTGGGGAAAGAAAAGCTTCCATCTTCCGTTTTCTTCACCTGCCTGATAGAAAACAAGAAAGGTACTGAAAACAGGAAAAAAATGACTTCGTGTTTAACACAGCTGAAATATGCAAAGCATTTTGATGTGACTGGAAAAAAATAATCAAGAGAAAGATAGTGGACGCTTTGTATGGATGGATAAAACTAAATGTTTAAGAAGGGTAAAATAATAAAACCTAATTATTATTATTTTTTTTTATAAAAAAAAACTAATGTTGAATTATGAGATTGAAATAATTAAAAAAACAACAATTATATGGCAAAAAAAAGCCTCCAATGGCCTTAAGATTTGTGAGACTCGAACTAGTGATCTTTAAAGAGTAAATTTAGAATCTGACCAGTTGAACTACACCCTTCAAGATTCATTTCTTTGTTTTCTTAATTCTATATGTTATGATATCACTGTTTTTTTTTCTTTTAAATTATAACGCTGTAAAAAAAGATTAAGATGAGAAAGCATTGAAAAAAGAAGAAACAAATAGTTCACTAAGTTCTTACAAAGTTATGACATGTTAATTGCCATAGTAAATATATGTTTACATGTGTGTTCCCAACTCTAAAACAAAGAAACTAGAACATCAGTTGTTTCTTCTTCTTTTTAATTTTTCTAATTGTTTCATTTTTATTATGAATTCATTGTTGATCATCATTGATATAAATTTCATGTTATATTTATGTTTGTTTCTCTCTCTTTTTATATTTTTATAAGAAGATAATATAATTGAAAGAATTTATTGACTAATTCGTAGCTAACATGTAATCCATAAGAAGGTAATGAAGTTCATTTTTTTTTTAATGTTAGTGAAAATGATAAGATGCTTAGTCAATGTCATTGTTATATTCGGAGGGTTAATATTCATACCAAATATAAGCTAGAGCGAGTAAGATTTATTATTATGTTATTTATTTATTTTTGAGGTTTTTAATATTGATGTTAGGGAAGATTGATATGTTTGTATTTTCATAGAAGGAGCTTTAGTTGTAGAAGCAGAATGGGAGGAAGAGTAAGGAGAGTTTTGAGCTATCATTTGCTAATGACTTTTAAAAATAAAAGTGATGAAGATGAGGGTGAAAATAGTCTGAAATCACATAGTTTTGCATAGAAAGTTATTTACTTTGTTTGTTAATGTTAATGATGAAGATGAGGGTGAAAATAGTCTGAAATCACATAGTTTTGCATAGAAAGTTATTTACTTTGTTTGTTAATGATGAAGATACAAAATGTTATATTTTTCTCCCTTAAAGTTTAATATTTTATACTTATTTAATGTTTAAATGTACTCATTATTTTTATATTTTGATTTAGGATCCAAATGGAGGCGTTAAGGGCAAAACAAAGCTAATTTAACAATTTTAGATAATTTCAACACAACTTCGTAATTTAGACATAACTCTTTCATCTGAACTTTGATTGAGATGGCTCAAAATGTTATGGAATCCAAGAAACAGATACATGTTTTAAGTATTGATAGATACTAACTACATTGAGGTCAAAATGCTATGGAACCCTTAGGAACAAATTTACACCTATATTGCCAACATGCTGGAACGTCCTTGGGCATGCAACTCTATTACGATTTGATTTATTTTTAGAAGCTTTTAGACTTGGTGCATGAATTTCAGCTGAATACATCATTTTCTTTGTTATATTAAAAAACAAATAGCAATTAAAAGAATAAGAGATAAATTTAATATATATATATATATATAAACAACCTAATCTAAAAGGAAGAAATTGAAAATAAAAATTAATCAAAAAAAAGAATCCAAAACAATCAAAGATTAATCAAAAGAATTAAGACTATAATTGAAATAAAAATAAAATGAAAGGACACATTTCTTTTTTTGTTTGGCTAGCAGGCACCCCAATGGCATGAGAGAGAAAAGAAGGGCAAAGAAAAAACTTGATTGCTGCCAAATCATCAAGAACCACCATACATGAGTCAGCCCAATGAAAGCATCACCACTCATCGAATCCAATGACATGGTGATCTACCATTTTTGGCCACCAAAAAATGTTTCATATGCTGCTTGAATGTGATGGCTCCTCCCCACATGCAAGCACGTTCTCTCAAGATACCTTGCAATTTTTTTATATTAATTTGATACCTCTAAAAAAACCAAATTAACCTTTTCACATTATTTATAATGTAAAAATTAATGAGGAGAAAACGTTCAAAAAGCCCTTAAATGGTAGTATATAAGATTTTGTTCATAAGGGCTTAGAAGTAATTAAACTTTATATTAAAAATCAATTTAAGGAAAAACCCTTCCATGGTAGTCTAAAAAACTGTCAGTAGTAATTACATTGTGCAATCAAAAGACAAAATAACCAAATAACCCTTCAATGAAAGGTATTTTTTTTTTGTCTTTCTTTGAAATGTATTATAGTATTTGCACTATTTATTTTTTGTTTGAAATTTGTAATCTAATCAACAAAAAAATAACAATAATTATTGAATTCCTATGAAAAGACGATCCAACACCTCAAACCAAGGCTAATATTTTGAGCGGAGAAGCAAAATAATTATTTCATTATAGTAATCCATAATAATCTATGTCTCTTACTATGAAAAATAATAATAATCATTGAATCCCTATGCTAAGATGATCCAAACCCCTCAAACCATGACTAATTTTTTATGAGTAGAGGGGAGAATAATTATTTTACTATAGTTTTCCATTGTGATCTATGTTTATTAGTACATTGAAATGGCCATGCCCTTTAAAGTTTCTTTTAATTTTATTATCATTTAAAACTTTTAACGAAAACTCTGGACCACACTATTTAATTCTCTGGACCACACTATTTAATTTTGGTTCCAAACTTTCACATTAAGGGGCATTAGATTTTTTTTTTTTCCCTCTGCATTTGCATCAACATGAAGCATTCTTGATTGAATTCCAAGATGGCTTTGTGTAATCTTTTCCATGGAATTCTCCTTTTATGCATGAGCTTCAGCTCGGAAACTGCTATAGCAGCTACTTTTTCAAATGTGTCCGATCGACTTGCTTTACTAGACTTCAGGAGACTGATAACTCAAGATCCACACAAAATCATGAGTTCATGGAATGATTCAATCCATTTCTGCAATTGGGTTGGTGTTTCAAGCAGCTCATCTATTGGAAGAGTTGTAACTTTGAACCTGGAGTCTGAGAGTTTGGTTGGCTCTATACCGCCTTCTGTAGGAAATCTTACATATCTGACAGGCATCAACCTGCGATACAACAGCTTCCATGGTGAACTTCCTGAAGAGCTGGGTCGTCTATCGCGCTTGCAGCATATCAACGTCACCTTCAATTCCTTTGGTGGGAAGATTCCCGCTAATCTCACTTACTGCACAGAACTTACTGTATTTAGTGTTGCTGTCAACAAGCTTACTGGGGAGATTCCACAACAGCTTAGTTCATTGACAAAGTTGGTCATCCTGGATTTTGGAGGTAATCACTTTACAGGAAACATCCCATCTTGGATAGGGAACTTTTCTTCTCTCTTTGCTCTGTCACTTCCACTGAATAATCTACGAGGAAGCATACCAAATGAACTTGGCCAGCTAACTGGATTGGGTTATTTTCAAGTTTATGGCAATCATTTGTCTGGTACGATTCCAACTTCAATTTTTAATATTTCTTCTATATACTACTTCTCTGTTGCTCAAAACCAGCTGCACGGGCAGTTACCCCCCAATGTAGGTGTGACTCTTCCTGCCTTGGAAATATTTGCTGGGGGTGTTAACTATTTTACAGGACCCATACCTGTATCACTGTCAAATGCTTCTAGACTTCAGATTCTTGATTTTTCTATAAATGGTCTCACTGGAACTATTCCGAAAAATCTAGGAATCTTGAAAAGTTTGGTTAGACTCAATTTTGGTCTTAACAACCTAGGAAACGGGGAAGTGGATGGTTTGAATTTTCTTAGTTCTTTGGCCAACTGCACCAGCCTAGAGGTGTTAGGTCTTTCAGAAAACAATTTCGGAGGAGAATTGCATAACTCCATAGGGAACCTTTCAACCCGATTAAAAAGTTTACATTTAGGACAGAATCTGATCCATGGAAACATCCCTGCTGAGATTGAGAACCTAGTATACTTGAACCTCCTGGGATTGGAAGGTAACTACCTGACTGGCAGTGTTCCTGATCTTATCGGGAAGCAGAAGAAATTAGAGGGTTTGCATTTGAATGTCAACAGATTCTCCGGATCAATCCCATCAGCCCTTGGTAACTTGACCAGATTGACTAGGCTTTTCTTGGAGGAAAACAGATTCGAAGGAAACATACCTTCAAGTCTTGGAAACTGCAGAAGCCTGCAAAATCTGAATCTTTCGAGCAACAATCTGAACGGAACCATACCCGAAGAGGTTCTTGGTCTTTCATCTCTCTCAATTTCTTTGGTTATGTCTAATAATTCCTTGACTGGTTCCCTATCATTAAAAGTAGGTAACCTACACAATCTCGTGGAGTTGGACATATCAGGAAACAAATTGTCAGGTACAATTCCTAGTACACTCGGCAGTTGTATCAGTTTAGAACGCCTTCATTTAGAGGGGAACAAGTTTGAAGGGCCGATTCCAGAATCTTTGGAAACTTTGAGAGGTTTGGAAGAACTAGATCTGTCAGAAAATAATTTAACTGGGAGGGTCCCTGAATTTCTTGGCAGGTTTTCAGTTCTCGGGCATCTCAATCTTTCTCATAATAATTTAGAGGGGGAAGTGTCAAGAGATGGTATATTTGCAAATGCAAGTGCCTTCTCAGTAGTTGGAAATGATAAGCTCTGTGGTGGTATCCCAGAATTGCATTTACCTCCATGCTCCAGGAAAAAACCCAGAGAACCTCTTTCCTTCAAGGTAGTAATACCAGCAACAATTGCAGCAGTATTCATTTCTGTTCTATTGTGCTCTCTGTCAATTTTTTGTATCAGAAGAAAGCTACCAAGGAATTCCAACACACCTACCCCTGAGGAGCAGCAAGTAGGTGTTTCATACTCGGAACTCATAAAATCAACCAATGGATTCGCTGCTGAAAACTTGATTGGTTCTGGAAGTTTTGGATCTGTATACAAAGGAATTCTTTCTGGTGAGGGAACAATTGTTGCGATTAAGATTATGAACCTTCTTCAGAAAGGTGCTTCAAAAAGTTTCATTGATGAATGTAATGCTTTAAGAAGCATAAGGCATCGTAATCTCCTGAAGATCATCACTGCTTGCTCGACCGTTGATCATCAAGGTAATGATTTCAAAGGTCTTGTTTTTGAGTTCATGTCTAATGGCAATCTAGACCAGTGGCTACATCCAAAAACTGAACAGCAATATCGAACTAAGAAATTGAGCTTTACTCAAAGACTGAATATTGCCATCGATGTTGCTTCTGCATTGGATTATCTCCATCACCATTGTGAAACCACAATCGTTCATTGTGATTTAAAGCCAAGCAACGTGCTCCTTGATGACGATATGACAGCCCACGTTGGTGACTTTGGATTAGCTAAATTCCTTTCCGAAGCATCCAAGAATCCCTCTATAAATCAAACAATTTCTGCAGCTTTAAAGGGTTCAATTGGCTACATCCCTCCAGGTATGGGTCGTAACCTGACGAATCATCTAGAACTCATGATTGCTAATTTTATCCCTAAATCGGGACTACTTTTGAACAACTCTCTGCTGAAAAGTTTTGTAGCCTTTAAAAAAGTTGCTAAAATCTATGAAACATTCTTTTGTGCATTACAGTTCATCTGCTTTGTTTATCTTAGTGTCTAAATTAGAATTGCACATGAATCTCTCCAAATGATAGTATACTGCCACTTGCAGAGTATGGGATGAGAGGCGAAGTTTCTGTACTTGGAGATATTTACAGCTATGGAATACTACTGCTAGAGATGTTCACAGGAAAAAGACCTACTGATGACATGTTCGAAGGTGATCTAAATATTCACAAGTTTGCTGATATGGCTTTCCCTGGCAATGTCATGGCTATCATTGACCCATCGATGCTAGCTGAAGAAGAGATTTATGAGAATGAGGTAAATGAACATGGCATAGAAGAAAGAACAATAATCCACAATAATGATTTTCAAGTCAACAGGACAAGCAACATTGAGGAATGCCTGGTGTCTCTTATGGAAATCGGACTCTCATGCTCTAACAAATCACCTGGGAAACGGATGGCGATGAACATAGTTGTGAATAAATTGCAAGTAATCAGAGATTCATTCTTTAGATCTATTAACATGTTAGGTAAGAATGTTGCTGTATATTTTAAATGAACATAGTGTGAACTCGTAGCTTAGGCTGGACTGTCAGCTTAGTTATTACGAGGTAAAAAACTCTCATGTTGTCATTGTATTTCTACCACTATGTGATATTGCTATGTGTCTGACTATGATTGGCGCAATCTAAGGTTCATCCCACTTTAGATTTCCTCACTACGATAATAATGATCCATCTACTTGCTATTATCAAGGGTGTTGTTACTTATTTTTTATCATATAAAAAATTAAGAAAAAAAAATCAAAATATAAAAGGATATACATGAAAAAAATTTTAGAAGATTGTCCAAGTTGGTGGTGAAGAAACAAAATGACAAGTAAAAAAGTTAGAGAGTCAAAATATATAAGATTGACAAAATTGGCAACCCATTTCTAATTGACAAGGGGCCTTATTAGTGAAAATATTTTTATTTGGGGTAAAGAAATACAAATTTGAATAAGGATTCAATGAGAAGTTTGGATGACTTAATTAATCTTATTGAGGACTTGATTGCAAGAAAAATCAATTTTTGGAGTCAATTTGGGTATTATTGGAATAAATTAAAGTCTAGGGACTTAATTGGTTTTTTAGAAGGTTTAATTGAATGAATCAGGGGCTTAATTGTAAGAATATTGAAGTTTCATGGGATATTAGGGACTTGATTAAATAAATCTAAAATCAATGACCAAATTGAAAAAGACATTTGCTTGTAGGGGCTGAAATTGACCAAATTAGGAGTTAAATTGAATAAAATTAAAAGTTTGATAGTCAATCAAGAATCCAAATGCACAAATCAAAAACTAAGGACCACAATGAAAATAACAATGAACTTTAGAGCTAATGATTGAGTTTAATAGATGTGAAATTGTATGAAATTAAAAGTTTGAGAAGCAATCACGAGTGCAATTAATATTATAATATTTAGCAGTTTTACCGACGGATATTTTTCATCGACATAAGATGATCATTCTGTTTGTAAAAATTTTACCGACTATACACACACATTGTAATGCAACTTTAACAAAAAGACCCTGTTTGAAAACTGTCATCTTTAGTATTGAAACAATATTCTTACTATTTTACCTCTCATTTAAAAAAAATTTATAATGAGGGTATTATTGTTATTTCCATACTTATTAATCTAATCAAATTGGTTATGGTAGATAGATATTTTTTTTTTATGTTTAGTTTAGTTAAGTTACTTAATCTTGGATGCCAATAAAAAAAAAAAACTAGGGATTTTTAGTCTTTTAAATTGTTTCAGCACAATAAATTTACTTTATTGCCCTATAATTCCCATGTTATATTAGGGGCGAGATGATTATTTCATGAGCATAGAAATTATTAAAAAAATAAAGTTGGCATGTGCATAGTAACTGCCAGATTCGAATGATGCATGCAACATTGTTTGATGGTCGAACACTAGCTTCCAAGGTGCTAGTTGAATCGCCTTAGTGGCATTTTCGGGTGACGCATGTTGTTAAAGTGTTGCTAGTTTGGCATCTGTGACCCTTTCTTTTTTTTATTTTTTTATTTTTTCTTTTCAAATTTTCAGGACAACTCTTTAGTTTTTTTTTTTCATTTCAATTTGCTTTATGTTCTTTTAATTACTATTTGTTTTATTTTAAATAATTTATCAAATTTGATTTTTTTTTTCCATTTCATCCCCTTTGATTTTTTTATTTGTCAGATTTGACTCTATTTTTTCGATTGCGATTTATTTTTATTTAAGATAATTTTTAATTTTTTTTTACAATTTCATTATCTTTTAGCTTTTATCCTTTTTTATATCAAACTTGATCTTTTTTTATTGCTATTCTTTTTGTCTTGAAAATATTTTAAAATTGATATATTTTTTTGAATTCATCCCTCATTATTAAATTGGTTGGATGTTGAGCTTCTTGATTAAACTCAGGTTTGAGATTTAACAAATTGCAGGTTTAAAAGATTAACCTAAGTCTAAAATGTTCACATGAGTTTATTTTTTAAAACTTTTTTTTTTCAATTTCATCATATTTTTAAGCTCATTCTTATATAAAGATCACATGACCCATTGTTTAAAAATTTAGACCAACTCGGCGAGTATATTCATACCCCTCGTTTTTCGGTGTTTATTTATTGAAGATTGATCCGTATTTTTTTGTGTTGAATTTTCATTGATTTTAAAAATAACATTGGTTATGACATGTGTTTTATCGGTCTCAATTAAATTTATTTTTTTTTAAAATTTTTTTTTAATTAAATTAAATTAATTGATCGAATATAAGCATTAGATGCTTACTTCGTAGAATTTTGCTTGGTTTGCTTTCTGGATCACTGCTTTGACAACACAAGCGGTCTCTTTTAATTACTCAGATCGATACAGTAGGTTGATCCAAACTCATTTTTTCATTCGGTGTTTATTTGAATTGGAGATTGGTCTAGATTTTTTTTTTCACTTTCTATGTGATTTTTTAGTGATTTTAAAAATAGCACGTGTTATCTTGGATTTTTTTTTGTCTATATTGAATTTATTTTTTTATAAAAATAATCTTGTTTTTTAATTAAATTAAATTGAATAATTAAATATAAATATTAGATTATTTTTTTATGATATTTTGTTTGATTTTTTTTCTAAATCGCTGCTCTGATAATGTGTACAATCTCTTTTAGTTACCAAAGTTTTAAATTATTCTTACTTATTCAAAAATATTAGTATCACTGAATATTTTCTTATACCAGAAATTTTTTTTATTTCCCTATATACAATAAGTGGACCGTCCAAAGAATTAAAAGCCTGAGCGTTGCCCAAATGGTGGCCTTCGTGGGCTCTGAGCTAACGGACTAAAAATCCTCATCCAGGCTGTGGCCGAACGAGCCAGGCCATAAACGCTCTCTCTTCCCGCGTAGACTTTTATTTATAGAAGGACACACCTCAACTTACATTTCTATCGCTCACTAAAATTGCTTAATGATTCACTCATTTAGTTAATATAGTAGACGAGAATATAGTTGAAATTTTATATATAGAATATAGTTGAAATTTTATATATAGAATATAGTTGAAATTTTATATATATATATATATATATATATATATATATATATTTTAAATTATTTTTTATTTAAAGTTTATTTTTTTATTTTTTTAAATCGTTTTAATATATTAATATTAAAAATAATTTTTTAAAAATAAAAAATAATATTTTAATATATTTCTAAATAAAATATATTTTAAATCACAATTATTACCCCACCACTCATATATTTCTCTCTTGCACTTAGACAAATGTCTTCGGCACACACTCACCATTCTTTTATGCGCACTAACACAAGTACTTCCTTACATATTTGTGTTAAGAAAAAAAAACTACAGAAGATTAGAGATTCACTGTGAACACAAATTCATGGAACTTTAGATTTTAATAGTATAATTATATTTTTATTTTTCGTTATCGTAGACAACTGAGTTGTTTTAGGAAGGTGTTTTGGATTTATTTTTTTTTTGTCTTGCTCATCCAACTTTTTTTCCTAGCACACATATTTCCACATTCTCCTCTCTCTCTCTCTCTCTCTCTCTCTCTCTCTCTCTCTCTCTCTCTCTCTCTCTCTCTCTCTCTCTCTCTCTCTCTCTCTCTCTCTCTCTCTCTCTCTCTCTCTCTCTCTCTCTCTCTCTCTCTCTCTCCTCTCTCTCTCTCTCTCTCTCTCTCTCTCTCTCTCTCCCTCCCTCCCTCTCTCTCTCTCTCTCTCTCTCTCTCTCTCTCTCTCTCTCTCTCTCTCTCTCTCTCCTCTCTCTCTCTCTCTCTCTCTCTTCTCTCTCTCTCTCTCTCTCTCTCTCTCTCTCTCTCTCTCTCTCTCTCTCTCTCTCTCTCTCTCTCTCTCTCTCGATTGTTAGATTTCTAGGGTTTACATATCCCTAACTCACTTTTTTCTCCATTATCTGATATGACTAATTTATATTGTTAAGCTTTTAGGGTTTATGATTCAAGTTCCCCAGGAGGCGTAGCGTGATGGTAAAAGACTTGATATTTGCACAGCAGGTCTCGATTTCGAGTCAGGGCGTACACCTCTTGTAAGAATTTAGGATAGTCGAGGTTTTACTAGCTCACCTAGTCCCACAAAGTACGCTTTCCGGGGGGTGGATTTTCCTCGAATAAAAAAAAAAGTTCATGGTTCAAGGACAGGCCATAAAAAATGGAAGAAGCTATAACAAGAGAGCCACACTAATTAATAGGTGTGACGATGAATGGCGATGATAATTCAATTGTCTTTTTTCTTCACCGTATTTTATTTCTTTTTCCCATAAAATAAGTCATAAAAGAGATAAAAGAGTCCAGTGGTAATGAGAAATGCACCACCAAGACCATGACTTTTAGAGGAAGGACCAACACCTATATATAAGCATAGTAAAACAAAATTGGTGTTCATACTTTTTATAAATATTTTTCCTTCTTTTCATGATAATTTACCTATCAATTTAGGGTGATGGTTTTTGTTTGACTTTCTAACCTTTGTCTATGTATTGATTTTCAAAAAACATGTTTTTAAACCATCACGAGGTACTCAATTCTCTCTATTTGTGTTTTTAGGCCCGAGGTTAACAAGTTTTAGTTAAAAGACCTTCAATTCTGTGTAAGTTCATATTCATGTATTATTTTGATTTTATTAATTTTATCAATGATTTCATGATATTATTAAATCCTCTATAAAAATCTCTTGATGATGGTGCAACTTTTATAATTCCCATATTAATTTTACTTATCTGATCACAAAGAGTGTGACTTTCTATCTATCTTTATTGTTTTTTGCTTGCATCATACTTTAGATTAAATTTTGTGAATTTGTTTTAAGCCAACATGCATAGGTTTGGATTATGAGATTCTAAATTGGCTACGGTGTTCATCTTCCTCGGTCTTTAAGCAATAGCAAAAGGTAAACAAGCTTCTTTTTTTTTTAATTAGCATGGGTGTCCAAGTTAGTTTGTGCGCACCTCGACTAATCCTATATGCCTTAAAGTTAACGACCATGTAAGCCTCCAATGGCCTTAAGATTTGTGAGACTCAAACTAGTGATCTTTAAAGAGCAAATTTAGAACCTGACCAGTTGAACTACACCCTTCAAGATTCATTTCTTTGTTTTCTTAATTCTATATGTTATGATATCACTGTTTTTTTTTCTTTTAAATTATAACGCTGTAAAAAAAGATTAAGATGAGAAGCATTGAAAAAAGAAGAAACAAATAGTTCACTAAGTTCTTACAAAGTTATGACATGTTAATTGCCATAGTAAATATATGTTTACATGTGTTCCCAACTCTAAAACAAAGAAACTAGAACATCAGTTGTTTCTTCTTCTTTTTAATTTTTCTAATTGTTTAATTTTTATTATGAATTCATTGTTGATCATCATTGATATAAATTTCATGTTATATTTATGTTTGTTTCTCTCTCTTTTTATATTTTTATAAGAAGATAATATAATTGAAAGAATTTATTGACTAATTCGTAGCTAACATGTAATCCATAAGAAGGTAATGAAGTTCACTTTTTTTTTTAATGTTAGTGAAAATGATAAGATGCTTAGTCAATGTCATTGTTATATTCGGAGGGTTAATATTCATACCAAATATAAGCTAGAGCGAGTAAGTTATTTATTTATTTTTGAGGTTTTTAATATTGATGTCAGGGAAGATTGATATGTTTGTATTTTCATAGAAGGAGCTTTAGTTGTAGAAGCAGAATGAGAGGAAGAGTAAGGAGAGTTTTGAGCTATCATTTGCTAATGACTTTTAAAAATAAAAGTGATGAAAATAAGGGTGAAAATAGTCTGAAATCACATAGTTTTGCATAGAAAGTTATTTACTTTGTTTGTTAATGATGAAGATACAAAATGTTATATTTTTCTCCCTTAAAGTTTAATATTTTATACTTATTTAATGTCTAAATGTACTCATTATTTTTATATTTTGATTTAGGATCCAAATGGAGGCGTTAAGGGCAAAACAAAGCTAATTTAACAATTTTAGATAATTTCAACACAACTTCGTAATTTGGACATAACTCTTTCATCTGAACTTTGATTGAGATGACTCAAAATGTTATGGAATCCAAGAAACAGATACATGTTTTAAGTATTGATAGATACTAACTACATTGAGGTCAAAATGCTATGGAACCCTTAGGAACAAATTTACACCTATATTGCCAACATGCTGGAACGTCCTTGGGCATGCAATTCTATTACGATTTGATTTATTTTTAGAAGCTTTTAGACTTGGTGCATGAATTTCAGCTGAATACATCATTTTCTTTGTTATATTAAAAAACAAATAGCAATTAAAAGAATAAGAGATAAATTTAATATATATATATATATATATATATATATATATATATATATATATATATATATATATAAACAACCTAATCTAAAAGGAAGAAATTGAAAATAAAAATTAATCAAAAAAAGAATCCAAAACAATCAAAGATTAATCAAAAGAATTAAGACTATAATTGAAATAAAAATAAAATGAGAGGACACATTTCTTTTTTTGTTTGGCTAGCGGGCACCCCAATGCCATGAGAGAGAAAAGAGGGGTGAAGAAAAAACTTGATTGCCGCCAAATCATCAAGAACCACCATACATGAGTCAGCCCAATGAAAGCATCACCACTCATCGAATCCGATGACATGGTGATCTAGCATTTTTGGCCACCAAAAAATGTTTCATATGCTGCTTAAATGTGATGGCTCCTCCCTACATGCAAGCACGTTCTCTCAAGATACCTTGCAATTTTTTTTTATATTAATTTGATACCTCTAAAAAAACCAAACTAACCTTTTCACATTATTTATAATGTAAAAATTAATGAGTAGAAAACATTCAAAAAGCCCTTAAATTGTAGCATATAAGATTTTGTTCATAAGGGCTTAGAAGTAATTAAACTTTATATTAAAAATCAATTTAAGGAAAAACCCTTCCATGGTAGTCTAAAAAACTGTCTGTAGTAATTACATTGTGCAATCAAAGACAAAATAACCAAATAACCCTTCAATGAAAGGTATTTATTTTGGTATTTATTTTTTGTCTTTCTTTGAAAGGTATTATAGTATTTGCACTATTTATTTTTTGTTTGAAATTTGTAATCTAATCAACAAAAAATAACAATAATCATTGAATTCCTATGAAAAGACGATCCAACACCTCAAACCAAGGCTAATATTTTGAGTGGAGAAGCAAAATAATTATTTCATTATAGTAATCCATAATAATCTATATCTCTTATTATGAAAAATAATAATAATCATTGAATCCTTATACTAAGATGATCCAAACCCCTCAAACCATGACTAATTTTTTATGAGTAGAGGGGAGAATAATTATTTTACTATAGTTTTCCATTGTGATCTATGTTTATTAGTACATTGAAATGGCCATGCCCTTTAAAGTTTCTTTTAATTTTAATATCATTTAAAACTTTTAATGAAAACTCTGGACCACACTATTTAATTCTCTGGACCACACTATTTAATTTTGGTTCCAAACTTTCACATTAAGGGGCATTAGATTTTTTTTTTCCCTCTGCATTTGCATCAACATGAAGCATTCTTGCTTGAATTCCAAGATGGCTTTGTGTAATCTTTTCCATGGAATTCTCCTTTTATGCATGAGCTTCAGCTCGGAAACTGCTATAGCAGCTACTTCTTCAAATGTGTCCGATCGACTTGCTTTACTAGACTTCAGGAGACTGATAACTCAAGATCCACACAAAATCATGAGTTCATGGAATGACTCAATCCATTTCTGCAATTGGGTTGGTGTTTCATGCAGTTCATCTAATGGAAGAGTTGTAACTTTGAACCTGGAGTCTCAGAGTTTGGTTGGCTCTATACCGCCTTCTGTAGGAAATCTTACATATCTGACAGGCATCAACCTGCGAAACAACAGCTTCCATGGTGAACTTCCTGAAGAGCTGGGTCGTCTATCGCGCTTGCAGCATATCAACGTCACCTTCAATTCCTTTGGTGGGAAGATTCCCGCTAATCTCACTTACTGCACAGAACTTACTGTATTTAGTGTTGCTGTCAACAAGCTTACTGGGGAGATTCCACACCAGCTTAGTTCATTGACAAAGTTGGTCATCCTGGATTTTGGAGGTAATCACTTTACAGGAAACATCCCATCTTGGATAGGGAACTTTTCTTCTCTCTTTGCTCTGTCACTTCCACTGAATAATCTACGAGGAAGCATACCAAATGAACTTGGCCAGCTAACTGGATTGGCTTATTTTCAAGTTTATGGCAATTATTTGTCTGGTACGATTCCAACTTCAATTTTTAATATTTCTTCTATATACTACTTCTCTGTTGCTCAAAACCAGCTGCACGGGCAGTTACCCCCCAATGTAGGTGTGACTCTTCCTGCCTTGGAAATATTTGCTGGGGGTGTTAACTATTTTACAGGACCCATACCTGTATCACTGTCAAATGCTTCTGGACTTCAGATTCTTGATTTTTCTATAAATGGTCTCACTGGAACTATTCCCAAAAATCTAGGAAGCTTGAAAAGTTTGGTTAGACTCAATTTTGGTCTTAACAACCTAGGAAACGGGGAAGTGGATGGTTTGAATTTTCTTAGTTCTTTGGCCAACTGCACCAGCCTGGAGGTGTTAGGTCTTTCAGAAAATAATTTCGGAGGAGAATTGCATAACTCCATAGGGAACCTTTCAACCCGATTAAAAAGTTTACATTTAGGACAGAATCTGATCCATGGAAACTGTTGGGCTATTCCAGAACTCAAACACACATAATTTACGTGGTTCGGCAACTTGCCTACTCCACGGAGCTACTGGTTTGTATTAATGAAACTTACAAACAATACAAACAAAGGAGGAGGAGATAAAACTCTCTCAACTCAACTCTACTCTCTCAAGCTCTCTCTATTCTTCTCTGTTCTCTCTTCTCTCTGTGTTTCTTACGCTGCTCTCTGTGTTCTTCATGCACTGCAAAGCACACACACACACATAGCTATACATATACAATGGATGATTGAAGGGGCATGATTGATGCCCACCGTTGCCTCCACCTTGTGTCCTCCACCATGTGAAAAAGGGGGATTAGGTATTCCCACTTGCACATGGTGGGTCATTGCTGTCTCCATAATACTAACAATCTCCCACTTGGAGACAAGCAATGAAATCATCTTTTATCCTTGAAGGCCAACCAAGTTTTGCACAACTTCGGTTTATCAAGTGTAACTCCTTTGGTTAACATGTCAATTTGGATTCTTGCTTCCACGGACCTTTTCTAGCATTAGTTGCTCGTCATCCAAGCAGTTGTCGGATGAAGTGATATTTGATCCGAATATGCTTCGTCCGGAGTGAAATCTTTGGATTCTTGGCAAGGAAGATTGCACTCGACTGCCGCTATACAAAGTACCTTTTCCATTCAACTTGCCCAATTCCTTCGAGAAACTCTGCGAACCATACTATCTCTTTTGCAGATTCTGAGACTGCAACATATTCAGCTTCTGTTGTTGAAAGAGCGACGATCTTTTGCAAGGTAGAACTCCAAGAAACAGCAGTGCCTCCTAGAGTGTATACATATCCTGTAGTGCTCTTTCTGCTATCAACATCTCCCCGCTAGATCGGCGTCTACAAAGCCTTCAAGTTTCAAACCACCAGCTGTGAAACTAAGACAAGTTTCTGAGGAACCTTTTAAGTACCTCATGATCCATTTGACCGCCTCCCAATGCTGCTTTCCAGGATTGCTCATATATCGGCTTACAACTCCCACTGCATGGGCAATGTCTGGTCTGGTACAGACCATAGCATACATCAAAGAGCCGATAGCTGAGGCGTATGGAATCTTATCCATGTATCCACATTCTTGCTCAGTTTTTGGTGACTGGTCTTTGCTGAGCTTGAAATGATTCCCCAGAGGTGTACTTACTGGTTTAACATTATCCTTACTAAACCTGCTGGGAACCTTCTTGACATACTCTGTTTGTGAAAGCTTTAGTACGCCTTTGTCTTTATCTCTGAAGATTCTCATGCCAAGTATTTGTTTAGCAGCTCCCAGATCCTTCATTTCAAACTGTTTTGACAACTGCTGTTTCAGCTTATCAATCTCCTCAATTTTTGGATCCTGCAATCAACATATCATCTACATATAATAGTAGAATGATGTAGGAGTTGTCAAAATGTTTGACATAGCAACAATGATCAGCTTGGCATCTTGTATACCCGGAACTGCACATGAAGTTATCAAACTTCTTGTACCACTGTCTTGGAGCTTGCTTCAAACCGTATAGGCTTTTCTGTAGCTTGCAGACTTGATTCTCCTTTCCTTGCATTACAAACCCCTCTGGCTGTTGCATGTAAATATCTTCCTCCAAGTCACCATGAAGGAATCTTGTTTTTACATCTAACTGTTCAAGATGTAAATTTTCTGCAGCCTACTATCCCCGAACAACTCGATTGTTGTGAGCTTCACAACTGGAGAAAATATCTCAGAGTAATCAATGCCTTTCTTTTGTTGAAAACCTTTGACAACAAGTCTTGCCTTGAACCGTTTACTTCCGTCATGCTCAGTCTTCACTCTGTAAACCCACTTGTTTTGTAAAGCCTTCTTTCCTTCAGCGGTGTGGTTAGCTCCCAAGTCTTGTTCTTCAAAGAACGAACTCATCTCATCCTTCATGGCTAACTCCCACTTGCTTGAGTTTCCATCTTGTAAGGATTCTTCATAAGTTAGCGGTTCACCACCATCTGTCAACAAAATGTAATTCAGTAAAAGTGTGAACCGTTGCGGGGGCTTTATCGTCCTCGAAGACCTGCGAACAGTTGGTTCAATTGGCTCCGCATCTTCTTGTGTAGTAGCGGGTACAGATATGCTTGAGTCTTCTTGTAAAGACTCTTGATTGTTGTTTCCGCTTTCGGGAACATCGGGAAGGCCTTCTAATCTTATGAATTCAGATCCTTGTGGACTTGTATCTGAATCAGCCTTATCTGTTTCTGCACTTGATCTGTCTTTGTACAGAACTTTCTCATTGAAGATCACGTTCCTGCTTCTGATAATCTTTCTATTCTGATCATCCCAGAACCGATATCCAAATTCTTCATCTCCATAGCCGATGAAGAAACATTTCTTGGATTTGGCATCCAACTTGTTGCGAGCATCAGAATCTATATGAACATAGGAAACACACCCAAAGACCTTTAAATGAGAGAGTTGTACCTCTTTTCCTCTCCATACTTCCTCGGGGCCCCGAACTCCAAAGGAACCGATGGTCCACGGTTGATCAAGTAAATGCGGTATGAAGCTGCGTCAGCCCAGAATGTTTGAGGTAACCCTGAATGCAACCTCATGCTTCTAGCTCGTTCATTGATGGTCCTGTTCATCCGTTCAGCAACGCCATTCTGTTGCGGTGTGCCTGGAACAGTCTTTTCCATTCTGATACCATTGACAGCACAATACTCCTTGAAACCTCCATCAATGTATTCTCCTCCATTATCAGATCTTAAGCATTTCAACTTTAAACCTGATTCAGTCTCAACCATAGCCTTTCATTTCTTGAATGTTTCAAACACATCAGATTTATTTTTCAGAAAGTAGACCCATACCTTCCTGCTGAAATCATCAATGAAAGTCACGTAATACCGAGAACCTCCAAGAGATGCTACTGGAGACGGTCCCCATAAATCCGTGTGTACCGTCTCTAGCTTTCTTGGTTTTAAGGTCCTGCCAACCTTCAAGAAACTGAGCTTCTTCTGTTTTCCAAGAACACAGCTTTCACAAATGTCTAGATCGACATTTTTTAATTCTGCCAGCTTTCCCTTCGATTGAAGTATCTTCATCCCCTTTTGACTCATATGGCCAAGTCTACAGTGCCATAGCTGTGCCTGATTTTCTGCTTCTGTAGTGGCAATGGTGTCTGCAACTCTTGTGGTCATATACAGGGTGCCGGTTTTCTTTCCACGAGCCAAAACCATTGCTCCCTTTGATACCTTCCACATACCTCCAGAAAAAAGGATTGAATGACCACCCGTCATCAAGTTGTCCGACTGAGATCAACTTCTTCTTTAGTCCAGGAACATGCCTTACATTTTGCAAGTTCCATGTAGATCCATTCCATGTCTTGATTTGCACATCTCCTATACCCACAATCTCCATTGGTTGTCCATCGGCCAGATAGACTACACCGTGATCTCCAAAGAACATAGTTTTGCATCATCTCATGGTGTGGTGTACAGTGGAATGAAGCACCTGGAATCAAGAATCCAATCATCAATTGGACTTTGTACAGCAAGAATCAAAGCGTCTTGCACCTCATCCGTGGTAGCATTTGCAGAGTCGCCTCGGTTTTTTTCGGTTTTGTGCAATTCCTCATGAAATGACCAGGTTTGCCACAATTCCAACATTCAACTCGCTTCGGGTCCAAACTTGCTTTTACTTCTATATCTTGATTTTGATCCGCCTCCGGATAAGCCTCTATCATGTCTCCTCCCTCGAGTGTTGATGTTGAGAGCCGATCCCGAGCTTGAACTTTCACCGAGTCTTTCCTTCGCGACTTCTTCACCAAAATCAAGTCTCGAATGTCATCATACTTCGGTTTGGATTTTCCGGTGAATTGCTCACTAGTCGTCCTCATGCCTTCTCAACCGCTTGGAAGTGAAGCTATCAAGATGAGTGCACGAATCTCATCATCAAACTCAATCTCAACAGATGATAATTGATTTGTGATGGTATTGAAGTTGTTGAGGTGTTGCGTACGGAAGTGTTTTCAACCATCTTCAAGTTAAACAACTTTTTCATCAGTGCACTTTATTATTTCTCGATGGCTTCTCATACATCCCAGACAAGGCTTCCATCAATCTTGCAGTGGATCTTTCTTTCGTAACATTGTGAGCAACTCTTCTTGATAAGGATAACCGGACAATGCCCAGAACTTGTCTATCAAGAAGTAACCAATCTTCTTCTTGCATATTTTCTGGTTTACTCCCCAACAAGGGAAGATGAAGTTTCTTCCCATATAGATAATCCTCAATTTGCATTTTCCAGTATCCAAAATCTGTCCCGTCAAATTTTTCAATTCCAGCTGCTTTTATTTCATCTGCCATTTTTACTACTTCTCCGATTTGAATTTCCCAAATCTGACCTTACAGATGTGTCCGGAACAGCTGAAAACCTTGGAAATGACACTGAGATCACCCCAATCGGACTTGGATGGCTCGGATTTTAGCAATCAAAGTTTTGGATTAACGGACGGTGCAGATGCAGCCACGTGTCAGCCAGAGTACCGCCTGCGTCGCACCGGATCAAAAACTCAGTAGCGGTTCTGATGAAGCCACGTGTCAACAGATTAAGTCCTGCGTCACACCGTATCAAAACTCACTAACGGTTCTGATTAAGCCACGTGGCAGAAAATGATGGCCTTCGAGTCGCGACTGGATCAATACTCAAGAGTGGTCCCGATTTAACCACGTGTCAACCGATTGGACTGCGTCGTCACCGGATCAAAACCCTTCAACGGTGATGATGTAGCCACGTGTCGAATATTAGCCTCGCGACACATCGGAACAAAACTTCGGTCGATGGCGTGTCGGTGAGCGTGGCGGTGACGAGGACGTTGGACCGTCACGGATGTGATGACGTGGCGGGTCGGCCCGACCCGTTTTTGCGAAGCCGGGCGAAGATGGAGCGTGGAGCGCGTGGCGCGTTGGTGCGCGTAGGGCGTCCGGGCGTCGTGCGTGGTGGCGGCGTCTGGGGCATGCAGGACGTCGGTTCTTCGCTGGGTTTTCAACAGGGGATTCTTCAGGTTGTCCTCTACACGATGGTATGTTCAAAAAACACGTTTGGAGAACTTTGAATTTTGAGTTTGGATCAAACACCCTCTTTTTCAAGAACAAGCTCTGATACCAGTTGTTGGGCTATTCCAGAACTCAAACACACACAATTTACGTGGTTCGGCAACTTGCCTACTCCACGGAGCTACTGGTTTGTATTAATGAAACTTACAAACAATACAAACAAAGGAGAAGGAGATAAAACTCTCTCAACTCAACTCTACTCTCTCAAGCTCTCTCTATTCTTCTCTGTTCTCTTTTCTCTCTGTGTTTCTTACGCTGCTCTCTGTGTTCTTCATGCACTGCAAAGCACACACACACATAGCTATACATATACAATGGATGATTGAAGGGGCATGATTGATGCCCACCGTTGCCTTCACTTTGTGTCCTCCACCATGTGAAAAAGGGGGATTAGGTATTCCCACTTGCACATGGTGGGTCATTGCTGTCTCCATAATACTAACAGAAACATCCCTGCTGAGATTGAGAACCTAGTTAACTTGAGCCTCCTGGGATTGGAAGGTAACTACCTGACTGGCAGTGTTCCTGATCTTATCGGGAAGCAGAAGAAATTAGAGGGTTTACATTTGAATGTCAACAGATTCTCCGGATCAATCCCATCAGCCCTCGGTAACTTGACCAGATTGACTAGGCTTTTCTTGGAGGAAAACAGATTCGAAGGAAACATACCTTCAAGTCTTGGAAACTGCAGAAGCCTGCAAAATCTGAATCTTTCGAGCAACAATCTGAACGGAACCATACCCGAAGAGGTTCTTGGTCTTTCATCTCTCTCAATTTCTTTGGTTATGTCTAATAATTCCTTGACTGGTTCCCTATCATTAAAAGTAGGTAACCTACACCATCTCGTGGAGTTGGACATATCAGGAAACAAATTGTCAGGTACAATTCCTAGTACACTCGGCAGTTGTATCAGTTTAGAACGCCTTCATTTAGAGGGGAACAAGTTTGAAGGGCCGATTCCAGAATCTTTGGAAACTTTGAGAGGTTTGGAAGAACTAGATCTGTCAGAAAATAATTTAACTGGGAGGGTCCCTGAATTTCTTGGCAGGTTTTCAGTTCTCGGGCATCTCAATCTTTCTCATAATAATTTAGAGGGGGAAGTGTCAAGAGATGGTATATTTGCAAATGCAAGTGCCTTCTCAGTAGTTGGAAATGATAAGCTCTGTGGTGGTATCCCAGAATTGCATTTACCTCCATGCTCCAGGAAAAAACCCAGAGAACCTCTTTCCTTCAAGGTAGTAATACCAGCAACAATTGCAGCAGTATTCATTTCTGTTCTATTGTGCTCTCTGTCAATTTTTTGTATCAGAAGAAAGCTACCAAGGAATTCCAACACACCTACCCCTGAGGAGCAGCAAGTAGGTATTTCATACTCGGAACTCATAAAATCAACCAATGGATTCGCTGCTGAAAACTTGATTGGTTCTGGAAGTTTTGGATCTGTATACAAAGGAATTCTTTCTGGTGAGGGAACAATTGTTGCGATTAAGATTATGAACCTTCTTCAGAAAGGTGCTTCAAAAAGTTTCATTGATGAATGTAATGCTTTAAGAAGCATAAGGCATCGTAATCTCCTGAAGATCATCACTGTTTGCTCGACCGTTGATCATCAAGGTAATGATTTCAAAGTTCTTGTTTTTGAGTTCATGTCTAATGGCAATCTAGACCAGTGGCTACATCCAACAACTGAACAGCAATATCGAACTAAGAAATTGAGCTTTACTCAAAGACTGAATATTGCCATCGATGTTGCTGCTGCATTGGATTATCTCCATCACCATTGTGAAACCACAATCGTTCATTGTGATTTAAAGCCAAGCAACGTGCTCCTTGATGACGATATGACAGCCCACGTTGGTGACTTTGGATTAGCTAAATTCCTTTCCGAAGCATCCAAGAATCCCTCTATAAATCAAACAATTTCTGCAGCTTTAAAGGGTTCAATTGGCTACATCCCTCCAGGTATGGGTCGTAACCTGACGAATCATCTAGAACTCATGATTGCTAATTTTATCCCTAAATCGGGACTACTTTTGAACGTCTCTCTGCTGAAAAGTTTTGTAGCCTTTAAAAAAGTTGCTAAAATCTATGAAACATTCTTTTGTGCATTACAGTTCATCTGCTTTGTTTATCTTAGTGTCTAAATTAGAATTGCATATGAATCTCTCCAAATGATACTATACTGCTACTTGCAGAGTATGGAATGAGAGGCGAAGTTTCTGTACATGGAGATATTTACAGCTATGGAATACTTCTGCTAGAGATGTTCACAGGAAAAAGACCTACCGATGACATGTTCGAAGGTGATCTAAATATTCACAAGTTTGCTGATATGGCTTTCCCTGGCAATGTCATGGCTATCATTGACCCATCGATGCTAGCTGAAGAAGAGATTTATGAGAATGAGATAAATGAACATGGCATAGAAGAAAGAACAATAATCCACAATAATGATTTTCAAGTCAACAGGACAAGCAACATTGAGGAATGCCTGGTGTCTCTTATGGAAATCGGACTCTCATGCTCTAACAAATCACCTGGGAAACGGATGGCGATGAACGTAGTTGTGAATAAATTGCAAGTAATCAGAGATTCATTCTTTAGATCTATTAACATGTTAGGTAAGAACGCTGCTGTATATTTTAAATGAACATAGTGTGAACTCGTAGCTTAGGCTGGACTGTCAGCTTAGTTATTACGAGGTAAAAAACTCTCATGTTGTCATTATATTTCTACCACTATGTGATATTGCTATGTGCCTGACTATGATTGGCGCAATCTAAGGTTCATCCCACTTTAGATTTCCTCAATATGATAATAATGATCCATCTACTTGCTATTATTAAGGGTGTTGTTACTTATTTTTTATTATATAAAAAATCAAGAAAAAAATAGAAAAAAAAATCAAAATATAAAAGGATATATATGAAAAAAATTTAGAAGATTGTCCAAGTTGGTAGTGAAGAAACAAAATGACAAGTGAAAAAGTTAGAAAGGCATAATGTATAAGATTAACAAAATTGGCAACCCAATTCTAATTGATAAAGGGCCCTATTAGTGAAAATATTTTTATTTGGGGTAAAGAAATACAAATTCGAACAAGTAAGGATTTAATGAGAATTTTGGATAGCTTAATTAATCTTATTGAGGACTTGATTGCAAGAAAAATCAATTTTTGGAGTAAATTTGGGTGTTAATTGAAATAAATTAAAGTCTGGAGACTTGATTGGTTTTTTTTATAGGTTTAATTGGATGAATCAAGGGCTTAATTGTAATAATATTAAAGTTTGATGGGCAATTAGAGACTTGATTAAAGAAATCTAAAATCAAGGACTAAACTGAAAAAGACTTGAGATTGTATGGGCTAAAATTGACCAAAATACGAGCCAAATTGAATAAAATTGGAAGTTTGATAGTCAATCAAGGGTCCAATTGCACAAATCAAAAACCATTGACCAAAATGAAAATGACGATGAACTTTAGGGATGATGATTGAGTTTGATAGGGGTGAAATTACATGATATTTAAAGCTTGGAAGGCAATTACGAGCGCAATTAAAGGCAATTGGAAGAACAAAGACTAAAGTAAAAAAATTTCAAATCCCAAATTAAAAACCCTAATTTCTAGGGTTTAACCTAAATGACATGTTGTTCGGCCACTATTTAGCTTCTTCTTTGTCAGTTTTGGTTGATCGAGTGGACATCTTCAAACGAATGAATATGGCGTTTCTAACCACTTCTAGGGCTGTAATCACCACCATTCAATTGAGAAACATCCCATTTACAAAGATCAGTTACTCTCATCAAATGTTTACATTCTATTTTCTTCAACGAACTCAACAACATCTTATCCCTGATCTATCACTGTATTTTCAAATTCTCGGCTAATCAAGTTGGAACCTTTAAATGAATAAATGTTAAATTATAGACCTTCAAATTGAGCAAAAATGGATCCAATCGAAAGGTATGCTTCACTTCTACCAAGTTTAGGTGGTCTTCGATGACATTTACATCGAAGTTGCTCTAGTGAAGTCTCGAAATTGCTACAAACCTCCAAATTGAAATACTCATTTGAGCAAAACCACTCAATTTTTTCTTGTATTCACACTTAAAAATTTCCAGAGGGTTCTTATCAAGGGTCATAAATCTTTCATCCAAAATCAGAATGTGAGGGATGCATGCCTTTATCTCAAAGCAAAAGAAAACCATCTAGGCAAATTTGTTACAAAATCTCTATCCCAAAACAATTGAAGGACATAGGTTCCAACTATTAACATTTATCTAGAACTCTCTTATTTTGATCAAAGGGCTAAGTTTTGATCAATTTGTGTTTGAATCCATCAATAACCCTAGTGAAACCCTATAAATACCCCCTGGAAAATAAAGAAAAATGAGAAAAAGGAAAAAACATGGACACACACACTGTGAAAATATTCTTGTGTAAAGGTTTAAAAGTTTAATATAGAAGGTCGACCAAGCTTTGGAAGGAAAAGATAGTAAGAGAGAAAGAAGGAAATAAAAGAGAAGGAAAATAATAATTCATAGCCAACAAGCTTAGAGAAGATATAACCATGTAAAAGTTCAAGGGTGGAGTTCATGTGACCTGCCTATTCATGTTTTCTTAATGTTTAAACCTCTTTTGATGTTGTTTGAGCTTATCTTGCATTTTTTGGCTTGATTTTGGTGCTGGAATAATCTGATGTTTTTCAGTAGAGTTTGTTTTATTTTTGTTATTGTTTTAAATATGTTTTAAATTGCTCAAGCTTTCGTTATGATAGTTTTATTTTTTATTTTGTTCTTGTTTTAGGCTTACACTAAATGCATGATTTTTGATTTTGATGTTTGTTTGATTCTGTATTTTTAGCCCAATATCATGTTGATGATGTATTTGAGGTATTTTAATTGGTGTTTGAATATGTTTTGTAATAAAATAGTAAGTTGCTTTTGTTTGTGGGTTAAAGATTTTGGAAGCATTTTGATTAATTTGATGTATTTTAATGCAAGTCCATGTTTCATCCAAATATGTTTTGGTATATAGATGTTAAAAATGTCAGGTTTTGAATCCAAATAATATGAATATATTTGTTATTTAGCTTTGATAGTTTTCAACTTTAGAACTTCATGCATGTTATTGAAGTTTTGATGTTATTTAAAAAGTAAAGATTCTGCCTTGTCATAACCCAATTTTAGACCCCCCTAAAATTTCTCATCTTCCTATAATAAATATTTGTCTTTAAAAAATTCAAAAAATTAAAAACTTAAAAAATATTTTGGATCACAAATATACAAGCATTTAATCCATAACTAGTTGAATATCATTAGGATTGAAAATTTGAAAGTGTTGCATAGGAAAAGGCTGAAAATGGACTAAATTGGTTAGAATTGCACAAATTAGAAGTTGGAGGACTAAAAGAGACAAGATGGTGAAGTTTGGGAGTCCATTTATACCAATGGAGAGCTTAATTGAAGAAAATATTAAAGATCAAGGGTCCAATTGAACATGCAAGGGGTGAAACTGAAAAGTTCTTAAGATTGGGATTCAAATCAGGACTTGATTGAAAACTTCTACAAGATAAGGTCTGAAATTGAAAAGAGGCCGAGGGACCAAATTGAAAAACCTAACACCGTCCAATTTACGGTTCATTACCTCTTTCGTTCTTCCTAGCCATACCACAAAAGAACCAGCGTGAGCATGGTTCTCTTGGCTGCATTATCCTCCACACTTCTCACCAAACAGGGCAATAAACATGTCTACCTTACAGCCTTGCATTCGTACTCCAGCCTTCAGCCATAAAATACAAACTTTGCAGCCCTTAAATGCTGCCAAAGCATGCTGCCCATCCAGTCTCTTTGACAGGTACACCATAGTACCAATACAGCTGGAGTTTAATGGAGGGCAGGGATCGACTCAAGGATGGAATGGATTCAATGAGGCTACGAAGACATGGCATAGAAGGTTCTTAAGGCTCTATATAAGGGTGCCCAAGCTCTGATGAAGAGGGGGAGAGTTTTTGAGGGTTTAGATGAAAAACAGAAACGAAAGAGATAGAACAAAAAAGAGAGAAAGTTAGAGAGCAACGCTGGAAAAAAGCTTGGAGAGGAAATCCCATTGGAAATACAGTGAGAGTGATGAGAAGATAGAAGATAGAAGATAGAAGAGACAAGAATGGATAGATGAGGTTACTTTGGTGGTAGCTGATCAACACTGCAACCTCACCTCCAAAGCATTCTAAAATCTTAGAAAGAAGAGAACTAAGAGGAACCATCAACTCATACACTTGAGTGGCAGTAGCAGCAACGCAGTAGTACGTGACCATTGGAAAGGTTGCAACTTTTCATCTTTTGTATTGATGAAGCCTTGATCATTTTATTTCCCTGGATGATGAAACTGTAGGACTGTCATGGTGGTGTCTGCACTCAAAATCATCTAGTTATGGTTTAAAAAAAACAAAAAGAAAAGTGTGATGACGTGTTTTGCAAACCAAGCTGAGATGCCCAGGTTCATTCCATGTCTTAAGTATTTATGTTGGGGTTTTGACCGGTGGATCTTTAAAAGCCTCTTTTCTTCTTCGATTTATTAGTGGCTGTTGGAGAGTTAACGAGCTGACCTCTCGATGAATCCAAGATCTAACTTGCTCCCTGCCAGTTTTTGTGTTCTTTTAAAAGAAAAGAAAAATCCAAAAGATATATTTCGCATATTTTATTATTATTTTTATAATTCTCAAAAAACAAACACAAAAATATTTTACACGCATGCTTGGAGTTTAATAACTGGGCTGACACATGAAAAAAATAAAAAACAAAATTCACTAATATTTTGTTTCGATAAAATCTCCTACAAACAAGGATTAACATCATGATTCTATAAAGCAAAATAGAATAATTTAGAAAAAACACAAACAACAATAACCTTTCATTGAAAGGATGCGATAAGGATAATGTCTATCTTTCTTTAAGCATAATTAATCTAATACATGAATATTTGAGGAAGCCAATGTCTATTTAGGATCTCTAGTTTCCTTAATTACAATATAGTGACTCTAAAATAATCAGTTTATTCATCTTTGACATCCATCACGATGTGACATGCATAATGGAAATAGTTAAAGAGGACACGAAAGATGCAAGGAAAGCTGGAATCAATGATTGGGAAAAAAAAAGTTAAAGGAGCACTACCTTTCATTTGGCTATACTCATACCTTTTACTAAAGGCTATACACATTAAAACAAGGAGGTAAATCTATCTATGATTATGTTGATAAATCTTATTAATCGTTGGTTAGGAATGACTTGACAGAAATTGAAGAACAGTTGGTGGAAAGATATCCGAGTGGTTTAGGACAATCTATCCAGGACGTGGACATTTTAGAGGTATATCAATGGTCTTGATGGTGGAGAAGCAGAAGCAGCAAGCTACTAAGGCTATAAACAAAGGTTTTCAGGCATACCAGTACAATAGAGGAGGGTCCAACAATAATCTGACCAACCTCTCCCAAAAATAGATATCCTCAACAAAATTAATAAACAATTGGTTAGAATTCTTGTTTAGCTTTCAGGATTCGTTGTTATAGTTATGGAGAATTGGGGCATCGAACAAGTAATGTAGTAAACGAAAGAGTCGTCCAGGAAAAAATATGTTGATGGAGGAGCTTATGGATGATGTGGCTAATCCTTTTTATGATGGTTTTGATAGTAGTTAAGATATTTTAAATGGAGATGGCAACACTACTCTAGTTGTTTGAAAGATCATGCTATCATCTAAGGGTGATTTGAAACAAAAATTGGTTGTGCTCTAACATCTTCCAAACAACTTGTATTATGGATGAAAAAGTATGCATTCTAATCATTGACAATGATAATTATGAGAATGTAGTGTCAACTGAAGTAGAGAAGTTGTAGCTTAAAATAAAATAACACCCCACCCCCTACAAAATGAAATAGATAAGTGAAGATAACAAGGTAATCATGGACAAACACTGTTTTGTTTCATTTTTCATAGGTAAAAATTGTTTTGATAATATTTGATATGCTTTGATGGCTATGGATGTGTATCATATACAGTTAGGAAAGGCTTGACAATAAGATAGTAATGTTGTGTTTGATGGGAGGCGTATTACATATACCCTCAATATAAAAAGAAAACATATATTATTGGCAACTAACTAAAAAGGAAGAGGCAATTGTTGAAGGAAATGGTAAGAATAAGTTGTTTTTATCTAGATTTTTGAAGAAGGAAAAGACAAAATAAGAGGTAGGAGAGAGAAAGGAGGTGAAGAGTTTGGAAAGGGTTTGGTGTGGAAAAAGTCATCGATGATTAGTAATGGGACTGTCAAGATTAAGGGTGGTGTTTGGGAATTGATTTTTAACCTACTTTATATGAGTCTATTACACAATAGAGGTCCAAAAATGGTTAACAACATTGACAATATAATGCCCAAAACTCGAGGACGAGTTCTTTCCAACTCGTTAAAAATGATGTAGTCGGGTTTATAGATATTTGAGGTTCTTATCAGTTATATAGGGATTTGCCTCAAACAAGTTATGTGAATGGCATATTAAATGTTTTCATGAGCCAAAGGGATAGGTTTAGACTCAACAGAAAGTTTGATCGCGTCAAATTTGGATAATAGCTTAAAATGGCGATAGTAAGAGATCCGATTGGTGGATCGGGTTCAAATTTTAACATGAGATTCTATAGGTTGTTTTCCTTTGTTAAGCCACTATGTCGCTCATCAGACCATATATCTCCTGAAATTAGGCTTGGAAGTTGTTGTTCAGACCAATTTTGTTATTTTTCCTACTTATTTTTTAAAATTATTTATTTTTGGATTTTATGTTACTTTCCTTTATATTTTAGGATTTTGATGTTGTTTCTTATTTTAGGTTAGTTTTTCTAGTTTATAAATATCATCGTAAACCTCTTTAGGGGCAGACGTGGTCATATTATTATTGCAGAAATTAAATAAAGTTTTAGAGAAATTTGTGTTTTGACCCAAATTCAATCTATTTTCTATTTTTTATTATATGATGTTGTCTTGTTGTTCTTTTGCCTTCATCAATTAAGGGAGTAGAATAGGCCAGATGTGGGCACGGAATCTCCAAGGTCAGGAAGTCAACATGCACTTTATTTCTTTGTTACAACTAAGGCCTCGTTTGTTTGCTGGAAAGTAATTTTCTTTTGAAAAGTTGTTTTCTTGGAAAATAAATTCCTGAAAAGTGAATTATTTTTTGATATTTTGTGGTTTCATGAAAAATAAGTTAGAAAATATTTTGCAGTGTTTGGTTATGTCATCGAAAATGAGCTAGAAAATAACTTAGTAATATTTTTTTCAAGTTTATTAAAATAATTGCCGCACGTGTGTGGCGTCGCAGCGAAAACATCAACCCTCAAAATCAATGTCTAATGTGGTAAATGTGGGGAGACAAGGAATTTTTGTCTTCTATTAATGGAAAAATAGAATGGGAGTCACCATATAGTATTTTGGTTACTAGAAACTCTAACTGGTCTCAGAGATCGGATACGAGGACTGGTTGCGTAAAGGGAAGGTATTAGCACCCCAAATACGTCTAACCTAAGGTAAGCTACATTATTTTATTGTCTGATAAATCTAAATTCTTGTCATGCTTTCTAGCTGTTGGTCCGTTTGTGATTTAAGAAAAGTTCTCCTCGGTAAGGAGCTCCTTATCTTATTGGAAAAAAAAACAAACCGTTCTAACCTCAACAAAAGAATTTAATATCCGGAGTACATCTTACGTATAAAATCATAACCCTAGATATTAAAAGAAAACAAAATAAATTTTTTAAAATTTTTGAAATATTGGCCTAGTTCTTGTAACTTTAATAAACTTGTTATTAAAGCTCAACATGCATGTTAAAACTTTTTTTTAAAAAAAATACAATATGATTTTTTTAATTATTTTTTTAGAGAGACTTGGTCGTATGCATAAAAAAAAATATTTTTTTATTTTTTATTTTTCAATGTCTTGACAAAAACCAAGTATTTTAATACCATATTTTTATCTTTACAATATAAAAATGCAAATCAATATTAATTAAAATACAGTAAAAAAATTACGGAAAATCACAGAGTTTTTAAAATAATTTTATGAATTTTTTTTTTGGGCTGGGTCCAGCCCGGCCCATGTGGCGGGGCTGGGCCCAGCCAATGACCCCGCTGGCTTTAGGATGCAAGTACTTATTGTTTAAGTGAATTATAATTCACTTGAACAGTAAAAATGCAAAAGGAAATCGCATGCATAGAGACGAAAAACGTATACCTGGAAGTGGAAATGAAAGGGGCGAAGGTGATAGCGAAGGCGTGCTAGCTGGTCTCTTCTGTGCTTTCGTCTGTTTCAGTTCTTCTCCTTTGTTCCTTGTTTTCCTTTCTCTGTTTCTCTTGTTTTTTTTTTCCTGATGTTCTGCCCCTGTTCTTCTCTTCTTCGGTTCGTATTTCGTTGCTCTCTTAGTTTAATTCCTCCTGGTCTCCCTCTGTTCTATCCTATTTTCTCCCCTGTGTCTGTCTCCTACTCGTCGTCTCTTCTTCTGTCTATCCCCTCTCTCGCTGTCTTTTTTTTTCTTTCCTATGTCATTCCCTTCTGGTTTCCCCTCATGGTTTTCCACCACGATCCTTCTCCCCCCCTTTTCTTGTTGTCTCCCCTCTAGCTTTTATAGCCAAAGGATGCATGCTTTTATTGCAGAAAGATGGTAACGGATAGAGGTATCACAACCTTAAACTGTGCCCCATAATTGAAGCAATTTAGCGCATTTGCTGAAAAAAACGTATCTCAGCTTTTACTGCTAAAACAGCTTCCGAACAGCTTCTGAAGGAGACAATGAATAGTGTTCAAGGAAACGGCGCCGTTTCAAAACTCAAATGATACTTCTGATTTGGTCATTGAAGTTTTTTGCAATTTTGTAATCAAGCCCCGGGAAAAATTGTAATTGTGTCCCTTAATTTTAGCGTCTTTTCTGATTTGGTCCTTGGTTTCGGATTATTTCAATTAAGTCTCTAATTAGCCATCAAACTTCAATAATTATGCAATTAAACCTATGATTTGAGCAAATTAACTCTTTAAAATTATAATTGGACCCCAGAACTTTAATTTCATCCAATAAAAACCTAAATTGACTTAAAAATCAATTTTTCTTACAATCTAACCCTCCATAAATTCAATTAAACCTTAGATAAAATTTAATTGAGTCCATAAACATCTGATTTTGAACTTTTCTTCCTCAACTTGAATTTTATTTGTCAACAAGGCTCTTATTAGTAAAAAATATTACGTCAAATTTCAATTCTTGCATTTCTAAACCTCCTCAACCAATTTTGATCTTTCTTCGGCATTCCAGCATCCTTTTCTTGCTTCTATTATTTTTTATTTCTTCTGAATATATATCTTTTTTTTTATTTTCTTATTTTTTGTGTGGGAACCCAAAAATAGGTAACAACAATAAGGAACGAATCTTGCAAATTAAAAAGTTGAATGAGAATGAAATTAAAAAAAATAATCTAATTTCATAAATTATCTCAAATAAAATAAATAACAATCAAAATAGTAGAGATCCAATTTAATAGATAAAAAGTTGAAATATGATGAAATTAAAAAAAATACAATTTCATAAATTATTTCAAATAAAATAAATAACAATAAAAAATATAAGAACCAAATTTAATAGATAAAAAATTTCAATTAAGAAAATAATAAGAAAAAAATAAATAATAATTATAAAAATAAGGACCAAAATTGATATAAAAATCAAATTAAATCAAATTCTAAGTAATGAAATTAAAAAAAAAATCAAAACAAAATATATAGCAATCAAAAGTTTGAGGATCAAATTTGATATAATCAGCAAATAACACGAAGCTAAATTTTTCTTTAACTGAAAATAAGTGTTTTCTGTTGACTAACTTTTTTTAATAATAAATAAATGCAAAAGAGATTTAAAAGTGATTTTTGTAAAACAAACAGGGGATAAATATTTGACTATGGTGAAGGTTTCTTGAGAACAAAACCATCGAAGAGATAAAATTGAACCTGGTCAGAATTTGGACTCGATGAATGTTATTTAGGTTCAGTGAGTGAGTGGCCATGAATTTTCCGCACGTTCTTATACATTATCCAGCTTTATATGATGTTAGGAAATTCTAGAAAAGGAAGAAGATGAAATTAAAGATTCATAGGGGATAAAATGGAGAAGAGGAAATTGCTCTCTTCCTCTAATGCTGCCCACACTGTCTAGATTCATGCTAGCTAGATGCTTGGGTTGGAGTGCTGGATCAATGCAAAGACAGCAATACATTGGTGCGAAAAGGATAGAACCTTTTTCGTGTAATATATTTATACTTTTAGAATCTAAGTATGATCTTTCTCGAATAAATGAAAGGGAAAGGCTGGATAGACATCATCATAGAATAGGAGAGAGTGTAATTGTTCTCTTCATCGACCAAATCTCCCACCCATTCGACCTAGTTTTGCGTCCAGGTCCACTATGTATTGCTAGCTGCTGTATAGAACAGTTCCTATAAATAGCATGGCTGATGACCCATACTGAGCATATAAACATCAAGGATTAGTTATATAGTATAGGTTCAATGGTGCATAAATCAGGTGTCCCCTAGAGTTCCCCTGAGCACTTCACTGGGACTCTTTGGAATGAAAGAGCAATATCATCAATATTCCCACTGAAGTGTTTGGGGGAACTCCTGGTGTCATTTGATGTCAATAATCAGTAAATGACAAGCTCATAAAATTAGAAATAGGGATTTCTGTCGCTCCTTGGTCCTTGCATATAAAGGGAATACACATTAATTCCGTCATCTTGTTCAGTTCACTTCTTCTCATTTTCCTTTTCAAGGTAGCTAGCTTGTAAGAATAACTACCATGACATCTCCATAAATAAGCTGTCAACACTTCCTCCATAACGTTAGAGCTAACGTTTGCAATACATTGATACCGTTTAAGCAGATTCGTTGTTAGAATGATTTGATAGATTTTATCATGCAACATAGACATTAAGCGAGCCGAATTTCAAGGCTAAAACCCAACAAAATGGTGAACAGGCTAGTTCCTCATACATGTACATGTCTGATTATTTGAAATGTTTTTGGACACTCTTTTGTCCTCTAAAGAAGTCGATCTAACACTTGTGAATTCTTTCTTTACTAGCACTGATGTTATTATTCCATGTTGTTCTTTGTTTTCCATAAATCATGTTCATGTCTGCCTAGAAATTGAATTGGATATCCTAATGAATGTACTGCAGGAAAGGGTTGCTGCACCGTTTTAAGGGACCGGTTTAAAACCCTAGAGAAAAGAAGATTGATTGTTCCAAATGAAAGACCGGAAGGTTAGCTGAATTTATTTATGTTATTTAACTGTTCTTTTAAGCTGATTCGCCTTCGCATTTTTTAGTGTACATAGCAGCTCAGCCACCTATCAAGCTGATGCTTTGATCAGCCCAGGGACAATTTCTTAATTGCAGCGACCTCTTGCAATTATTATTATATATTAAGTAATGTCAGACTTCACGTAATTAAAGTCTAGACGTGAAGTGGTAGAATTTAGGGGCCAAAAGTTGCATGATTCCGATGCTACCTTTTTTGATCAACAGCCTAATTAAATTCAAAGGCAGATGTGATCTGTAAGCTCACCATACGGATTTTTGTAATCTAAGCTACTCTAGACTTTCCAGGTTACTACTAAATGTTAGTCCTCTTTATATTTTTAGCATAAACCTTTTTGTGCTCAAGTTATCAGGTTGTAAAATTCTACACCCAAAACAGTTTCCTGCAAGACTTTTAAGCCATGACTTCATAATTTGGTGACAGAAAGCTCCTGTTTTCCGTTTTCTTCACCTATCTGTGAGAAAACAAGTAGCTAACGGAAAATGGAAAAGATTAACACAAGTAAAATATGTTTAAGCATTTTAATATATATTGATTATTTTGGGTTAATAATTCATATGATTTGAACTAGTTATGGAGGGGTACATCGGGACAGCTTACCATGTAAAGCAGCAAACAAAAGAAATTCAGGGTTTATATGATTTATTTTAGGGTCTAAAGTTGTGTCATTTCTTCAATTTGAACAAGAAAAGGTGATGTTGCAATTAAACTATCATTAAAAAGAATGTATCAACTACTTCATCTATTTAAAATACATCGTCTCGTCTAGTTACTTCATTGTTATTATCTTTAACAACTTCAATTTCAACAAAATTTCTAGTTTTGGTTTTCACAGTGAATAACAAATCAACTTTATTATGATTATTTTAAAAAAAATGAGTGTATATATAATATATTTGTTAGCATTGTCCAAAAACATCATTGATGTTGCGAAGTTGATCTCTTTTATTTATTTCAACCATACCATAGTGACGATCTACTCTAATTCCTTTTTTGATATCTTACCAATAATATTTGAATAAAACTAATGTATCTTGCTCACTATAATAAGTCTCTGAATTCCTCACTCCAAGTAAACATGCTCATGAACTGGGTAGCCCGACAAGCTGATCTAGACACAACTATGAATGAGCAGGTCTCAACAAGATATTTTTAATACATAGGTTGTCCCGGCTTAGCTGAGCTCCAAATTGGGCTCGGCATGACCAATCAATTTTTTATCGAGCTATGTATTGTTTGCACATAGAATAGCTTAAAAAGTAAAATCCTAATTCTATTTGTATTGGGCTAGGTTATTGTCTCGTGTTACACTGCAAGTCCAACCAAAACTTCTTTTAACACAAAAAAAAATTAAAAAAAAATCTCAGAACATGGATTCTAAAAACAATTTAAAACGGTGATGTATTGAATCGATTTGGATCAATCCTGATTAATCTACCAAATCAGCAACTTGAGTATTAAGACTATGATAACCTTTTAAAATGAAAATTAGAACCAATTAATCCTATAAAAACCAAAAACATATAATGAAACTAATTCAATTCATAAAACTGATTTGGTCATAATGTTTTGAAAAGGCGAATGTGTTTCTTAGCGTCTTGATGCATTTTGGAGTTCAACCATTTTGATAAATTTTCATTATATTAATCGGAGTAAAGAGAAAAAAAAATGTCAAATGATATTTTCGCAATAACATCTCTTCATTTCAAAATAACAATAACATAGACAAATATATTGAAATTAAAAGTGTAGTATGGTCTTCCAAAACTTGAAAACCTATATTACAACAATCTTTCAACAAAGTCTAATATTGCCTGCATATGTCATGTAGGCACCTTGCATTCCAAGGTCTCCTTCAGTTTTTATAGTGCATTCTTAGCTGCCCTATTATGAGCTGCTTTCTTTTTATGGTCACACTCCCCTTTGTCCATAAATTAACAGTTAATAAAGACTTTCATAGTCCATCCTTCATCCCAAGAATCCTAAAACTCAATTTTGAGACCCTTATTCTTGGAAGTTTCATGCAGCTTAATTGTAGGATGTTTCCCTAGTGTTTCTAGGAAAACGAATGGTTTTATCACACCCTTGAATGTTTCCCATATTGTGTCAATGGATTGTTTATTGTCATCGTATGCATCTCTTATAACTGCTTCTACCAAATTAGCTAAGGTTTTTAGTGCTTCAATAAGTCTATGGGAGTACAAAGGATAATGTAAGATGTCCTTTGATAATCTTCTAATTTGTTCCTCCAGAAGAGGCTTTTTACAGCGTAAATATAGGTGTAAGTTGTGTTTAAGGGCTATTTGGGCTAACTTTTATATGCCCTCATTAACTGCTCTAAGTTATGTTAGAATACCTGGTGACAAATACGGGCATTTGAAGCACTATTCTTTTGTAAGAAAAAAGTTCAACACGGAATCTCCTATATATTCTAAATGCTTAAAAGATGGCTCCTTATTAGAGAAAGAGTTATGCGTGGAGGCTTGTTCCAATAACTTTATGTTACTAAACTTGTAGCCAAGGATAACTTCTACTTCCTTAAGTGATCATTAAGTGATCTTGCTCTGTGTTGCCATCTAACATGGCTTTTAGCTTATCATGCAATTCCTGAAAAAGGTGTTGTTGTTCCCATAATAGGCTTAGTGAGTTATCCCTTTCACTTCTTACTTAGGCTAGTTCTATACTTATCTTCCTCCTCTTTATGTTTGGCTTTTCAAGATTTGCGTCAACTATTTCAAGGTTCTCAGCATACACTAGCTTTGAAGAGGCATTGTTTATCTTCTGATGTTGAGAGAAAGAGAATGATGATATTGCTGGTACTTGAAACCCCGGTTGCAAAACGAGGTTTTATATTGAATGTTTTGAAGCATTCTGTAGTTTCTTCATGGAGAGCGCTTGCTGAGCTTTTCTAAGCATACATATAAGTATGGATATCTCCTTCATCATGATGTCCATGCTTTTATCCTCTTGTGTGGATTCTAAAAGGGATTTGGATATTAGAAGGGCTATATTTCTTCTGCAAATGAAAGACATCCAATGTTGCAAGAAAATATAATATGTTTGCAAAAAAGAATAGGTAAATTAAATGCAGGTTTGCCCTTCAGGGGGTAACACATAGTCATCACTCTTGCATGATGAATAAAAATTTTGATTCTTGCCTAAACTCTAAAGATCAATGTGTCACTCGCAAGTCCTAAACTCAAGATACTACATGAAGGGCTTGCCTTTGATGCAAAACATGTGTACGGAGCATACACTTTAAAGATAGTTCTAGTACTTCTTTTATGTGAGACAAAAGGTAAGTTCACTACTTGGTCTCTAAAAAGGGTCTCTTGTTGTCCTAGTGATCACCCTCGTGAAGGCAATATAAGGGCTTAATAGGCAATAGAATGGAACATGACCAATCATTACCAGTCTAAATAGTCAAAGTAAAGTTAGGGTTTACACAAACTTAAACATTGACTTAAGTCATAAGGTAAATTGTTAGTCTCTCATTTAACCTCAAGCTTTTTAATGTATACTCTCACCAATAATATCATTGATGTATAAATGTCTTTCATCCATATTCAATACATTATTCATGATAGGAAGTACGCAGAATGCATGTTGAAGCTCTTAAATAAAGTTAATCAATCATAGTAGAAAAATAAACAAACATCAGTCTTCACATGGCATAAACAAACAAAACAAAGTTCAATTCAAGGATCCCCAGTGAAGTTATCATCTTGTCAGACCCTCCTCGCAGGAGCGTGACATCATGGTGACCCTTTCCAAACATGTCCAGGAGGCCTTTGGTTGGATAAGAGAGTTGTCACCTAGTATTATAGTTACTAGGAACCCTAACCAATCTTTTAGAGATTCTAAGTAAGGGACTGATTGCATAAACAAAAGGTATTAACACCCTTAGTACGTCTTACCTAAGACAAAATGCATTGTTTTTTTTATTTGCTATGGTTTGATGGTGTTTCTATTCCTATCAGTCTACTATAATGGGTTTGCTACGATGAACAAACTCTGGTTTTTCTAGGTCAAAAACTTGGTCTGAAAGGTTAAAATGCCCTCAATTGTCATTGAGGCTTCTTTCATGATAAACTTGGAATCCTAGCTATCGCGTCATTCCAAGTAATATTTTAGATAAAATTCTTTGCATTTCTTTATCTTTATATTACAAGTGAATGAGTTGTATTACTCCCAATAATATTTTAGATATTGACTTCATACAAGTTTTTTTATCCTTATATTAAATGTGAGTAATTATAAATCATTATCCCTAATAGTATTTTGGATATTAAACTTTTTGTAGGTTTTTTATCCTTATATTATAAATGAATAATATATTTTTTTGCCAAAAATAATGTCAATATTTTTGAAATATAGGCCAAAATTCTTTTGAATTTTACAAACTTGTTGTAAAATCCATGTAACATTTAAAAAAAAAACATGCCAAAATATTTTAGATTTAAAAAAAATGCTCAAATAATTTGAAGGATTTTCGGCCATATAAAAAAAAAAAACTTTTTTATGTTTTTTAAATATATATATATATATATATATATTATTTTTTTTATTATTGTTTAAGGCCTTGTTTGGCAAATATTCATTCTCCTTTAAAATAAAATGTCAAGACATGGCTAAAGGCATGTTTGTCAAATATGCCCTTAAGTCACAATTTATTTTATCAAAACAATGGTAAACCAAATAGAGCCTTACCAACTGACCTGATTTTGACCTGATCAAGTTGACCTGAAACCTTTGGTTCAACTATAAACCGAACCACAAACCATTGCTTTGATCCAAAAACAAACCAAAACAAAGTAAATGAGCCAAAACAAATTAAATTAAGAGAAACACAAGAACCCAAAAAAATAAAGAAAATAGATCAAACACTAAAAAAAATAAAGAACACGATGAATATTCTTCTTGAACCTAGAAAACATGAATTGAAAAACAAACTACATATAGCAAATCTAGGGGCACAGAGAGGTTAGAAATCATGCAAGAATCAATAATCTAGTAGCCATTCACTTCAATTATCAATGAATCATCACGATTTGGTCAAAATATGTTTGATGCGAAAACACAAACCCTAGAATTAACAGTTATTAATGCTAAATAACCCTAGATTATTGGCTAATGATGTCATGTAAGGATGTAGATGCAAAGGAACAAAGCAAAATATGTCAAAATCAAGTAGCCAAGACAATGTTTTTTCCTAAAACATTGCCCAGAAAAACCCAGAATTGAAGAACAAGCTGCCAAACCTAGAAAATGACCTTTTAGACCTCTAAACCTACTGCTTTCGACTCATACAAATAACATTACCATATCTACACATGTTTAAAACAAAAAAAACAACAAAAAAATCATAGAAAACATGCATAAGGTTTCAATCTTCAAAATTGTCAAAGTTAAACAATAAGCATATTCAACAACGTGAGATTCAAAATTGACACTTTAACATTTCACGAGACTCAGACAAGACCCTATAACCAAGAACATGTGTTAGCAAGCCTTAAAAAAACAAGAAAAACCTAATGCCATATTGTTAACGCTAGCAAGAGACAGATCAAGAAGATATTTTATTAAGCTGCAGCAGTGGCTATTAAATAGCCTTACACCGTGACAAAGGAAAATAACAAATTCATGATTTTACAGGATGCAATCGTGGTTAACAAAGGGAAAGAAACATGTTCCTCAAACCAAAAAGGAATTATTCAACATAACTAAAAATAGTCCTAAGACTCAGGAAACAATCTGGAATATTTCAACATTTTATCATTCTCCTTTAAACTGAGTTCTGTCAGTTTATATTTGGAGATTCACACACACCCAGTAACCTTCGCATCTTTAGAAAGACATCAAGCTTCAATGGCTTTGTTAAAATATCAGCAACTTGTTCTGTTATAGAGCACGTAATTAGTTCTAATGAACCATCCTTAACAAGTTCTCGGAGAAAATGAAACCTGATATCTATGTGCCTGCTGCGGCCATGCATTACGGGATTCTTTGAAAGTTTGATTGCTGAAATATTGTTACAATATACCTTCGTTGGAGTGTGTTATATCTGATTGAGACTCTTCAGAATTCTACTTATCCATACGACTTGGCATGCACTTGAAGCTGCTGCTATGAATTCAGCTTTGGTGGTGGATAAGGAAACAACTAGTTGTTTCTTCGACGACCAAGAAATAGCCCCTGAACTCATAAAGAAAACATAACCCAAGGTGCTTCTTCTATCATCTTGATCACCGGCATAATCGCTGTCCGTGTATCCAAAAAACTTTGCATTTCCTCCCTTTTTGTAGAATATCCCAAAGTTGGTCGTGCCTTTGATATACCTCAAGACCCGTTTGGCTGCTAACAAGTGACTTTCAGCAGGACTTTCCATATATTGGCTAATCAAGCTGACAATAAACATCAAATTTGGACATGTAGCAGTTAAATACATGAGGCTTCCCACTATTTGTTTATAGAGAGTACTGTCAACTTTAATGCCTTCTTCATCTTTTGTAAGTTTAAAACCAGGAACTGCTGGATTATGAACTGAATTGCACTGATCCATTTTAAATCTCTTCAGAATCTCTTGTGCATATTTATGTTGACTGATAAATATACCATTTGTTCTCTGTAATACTTCAATACCAAGAAAAAACCTCATTCTACCAAGATCAGTCATGTCGAATGCAGACATCATGGAATTCTTAAATTGTGCAAACAACATTTGATCATTGCTGGTAAAAATAAAATCATCAACGTAAAGACACATAATTAGAATTTTACCTCTACCAGCAGTTTTAATAAATAAGGTGTGCTCGTATGGGCACTTTGTGAACCCCTCTTTGATGAAATACGCTTCAATGCGACTATACCAGGCTCGGGGTGCCTGTTTGAGTCCATATAAAGCCTTCTTGAGTCGATAGACCTTGGATTCGTGTCCTTTCTATTCATAACCTGGGGGCTAATCAACGAAGACTTCCTCATTAATTTCCCCATGCAAGAAGGCGGACTTGACGTCAAGTTGATAGATCACCCAACTGTTTTGTGCAGCAAGCGCAATGACAATTCGAATGGTATCCAAACGGGCTACTGGTGCGAATACTTCAGCATAATCAATTCCATGTTGCTGACAGTAACCTTTGGCAACTAGCCTTGCCTTATATTTGTCTACTTCCCCTTTCTCATTGACTTTAGTTTTAAAAATCTACTTTACGCCTATACTCTTCCCTCCTGATGGTAATGCCCTGAGCTCCCATGTGTCATTCCTCTCTATGGCTTGCATTTCTTGGTCCATGGCACTCCTCCATCTCTCAAATTTTGCTGCTTCTTTATAGGTCATAGGGTCACTATCACCTAGCAGGGCCAAGAACATTGAATTTCCAGCTTCTTCATTGAAAAACCCTTGACCAGCAAAATAATCTTGCATCCAGACTGGTGGTTTCCTGATTCGTCCCTGATGCTCCAACATGTTGCTATTTGGAGTATGTTGTTCCTCATCATCGACTCCAGGCTGCAATCCATTTAATGCAGACTCTTCCTCGTCAAACTCAAGCTCCTGTTCGCCTGAAATTGCTCCCAGTTCTGTAATTATTCCAGAATCACCTGAAATTGCTCCCAGTTCTGCATCTGCTCTAGAATCAGCTTCCTTTTCTGCTGAAATGGCTCCCAGTTCTGCATCTACTCCAGAGTCAGCTTCAATTTCCCCATCATCTGTATCTGCTGCTTCTTGTGTCTCCCACTCAAGATCAGTCAATAAATTATGTTTGTGATTGTCATCCCAGCACCATTGTTGATCTTCTTCGAACACAACATCACGACTAACAATTATTTTATTAGATGTAGGATTAAACAGCCTATAAGCTTTAGATTCTTCACTTACCCCAAGCAGAATGCATTTTAAGCTTTTAGCATCCAGCTTCACTCTTCTACTGTCTGGCACATGCACGTGGGAAACACAACCAAAAACTCGAAAATGATCCACTGAAGGTTTGCTTCCTCAGGTGTTTTGTTCTTTACGGCAAGAGTTGGGCATCGATTTAGCACATGCACAGACCAATTTGCAGCTTCGGCCCATAAAGTTTTGGGAATTTGTTTTGCGAACAACATGCTTCACACCATATTCATAATAGTGCGATTTTTCCCCTCCGCAACACCGTTTTGTTGAGGAGTATAGGCAGTTGTTAATTGTCTGTGAATTCCTAGGATGTAAATTCTCCCCCACGGTCTGTTCTGACAGCTAGAATGCATGTCCTTGTGTCCTTCTCTACTCTTGCTTTATAACTTTAAAGAAATCAAATGCCTCTGATTTTTCAGCCAAAAAATAAATCCAGATTTTTCTGCTAAAATCATCAATAAATGTAAGCAGATACCTCTTCTTACTATTGGAGCTTGGATTGATTGGCCCGTATATGTCTGCGTGTACCAGTTGAAGTGTGGTGAAAGCTCTGCAGCTGCTTTCATTGGGAAATGGATCACGATGCTGCCTTCCTTTTAAGCAATCTTCACATACAGTTTGAGAGCCTTTAAATTTGGGTAGTCCCTTCACCATTCCTCTTTGTTGAAGAAGGTGAAGTTCATTCTAGCTGAGGTGCCCGTAACGACAGTGCCAAAGATTTGCTTGATCTGTGGTGGACGATGAAAGGCATTTCTGTTCTTCTGATGAACACCGAGCATGGACACAAAACATCCTATTTTGTGTTATCCTGCTTTCAATAATTAGACCTTTGGAAGCATGAAAGATTTTGCATTTTCCATGTTGAATCAACATTATCATGCCTTTTTCTTGCAACTGTCCGAGACTTAATAAATTGTTCTTCAAGTCTGGCACATAAAATACTTCTGGAATTACAAACACGATGTCATTTACCTCAAATTGAATCTTTCCCTTGCCTCGTACCTGCAAGCTTTAAGTCATTTCCCAACTTCACTGACTCTGTGAAGTTACTGTCCAACTCATAAAACAGAGACCCTGCTCCACATATATGATTACTACACCCAGAATCAAAGTACCAGGTGTGCTCAGTGTCAGTCTTTTCGTGTTCTACAAGTGCCATCAATAGCATTTCTTTCTTTGTTTCTATAAACTTGGCCATATGATCTTTGGCTCGCTTAGAACACTCCCACTGAAAATGCCTAAAATCATGACAGTGGTAGCATTCTATGCCAGATTTGTCAAATTCAAATCTGCCTTCAAATCTACCTCTGCCTCTCCCTCTACCACGGTAAATACTTCTGCCTCCACTTCTACCTCCTTGGTGTGGTCCATGACTAATTTGAAGGGCTTGTTCATCTACTCCATGTCGACAGATCCTTTGTTCGTGTACCAGAAGACTGCTTTAAAGCTCATCAATGGACAAAGCATCAAGATCGTTTGATTCCTCAATAGAGCATACAACATAATCATACTTAGGAGTCATCGTTCGCAGAATTTTCTCAATAATTACCACATCATCCATTTTTTCTCTATGGATTCTCATTTTGTTGGCTATAATGAGAGTTCGGCCAAAATAGTCATCAACTGATTCTCCAGTTTTCATATGCAATACTTCAAATTCTTTGCGAAGTGCTTGCAGTTGAGCTCGTTTTACCCGAGCTATGCCTTGATACTTTCGTTTCAAAGAATCCCATATGTCCTTTGCAATATCCTTCTTCAAGATGGTTTCCAGTACTAAACGATCAATAGCCTGGAAAAGGTAATTCTTGGCTTTGAGATCTTTCAATCTGAGCTCATCAATGGTTTTCTCCCGTAGATCCTTGTCCTCTACTACAGCAGTGATTCCAATCTCTATCAAGTTCCAATATTCTTTGGAACGTAGAAAATTCTCCATTAGCATACTCCAATGGTCGTAATGACCATCAAATCGTGGAATAGCAGGTTGTATAAAGCTATTCTCAGATGACATAATTGTGTGTTTCTTCTCTCTGAAATTCTGGAAATTATGTGTTCCTCACAGTGTTTCTCTCCTCTCTGTGTTTTCCTCACCCTCTCAGTGTTTCACTCCTCTCAGTGTTTCGTCTTCTTATCTAGTCCCTGTAATGAAAAACTAGTGATCAGATTTTGTGCTCTGATACCATATGTTAACGCTAGCAAGAGACAGATCAAGAAGATATTTTATTAAGCTGCAGCAGTGGCTATTAAATAGCCTTACACCGTGACAAAGGAAAATAACAAACTCATGATTCTACAGGATGCAATCGTGGTTAACAAAGGGAAAGAAACGTGTTCCTCAAACCAAAAAGGAATTATTCAACATAATTAAAAATAGTCCTAAGACTCAGGAAACAATCTGGAATATTTCAACATTTTATCACATATTTGGTAGATTCCACAAACTATTCCATTTTAGCAAAACAAACATCAAAACATTTCTTAAACATCCAGTAAATAGTAACAACCAACTCAAAGCAGGATTAAGCAAAGAAAAACAATATTTTCCATGCATTAATCAAGATACAAGCTCAATTTAGAGAAGGTTTATACCTTTGAAGCTTCAAAACAGTGGTTGTTGCCTTTTTGCTCTTTTTTGCAAAACTTTACCTCCACAAATTTCAAACCTTTCAAAGCTAAAGAAACACATGTGCTAAGCTCATGAACCTTCACAACTAAGGTTTTTTCTTAGTATTTTATCTCCTCTCTTCTTCTCCCTTCTCCTTTTTTTTCTTGTTCTTATTTTCTAAGGTATTTATAAGGTTTTGCTAGGTTTTTTTATGGATTCAATTAATGATTGATCAATGTCTGGTCCTGTAATAAAAATGGGAGGGTTTTGGACAAATTTCAACAGTTGGAATTTGTTATTGGTTTGTTTTGCAATTGTGGTTTTGTAACAAACTCAAATATGGTTTTTACAAAACTTAGAGGCCAATGTTAGGTTTTTTTTAGCCTTTTAATCTTGAAAGAAAGGTTTTAAGCACTTGATAAGAACCCTCTGAGAAACTTTGAAATGTGAACATATGAAAAAGGGGTTGTTTTTATATAATGGGTATCACAGTCATAGCTAACTGAGTTGACCAGTTTTGAAGCCTCGTTGAAGCGGCTTTGACGTCATCGTTGTTGACTACCACCTGAAGTTGGTAGAGAAAATACACACTTTTCATTTGGATCCAACCTTGCTTGATTTGAAGGTCTGTAACTTGACATTAATTTGTTTAAAAGCACGAACTTGATTGACCAAAACAATCAAAGAAGAAGGTACACAATGGCAGAACGACGCGTCATTCAATCCTATCATTAAATCTGAGTGACCCGTCATTTAGGTTAAACTATAAAAATTAAGGTTTTTAATTTAGGATTTGACGAACTTCAATTTCATCCTTGTGCTTTCAATTTTTTTTAATTGTAACTGTAATTGTCTCCCAACTTTTAATTTCATGTAATTCAACTCCTGTCAAACTCAATTGTCATCCTCAAAGTTCAACGTCTTTTCCAATTCGATCATTGGTGATGTATGCAAACTGACCATCAAACTTTCATTTGTCTCAATTTGGGCCCTGATTTTTCCGATATAAGCCCCTAAAATCTCACGCCTTTTATGGTTCAGTCCTTGGTTTTAAATTTCTTCAATCAAGTCCATAACTGCCTATCAACCTTTCACATTTATACAATTAAGCCCCTGATTGACTAAATTAGTTTTTCAAAATTGCAATTCAACCCTTAGACTTCAATTCCTTCCAATTTAAGTACAAATTGAGCTCAAACATCAATTTTTCTTGCAATTAAGCCTTCAATAAATTCAATTAAACCCTAAAAAAAATTCCAATTGAGTTCTTAAACATCCAATTTTGAAATTTTCTTCCTAAATTGAATTTTTCTTGTCAATAGGGCTTTTATCAGTCAAAATTTAAATGTTAATTTTTCAACTTTGGATATTTTGATCCTCCATGACTAGTATTTGGTAATTTTTTGGACATTCTTCATGTTCTTCCCACTAATGTATATTTTTTTATTTTCTTGACTTTTTTTATTTTGTTTTATTTTGTATTTTGTATTGTTTTTTTTTTGTATATTTATATGGGGTCCTAAAATGGATAGAAACAATAATATATTGGATCAACTTCATTTTGTGGCTTCACCCACCAAACTCTCAACCTAAATCATGGACTTCATTAGGTTAAACAATTTTTTTTTTTAATTTTTCTTAACTAAATATATGAGAAGATAAAAACAAATAGAGATGTTTTAACAAAAAAATAAGTTAAAAAATGAAATGTAAAGAAAAAACTAAAAAAAAGACGACAATATATTGGATCGATCCAAGTTTTGTAGCTTAAATCGACAAACTCGCGACCTAAGTCATAGACTTCATTGAGTTTAATAATTTCATTTTTAAAATTTATTTTTTATCTAAATATATAAAAAAAAAATAGATGAAAAATTATAAAATATATATATATATATATATATATATATATATATATATAAGATGTAATTAGAAGGGAAAAAAATTAAAGGACAAAAAAAAGTGGTCAAACGTGTCTGAGCCTTAAAAAAATGGCTCATGCATGTGGGCCTCTAGCCCAGACCCGCATGCCTAGACCCTTTTTTTTTCTTTTTGAAAGGGACGGATAACTTATTGTCCATCCTTTTTTTAAACAAAAAAATAAGACAGGTGACGCATTATCTACCCTTACCCAAATTTTAGTCACCAATGGTGGCTGGAAAGTCATGGATTGGTTTATTTAGTTAAAAAACAATTTCTCGATATTGTTTTTTCTAAGAAACCTAAATGACGCCCTTATAACAGCAAAAAAACCTAATTTATCAAGCTATAAAAAAAAAACAATGATCCAAGAACACGAAATCAAACCGAGTAAAAATTTTATTTTTCAGCTTCATTCTAATTTTTCAGGCAATATTGAGATTCAAAACAACAATCATCAAACTCTGTCTCTCAAACGAAACTTGTTGACACCAAAATAAACCCTTTTTTGTGCCAGGAATCAATGTCAACCAATGACTTTCGATTTTTTCTTTGTGATCCAGTGAATTTTTCTCTTATTTTTTAAATTTAAAGACTGAAAAATAAGAAAAATATACATTTGGATTAAAATTCAATTGTGAAAGGTTGATGAGAGAAAGTAGGAGGATAAAAATAATTTTTTTGAATAAAAACTTTGATTGGTAATGAAATTTCTTTGTGTTTTACTCTTTGGTCCCCTGTGTTCTCATTTGCCCCGGACATAACAGATTTTAACAAATTATATATATCTATTTGAGATCGAAAAACAAATTTGAGGATGAAAGAAAAGGTGCTGCAGTGATTATCCTAGCTTTCCATCCACGCTCTAATCAGCAAAGCTTAAGATATTCTGACTTAGCTGATAGATCTAACCCACGCACATCGGATCTTGCAGTAACCACCTAAATTTTCCACCAACTTCTTTAGCTTGCTTGCTCTGTAATTTTTGAACGAGCTAAGATGTTTTTTTGTACTTTTCTTCAATTTATGTTTGATTAATATAATCTTGTAGCTTATAAAACAACGAGCTCGTTTGATGGGTTTTGTTCAATCATTCAATTGGACAATTGAGACATTTGCATGTTGAAGTAATGGATCATTAGCCAACAGCTAAGTTTTCAAGTTAAAATGTAAAAAGGTGTCCGTATTGTGAATATTTTTTTATATATATCAATGAATCCAAAAATATATAAATTGATAAATCATAAAAAAAAAATTGTTAATACTAATTAAAAACTAAAATAAAAGGTTAATTTTCATTATAAAAAAACAAAAATGGATTCACACATAAATATTTGACCTCTCTCATGAGGAAACTTTTCAAGTTATTTATTTAATTGTATGGAAATAAAAATAAATATTCATAAAAAAAAAACAATGATTTAAATTCTAGAGAAAAAATGAATATTTTTTGTCAAAATTTTCTTTTCTTATTCATGTATTTTTTTTCATTAAATTTGTTTTTTTCATTAACAGTGTGGTTTATTGAATAAAAAATGGAAGGAATTAAAATATAAATTTGAGAAAATTCTATTAATTTGAAATAAAAAGAAAAGGTATATTTGTTTTATTTAAAACTCCATTTTCTTATTCATGTATTTCTTTTTAAAAAAATATGGCTATTTATAAGAAGTAAACTTGTCTCTTTTTTTATCAAACATATTGGTTTTTTAATAAAACTCATCATAATCTTAAAAGCAAGTTGCAAAAAATCATACATCAATGATTTCAACGTGAATGTATAAAAATATATAAAAATAATAAATATGAACAAAACCATATAAAATATTTCAATAAAAAAAATTAAAAAATAAATATTTTATTTCCATTGCATTTTCATGAAGAGATTTTTTAAAAATAATTAAGTATATTAAACTCATGTAATTATTATAAAAAAAGTAATTATTAGCATTATTATGATAAAACAAAAGGCTCTAATATTATTTAAAAACTATGGCATAATCAAGTAATTATTTAAATATTATTCAAATAAACTTTTTTAAAGTGAATCTTATTAAAATTAATAAAAATATTTATAGATCAATAACAAGGATCAAATATGAAAAGAGTGAAACTTGAGGGACCAAATTGAATATTTATGTGCCATTTGAATAATATAAGTAGGAAAAATATTTTTAATTTATTGCTGGAATATTCAAGGATAGTATGAAGTACATGAGAGCATGCAAATCGAAACAAGTAAAAATATATAGAACCACCCCAGCATAATATATAAGGAAGTAATTGAAAAGAAATAAAATTCAAAGGTCAAAATTTCAGGGATCTATAAGGAAAAAAAAAAGGGTTATAAACAATAACATGAATAGTAAAATATAAGAGGGAAAACAATAAATCGACAATAAAAAAAAAAACTTATTTGTTTTAGTTTCTTCTGTAATTATAATACAATATCTTTTGATATATAAATTAGGCTAAAAAAAATAAACTTGAAGGGTTCGAAAGCTCGAGGCTCATCGTAGGATGGATTTGAATCAATATTTTGGCTTACTGGCTAGAATTTACTCATAAACAAGCTCGTTTTTTAAATTTAAACTCAAAAAATAAATAAGCATTGACCCAATCTTTGGATATTCAACTAGTCATGTACCCGTGTACGCTAGGAGTAAGATTTCAAATTAATTTATAATAGAAGAAAAGAAGGTAATGCATTCATTAGATATGTGTTTTTCTTATCATGATTTTTTTTTTAATTAAAAAAAATATTATTTGTGTTTAATTAAAAAATATATGAACTGGTAAATAAAAAAATATTAATATTAATTAAATACTAATCTTGTTAATAAAAACAAGAGATAGATAGACATGTAAATGTAAATGTGAATATTTAATATTGAATATTTTTTTATTTTATATGTTTTTATTTAATGAAAATTACATCATGCAACTTATTATTTGATTTTTTTTACTTTTCCTTCGTAGTTCTGAAAGTCAAATTGTTTTTAGAGTTTTTAAAAATCCCATGAGAAGAGATATGGTTATGGCACCCCTCTACCAAGTTACAGTTTGATTGTGTGGCCTAATCATGTTTTTTAATTTTATTTAAATATTTTTCTTTAAATTATTCTATGTATGTGTTTACATCATTTGATATAGTAATGTCAAAAATAAATTTTAAAATATAAAAAATATTATTTTAATATTTTTCAAAAAAAATACTTTAAAAAGTACAATATCAAATACTATCTAAAAAGGTTTTATTCTACCACCCTTTTAAATATTTTGAAATGTTTTTTTGAACTTCAAACTATTATTCTTCTATGTTTTTAAATTATTTTATTATATTAAAAATAAAAATAAATTTAAAAAATATATATTATTTGGATGTATTTAAAAAGAAAATCAAAAACACAGTTAGGACTCACCCTTATCTGCCATTATGGCGTGGTGCTATCTTCCTATTTCGTCGAAGATGTTGGTCCTATCAGAGTGAAAAAAGCCCCTTTCTTCCTGCCCCGTGTTCGAGTGCCGGTTTAGTCAAACCAAGGAAAGAGAACCTCGAAGCCTTTCTCTCGGAGATAGGTCATTCTGTCTAGTTTGATGTTATCCTTTACCAGCCCCTTTATTCTGAAAAGAAGGATTTTCTTTATGATGCTGATTCAATGGTTTGGAGGTCGCCATTCCATCATGACGAAGGAGCCCAGTTGCTGATCGTCTCGACCCAGAAGAGGTAGGGTAGGCTTGTTGAGTAAGTGAAAATGTCACAACGCATTCGAGATACCTTTCGGTAAATACTTGAAGAAAGCATCTTACAAAGTCTACCAATCAATAATTTGGAACTTGTTGGTTAATCATTTCTTTTCTTCTTTTTCCATTTTTGAAAAGAAAGTTCAATTAAATCATGAAGAATTCTTTTTCTTTAATAAAAATTAAGTTATGACGCTCATTTTGGATTGTAATGGAGAGGAGGCGGCTATCAGGATTCTTTCGACGCTTTCATACACGGCGACCTTGATGTTTGAGCCTCTAATCTTGGTGCCCAGAGCATGATATCTAGAACGGGGAGGGAGGCATTATTTCGTTGTTGTTTAGCGGAGGGCTCGGGGAAAGAGAATGCATTCTCTACTGCAAAAATATGGTCGAAAGACCTGCCGACAACCAAAAAAAAAAAAAGGATTATATTTTTTTTAAAAAAAAAAGATTAACAAATAGATGTCCAAATTTTTATTAGGTTTGGGTGCTGGTTAGGATTTTATGTTAGATAAATAGAGGGAGAGTGGAAATTTTGTTGTTTTATATTAGGACGGGTTTTTTAGTTATTAATTGAAATAAAATGATAATTTTATAGATAATTTTAATTTTTTGTTGATATTTTTTTTTGCAGATATAAAATGTTATACAGCTTATAGACTATGAGATGTAAAGTATAATTTTTTAAATACAAAAAAAAATTGAGAAAATTATCAAACTATAGGATCTTCAATATAACTTTTCCTTTTATTTATTTTATCTTATGGTTGCTAAGAACAAAATATTTTTATTATTATAAATATTTGATATAAATATAATTTATTTATACAAATATAACAGGAAGCAAAAATTTAAAATAAGGTATAGTAATCTCTTTAAAGTATTATAAAATTAAAAAACAATTAAAAAAGATTAATTACTATTTTAAAAAGATAGAATAAATAATTTTAAAAAATAAGATAGAGCATATTAATTAAGATTTAAATAAAAAATAAATGCAAAGTAAAAAAAAAAATGAGATAGAGGGTATTAATTAAAATTAATCAATTTATATATAAAAAAATAAAAACAAAAAGGCAAAGCATTGATAGGACAAGGATGTGCACCCAGCTAAGGATCCAAAAACTCAAGCCTGTGCACGAATTTTTTTTTTCTTTTGAAGGAGCGTCTTCTATTCCATTTTTTTATATATAAATGAAGGCAAATAACCTATCATCATATCCGCTATTTTCCAGTCACCTATGTTAACCAAAAAACTATGCTCCAAGTTTTGAAAGTCTTGAAAAATTATTTTTCAACTTGTTTTTACTAAAACAAATCCTCAAAAAAAAATATCATATAACCCTTGTTGAATGCATTTTCAACCCTAAAACAACCTTTTATCTCTCTAAAAAATTAAAATTTAAATGAATCCAAAAATATATAAGTATCAATCTTTTTTTTTTCCGCCAAGATTAGGGGACAACATTACCTCCATCAAACTCTACTTGAAAAGACTAATTCATTAAAGCTTAACTTTTTTGGTGGCCACAATATTATCATTCAAGAACCTTCTATCTCCTTAATATTTTTTAATGATTTTCTCTCTTTTCTCAATATTAAAAATAAATTTTAAGATTGAAATATAAAATGCAAAAATAAAAAAGACCAAACAATAGATAAATTGAAACTTTAGACAACAAATTAAAGTTTTCCATGCCAATATCCAAATGGGTTTTTTTTTTTTTTTGTTAAATTTGATCTTACTTCTTCTAATTTCTTTTTTTAACCACTTATGAAATTTTATTTCACAAAATCCATCTTTAATTCATAATTAAAATATTCTTTGATATTTTTTTATATGCGAGAGAATGTGTAATGAATCAAAACAAGAACAGTGGGTTTTTATTGAATTTTCAATGTTCAAATTACAATAAAGATAAATTTGAACAAAATTAAAAAGAACAAATCTTTAAATAAACAATTGAAAGAACAATCCTAATCTAAATTTATAGCAAGATTGGAGGTAGCCCGGGCCTTCTGCGTGATGAGATTTGTTTCAAAGCATTTTCCTACCTCTACTGTCAATCATCCCCTTCATGTTTATTAGTAAATTTTAACAGTTTGAATTTTAAATGAAGATTTTGTGATGAAGTGTTGTGATCCTGGACTGATATGAATTTTGATTCATTCTCTATTTTCAAAACATTTTCGTTCTCTTTTTAATATTAACCCTTTTTTTATGGTGTTACATCGTATTGCTGAAGAGAAATATCTTGATCCACATGCCAACCTCTATTGAAAAAAACAATTACAGTCATCCACGTAAGTCTCTCCTCCCTAAGTCAGACATCCATCATCCATTTGCTAATCCATTAATCTCTTCTAACATGTTCTTCGTTTCTTTTCAACCATTCAACTTCTACTTCTCAGTTCTAGAGGTTATCTTCATTTTCAGAGAAAAACTCAGAGATAAATATAGTTTTGACTTCCAGGAACACCATAACCTCATCCCCTTTAGAAAACTTTGCGCTTAAAGTGAGGGAAAGTGTTTTTGAGACACGACATACCAACTCATTCTACATCTTCTTTTTCTTGCCCTTCTCATCGAACCAAAACCTCCTTTGAGGACTTGCTTCTTGAAATCTGGGTTATGCAATCTAAAATTTATGAGGGTTCTTTCTTGTTCTTTTCCTTCCATTCAAAGGCTGAAAGCTTTGGATCTGGAATTTGGCCTTTATTGACTTGCTTCTTGAGGAGAGAGACATGGAAAGTGTTATGGATCTTAGATTCCTCAAGTAAATCCACTTGATAAGCAACACCCCCTACCTTTGCTTTTATTTTAAAAGGTCTATAGTACTTAAATGCTAATTTTTGTGTTCTTTTTTTGTTGTATACTAAACTATCAAAATGGATGGAGCTTTAGGTAAACTCACTCTCCAACTTCTAACTTGAGCTCTTTTCTCCTGTTATTTACAAATGTCTTTTTTCTATCTTATGCCATTTTAAAGTTTTATTGAACTGTTTTTATTATTTCTTGTTTTAACTGAAATTGTGAATCTACTACTTGGTTATATGTTGTGTCTGAGATGTAGTTAATAATATACGGGGATGGGTAGTCATAGGTTGCTTTATATGGGGTAGACTTAATTAAAGTATGGAAACTCGAATTGTAGTGTTGTTCTGCCATGGTCAACCAGTTTGACCAGTCCTTCAGGTTGTCCCTAGCGTAGCATCTCAGATAACCCTCTAGGTTTTTATTAGTAGTCTCAGTCTATCCATCAGTCTAAGAATGGTAAATAGATGATAAATGTAGTTTAACCCTTTGAACCTTGAATAATTCTCCCTAAAATTTACTTGTAAAAGTTGGGTCTTTATCAGTCACTATGTCTTCAGGTAACCTATACAGGTTCATGACATGCTATGAGAATACTTAGCGACTTTAGCAACATTATAAGGATGAGATAATAGAATAAAATAGGCATATTTGGTATACCTATCAACCATAAATAGTATAACAGAATAATGGTTAGACTTAGGCACTCCTTCAATGAAGTTCATAAATATAGAGGACCATGACTTATTAGGTATAGGCAGGGGCTGTAGAAGCCCAGATGTCCTTGTGTCTTAACATTTAGCTTTCTGAAAAACATCACATCATTTGATATAGGCATGTATTTCTGATTCCATTCCAACCGAGAAGAAGTCTCCTCTAACCCTCTTCAGTATCCTCTCATAGTCTGAATGTCCTGATACTGGGTTATCATCAACATAGTTCTTAATAATATCTTCAATATGATAAGTTTTGCTTAGGTAAATCCTATCCTTATAATATATAACACCCCTTCCCATCTTAAATTGATATTTAAATGTATATTTTCTGCTTTTTCTAATCGATGCACTGTCTCTTAGACCTCTGGATTAAACTTATAGCTACCTCTCAACTAATCTAACCAGTTAACTAAAAGTTTAGGAACAGCCCATAACATACCTTCTTCTAAATTATCAATGTTTTTTTATAGGGCATCTACTCATAAATCTGCCATAAAATCATAACTAATTAGTTTGGATAGCCACTTTTGTTGTGTTTGGGTTCCAATCCTTTGTTTCAGTAGGTGTTTCAAGCTTTGCTGATCTGTTTTAACCTTGAAAGCCTGCCCTAAAAACTATGGTCTTCATTTCTAAATTACTGAGACTAAAACTAGAAACTCCTTTTTATATATGGATAGAAGTAACTCATTACCCTTAAAACCCTTGCTGAAATAGGAAATCAGTCTTTCTCCTTACATTAATGTTGCTCTAATACTTGTACCTAAAGTGTCACATTCCATTATAAACGTCTAATTAAAATCTAGAAGTGCTGGGACTAATAGGGTAATGATTGTTTCTTTTAGTTTTTCAAAGGCCTAGTTTGCTTCTGATACTACTTAAAATCTCATTTCTTCAAAAGCATAATTAGTGGGCATGTTATGGCCCTAGAATCCTTAATAAATCTTCGGTAATAACTTGTTAGGCCTAAAAAAACCCTTCAGCGACTTCAAGGTTCCTGGTTTGAGCCACTTAACCATAGACTCCACCTTTAATGGCTCGATCCAAATGCCTTTCCTTGATATAATATGGCCAAGGTGTTTTAATTCTTCACAAGTAAACCAACATTTAGACCTTTTGGAATAGATTTTATGTTGCATTAGTGTTTCCAATACCAAGCTTATGTGATTAGTATGCTTATCTTCACTTTGGCCATAAACCAATATGTCGTAAAAAAAACCATTAAAACTTTCTTAAGGTAGGGCCGAAAAACTTCATTCATTAATCCTTGAAATATTGAGGGGGCATTGGTAAGCCTAAATGACATTACAAAAAACTCATAATGCCCTTTATGAGTTCTGAAAGCAGTTTTGCAAATATCTTTCTCTTTCATCCTAATATGATGGAAACTAGATCGTGGTCCAATTTAGAAAAAACCTGGAAACAAAAGAGCTCATCTAAAAATTCTTCTACCACTGAAATTGGATATTTTTCTTTTACTGTTTTCTTATTGAGAGCCCAATAGTCAACACGCATTCACTTTGAGCCATCTGTCTTCCTAACTAATAAGACTAGTGATGAAAAAGGTCTTTGATTGGGTTTTATTGTGCCCAATTCAAGTAATTCCTTGACCAGCTTTTTAATTTTTGTCTTTTAATAATAAAAGTACCTCTAAGGCCTTACATTGATAGGATAAGTTCCCTCCCTCAACATAGTTGAATGGTTGTGAGATCTGTTAGGATGCAAGCTCTTAGGTTCCTCAAAAACCTCTTTGAATTCATGAAGCCCTCCACTTCTCTAGAAACCAAAGCTTGAACATTCTCCATTTCTCAAACCTGTGGAATCAATCCCAAACCACTATGTGCAGTTCCTATAAAAATATTAGCACGCAATCCACTTTTGATTACTGGATCTATATCCCTTTAATTTGGATCTTTTGGCTATTATTTTGGATATCCATAGTTAAAGCAGTGAAGTCCCATAAAATCAGCCTAAATGTCTTGAGCCATTGGATCACTAAAACTATATCACAACCCCTTAATTTAAGGGTATGGGCTTGTATAATAGATTGGGCCTATTGAGTGGAAATCATGATATTTAAACAACTACCTTTCCTCCAAACTTTTGTACCATCTACAATATTCACTCTAATTAGTCTATTTTTTAAAACTCCTATCCTAACTCTCTTTGCTACCCTTGGATGCAAGAAATTGGGTATTCTTCATGTGTCAATTAATGCAACAAAAATCTAACCATTTATCTTAACTTCTACCTTATAGTTTTAGGTTTTGGACTCCTTATAATTGCATGAAGTGAAATTCCTACCTCTTATGTATACCCTTCTTTAAGATCTCCCAAGTTAATAAGATCTCTAGGGAAGTTAGAGAATCCTTCCTCATTTTCATCTTCAACTTCTTCAATCAATTAAATCTTCGGTCCATCATACTAGTAGTTTGAAGCCCAATCCTCATTACACTTAAAACAAAGCCTTTTATCCCTCTTCTCTTTAATTTGGGTCGAGGTGAGTTTGTGAAGTGGTATTGAAGATTTAACATCCATACTAGGCTGAGACTAAGATTGATTCCTCGTTTGAGTCACTGTTGGGTTGGGTCTCTAAGCACTCCTTATAATAGCTAATTTTTCTTCTTGTATTTTGGCCAACCCATAAGCAGCCACCGGATTATAAGGATTTAGTGTCTTAACCTCGTACTTGATCTCATCTTTTAACCCTCCTAAAAAACAACTAAGTCATGTGAATCAAAGAGTCCTTTGACCTGATTTGAAAGGACTTCAAACAAGGTCTTGTAGGCTTGAACTGATGTCTTCAATCTTAAATTGATGAGGGACTCCATAGGGTATGATGAAATTCCAAATTGGATCTGGAGAGCTGTTATAAAAGTTTCCCAACTTGTAACGACTCATGTCTCCTTCAATTTTCAATACCATAAGATCAATTTCCTTTCCATATAAAAATTGGCTATAAATAACCTATAAGGTGGTGCTGTATTGTGGAAATTAAAAAAATTAGTTTGCCTTTGCAGACCTAACCAATTGGGTCTTTACCATTGAATCATGGAAATTTCAATCAAATAGATATAGGTTGAATTAGCCGGTGCTCTTTATATGAGACCACCTTATATCCCTTATAACCATTGACAAATCTCGTGGGGGAAGTAGGCAGTGAATTCATTGACCATTTTCCTAGAGCCTTAAATAGTTGGTCCATCTTAGTTGACATGATTCTCGGCTGTTGAACTATATCTTCCAAAACATGTTATTGATTCTATTGATTTTGTTGTTGAGCGTCTTGTTGTTACTTCATTCCTGCTACTATTTCTATCAACTAAGAAACTCTAGTATCTTTTGTCATTTTTTTTAAGGAACGTCACTCTGATACCAAGTTGTAATGAACCAAAACAAGAACAATGGGTTTTTTTTTAATTTTCAAGGTTCAAATTATGATAAGGATAAATTTAAACGAAATTAAAAAGAACCAAGCTTTAAATAACCAATTGGAAGAACAATCCTAATTTAAATTTTTGGGCAAATTCTGTTGGGTTCTTTTATTAACTAAGTTTAGTTTGATTTAGTCTCTTAGATGTTGCTGTTTTGGTTAATAATGTCCTGATTTTTAGGACCTCAGTTTAGATTTGATTCTTTTGTAACCAATTGACCACGTCTTTAGTGGTTCTGTTATTTTTGTATTCCTGTTGTGTAAAGGCTGATATAAAGCCTTAGTTCTTCAACTGCAATTATATGCCTTTTGCTTTTAACATTCATTTGTGTAGTTATGAGCTGACGAAAATAACAATTGGTATCATAGCCTCAACACATAGGGACCTGATTGAGAGTTTTGGAATTACAATTCCTAACAAGAGAGAAAGAGTGAAACACCTGGTAAGTAAAACACTTAGTGAGGATTACACCAAATTGAGATAGGAATGAAAAGTCTGAGATGGCCACAGATAAATATGTTCAAGCAGCCATTCCTCAGTTTGATGGTCACTATGACCACTAGGCTATGCACATGGAGAACCTTCTTCATTCAAAAGAGTACTGGGATTTGATAGAAACAGAAGTTTTCTCAGTAGCAGAAGATGGAGCTGTGCTAATCGAGGCACAAAAACAACTCCAAATCAAAGATTTAAAGGTGAAGAACTATCTGTTTCAGGCCATTGATCGCACTATCATGGAGATTATCCTTGATAAAGGAAGTGCTAAGAGTATATGGGACTCTATAAGGCAGAAATATCAGGGATCAACACGAGTCAAAAGAGCTCAATTGCAAGCTTTAAGAAGAGAATTTGAGGTGCTGCAGATGAAGAAAGGAGAGAAAGTGGATGAGTACTTTGCTCGGACATTGACTATTGTGAATAAGATGAAAGTTCATGGTGAGATGATGGAGTAGGTCATGATCATTGAGAAAATTTTGAGATCAATGACTTCCAAATTTGACTATGTGGTATGTTCAGTAGAGGACTCTAACGATTTGAGCCAACTTACCATAGATGAACTTCAAAGCAGCTTACTTGTTCATGAACAAAGAATGAACCGTCATATTCAAAATGATGAACAAGCTCTGAATGTTTCATATGAAGGAGGAAGAAGTAGAGGTGGTCGAAGTGCATCTCGAGGTCGTGGAAAAGGTAAAGGCAGACATGGATTTAACAAAGCACTTGTGGAGTGCTACAAGTGTCACAAGTTAGGACACTTTCAATATGAATGTCCTAGTTAGGAAAAAAGAGCTCATTATGCTGAAATAAATGCAGAAGAAGAAATGTTGTTGATGGCTCAAACAGATTTTAACAACTCTAAAGAAATAATGTGGTTTCTTGACTCGGGCTGTAGCAATCATATGATGGGTGATAGGCAGTGGTTCTTCATCTAGATGAGTCTTTTTGGCAGGTTGTAAAGCTTGGCAATGACACCAAAATGGCTGTAATGGGGAAAGAAAACATCAAGCTTCAAGTTAATGGCACAAATCAAATGATTACTGATGTATTTTACTTACCTGAGCTCAAAAATAATCTTTTTAGTATTGGTCAGCTACAAGAACGCAATCTGGCTATTCTAATGCAACATAGAGATTGCAAAATTTATCATCATGAACGAGGGTTGATTATGAGTACTCAAATGTCTGCTAATCGGATGTTTATCCTCTGGTTGAAAGAGAAACACAGGTGAAAGCTCAGGTCTTTATTCCTACATGCTTCAAGACCACATCTGAAGGTCTAACTGATTTATGGCATCGTAAATATGGGCATTTACATTTCAAGGGCTTGAGTACCTTGTTTCGTAAGAAAATGGTGAAGGGCATGCCTCATCTCAGTGATTCCTCTGATGTTTGCACAGTATGTATGATAGGAAAACAACATCGAGAAACCATTCCTAAAAAGAATATATGGAGAGCTACACAGAAGTTGCGACTCATACATGCTGATATCTGTGGTCCCATTACACCTGAATCAAATAGCCATAAGAGATACATACTCACATTTACAGGTGATTACAGCAGAAAGTTATGGACCTATTTTTTTGAATCTCAAATCAGAAACACTTGTCATGTTTAAAAAATTCAAAAGTCTAGTAGAAAAAGAATATGCAAATGTTATATGTTGTCTCCAAACTGATCGAGATGGGGAGTTTACCTCGTTTGATTTTAATGAGTATTGCAACTCTAATGGTATTGTTAGACAACTCGTAGCAGCCTATACCCCATAGCAAAATGGGGTTGCAGAGCGAAAGAACCGGACAATTATGAATATGGTATGTTGTATGTTGACAAAGAAGCTTGTACCGAAAAATTTTGGTCAGAAGCTGTCAACTGGGTTGTTCATTTGCTCAACCGAAGTCCTATTTTTGCTGTAAAAGACAAGACATCAAAGGAAGCATGGTCTGGTTTCAAGCCATCAGTAGAACACTTCAAAGTGTTCTGTTGCATTGGACATGTTCATATTCCTAACAAAAACAGGCAGAAACTTGATGATAAAAGCCTTCAATGTGTCTTCTTGGGTTTGAGTTAGGAATCTAAAGCCTATAGAATGTATGATCCAGTGTCTACAAAAATTATTGTGAGCAGAGATGTGGTGTTTGAAGAAGACAAGAAGTGGGATTAGGGTACCGAAGAAACTACGAGTCCAATTCTTGAGTGAGGAAATGAAGATAATTTGCAACCAGAATATGCAAATGAAGAAGAAAAGCAGCAGGTTGAAGATAATGCTATAAAAAAAGAGCTGCGGGTTGAAGACAGTGTTACTAGCTCAGGTTCATCATCAAGCAAAGACGTTTCTAGTCCAATTCAAGGGAGAGTTAGAAGGACACCAGCTTACTTGCAGGATTGTGTAAGTGGTGAAGGGTTATCTGACTTCGATGAAGAAATTAATTTAATGTTGTTTATAGCCTCTAATGATCCAATATCCTTTGAAGAAGCTGCCAAAAGCCCGAAGTGGAGAGAAGCAATGGATTTGGAAATCAAATCCATCGAGAAGAATGGAACTTGGGAGCTGACTACACTTCTAATTGGAGCCAAACAAATTAGAGCAAAATGGGTCTTTAAGACCAAGCTAAATGAGAATGGAAAAGTGGATAAACTCAAAGCGAGGCTTGTAACAAAGGGATTCTCACAGAAATTTGGAATTGATTATACCGAAGTCTTTGCACCTGTAGCTCGATGGGATACCATTCGAATGATCCTAGCTCTTGCTTTTTGCAGAGGTTGGGATGTGTATCAGCTAGATTTGAAAAGTGCATTCTTGCATGGGGAGCTGAACGTGGCAGTGTTTATTGAGCAATCATGAGGCTATGAAATAAAAGGAGCAGAAGACAAGGTTTATAGACTCAAGAAAGCTCTATACGGATTCAAGCAAGCTCCTCGAGCTTGGTACAACAAACTTGAGTCCTATTTCATTAAAGAAGGTTTTGAAAGATGTCCGAGTGAACATACCTTGTTTACAAAGACAGTGGAATGGAAATGTCTTATTGTAAGTTTATACGTTGATGATCTTATTTTTACAGGGAATAATATAGCAATGTTTGAAAGGTTCAAGAACTCTATGAAATAGGAGTTTGACATGTCTGATCTTGGGAGAATGAAATATTTTCTTGGCGTGGAAGTTGTGCAAAATAGTGAAAGGATCTTCATCAATCAAAGGAAATATGCTAATGAGATGCTTGAAAGATTTAGCATAAGAAACTGCAATCCTGTCAAAAATCCAATTATACCGGGTTTCAAACTTGTAAAAGATGAAGGCGGGGTAAGTGTTGGTGCAACGACATACAAGCAAATGGTGGGCAGCCTCATGTATATGACTGCCACCAGACCAGACTTAGGTTTTATGGTAAGTTTAATCAGTAAATTCATGGAAAGGCCAACTGAGTTACACCAACAAGTTGTAAAGAGAGTTCTTCGTTACATAAAAGGGACTACTGAGTTGGGAATCTTTTACAAAAGAGGTGAAGAAGAGAAGTTGGTAGCCTACTTGGATAGCGACTACGCAGGAGATAGTGAAGATCGAAAAAGCACATCAGGATACGCATTCTTGCTCAGTTCAGGTGTTGTAGCATGGTCTTTAAGGAAACAGCTAGTAGTCGCTCTTTCCACTAACGAAGCTGAGTTCATAGCTGCTGCCTCTTGCGCATGTCAAAGTATATGGATGCGTAGGATTCTTGAAAAGCTTGGTCTTGAACAAAGTAAGTGCACTGATATATTCTGTGATAACAGCTCTACTATTAAATTATCAAAAAATCATGTTATGCATGGAAGAAGCAAGCACATTGATGTTAGATTTCATTTTCTTCGTGACTTAACAATGGATGGAATTGTTAAGTTAGAGTATTGTGGTTCCAAAGATCAGTTAACAGACATTATGACTAAGCCTTTAACACTTAAGGTGTTCATAAGATTAAGAGAACTGCTTGGAGTTTGCATGGCACTAAATGTAAACTGACTGCAAATTACAGGTTAGTTTAAGGGAGAGTTTGTTGGGTTCTTTTGTTGACTAAGTTCAGTTTGATTAGTCTTTTTGATGTTGCTGTTTTGATTAATAATGTCCTGATTTTTAGGACCTCAGTTTAGATTTGATTCTCTTGTAACCAATTGACCACGTCTTTAGTGGTTCTGTAATTTTCTGTATTCTGTTGTGTAAAGGCTGATATAAAGCCTTAGTTCTTCAATTGCAATTATATGCTTTTTGTTTTTAACATTCATTTGTGTAGTTAAGAGCTTACGAAAATAACATATTTGAGGTAGCTCGGGCCTCTGAGTGATGAGATTTGCTTCAAAGCATTTCCCTGCCTTTACTGTCAATCCTCCCCTTCATTTTTATTAGCAAATTTTAACAGTTTGAATTTTAAATGAAGATTTTATGAAGAAGTGTTGTGATCCTGGAATGATATGAATTTCGACCCATTCTCTCTTTTCAAAACGTTGTTGTTATCCTTTAAATATTAATCCTCTTTTTTCATGGTGCTATATCGTGTTACTGGAGAGAAATCTCATGATCCACGTGCCAGCCTCTAATGAAAGGAACAATTATAGTCATCCATGTAAGTCTCTCCCCTTTAAGTCATGCATTCATCATCCATTTGCTAACCCATTAATTTCTTCTAGTAGGTTCTTCGTTTCTTCTCAACCGTTCAATTTGTTCTTCTTGGTTCTAGAGACTATCTTCATTAAGAGAAAGAGAAAAAAAACTCCAAGATATTATAGTTTTAAAAGAAATCTCAATATATAAAATCATGTTAATATAATTTAGGAGGATAAAACTGCAAATAAAAAAGTTCGATGACTAAAATAAAAGGTAAAAATTACACTATCCATATTAAAAATGCATGTAAATGAGATTTGCATTGATCTTCTCCTTGTATATTATATTATAGTTAGGTAGCTTTTAAAGTTGCAGTTTGAAAAAATAGATTTAAAAAATATATATAAATTATAATTTTTTTTTAATTAAAGTTTTAAAAAAGAATTTTTAATGAGATCTATATAAAATTATAATATTTTCTAATTAACCAAACATTTTTGAATATATAATTAAAATAAAATACCAATGGCTACACACCGCATTATATAAAGAAACAGAACCTTAAGAAACTTACAATAGCTCCATCACCCAAGGAAATTAGGATTTAGGAGACCACATTGAACCCTTTTTTTTAATATATATTTGAATTAACAATATTATTATTGTCTGAAATTAAGGTTTCGGTTGAAAGCAGCTAGCACCGACTGAAATTTAAAATCTACAACTATAATTTATCTTAGGTGGCCTTTTCGAAATGCTAACAATTTCGAGAGGCTTAGATTCTCAGGTTGAGTGGGTGGCAGATTTAACTCTCCCACACATGGCAGGCCTCCATATTCATTTATCCTCTCGAGAGGCCCCACCACCATCATCACCATAACCACCTGTATCAGATTACTTCATAATCAACAGAAACAGAACAAAACAAGCAAATCCTCCCCACCATTATTTCTCTGGTCTCTGCGGCTGCAGCCTGCAGCAGCAACTGGACTGCTGTTATTATCAAGTGATGAAAACCCTAACAAGTTCTTGTTCAAACGTCATCCTTGACAAAAAAGGAGACAACAGACCCGTTTTCTCTTTCAGAGAATTGAGACATGAAGTTAGTATTTTGCCATCAAAGAAGCTTGTTCATAGTGTTGGCTTCTTGCATTGGCTATGTGAGAAACATAAGCCTATCTGTCCAATTCGTGTTTCTTCTTCTTTCTCACCTGAGTCCCAGGCATGTAATCTTTTCTGTAACTTCTCTCTTGCTCTGTGTATATCATAGTATTCAAGTTTCAGGTTTTCTAATTCTCCAAAAATACTCATGAATACGTTGACTCGGGGTTTTTCTTTTTTCTTTTTTTCTTGAGAATTTTTTAAAAGAGAAAACAGAGTCCTTGAGAAGAATTATATCAAAGAATATAGAAATTATGCTTAAAACACATCTCTATAACCTTTACTTGTGTTTATTTTTCTCTCCAAGGAATTTGATGGATGACGTTATAAGGTGCTAATGGGGTGAGGACTTGTTGTAGGTATACTTGAAATCAGTGTTTGATCTGAACTGGTTTTAATTTCTTCCTTTAGGTAGACTTGGAGGCTGAAGATGCTCAAAACCAAGAAACAAGTGAGTAATTCTTTTCATGTTTAGACCTTGAGATCTTTTCGTCAATCCTTGGTCTCAACAAGACATGCTTATCTCTGAGTGCAGATGAATCAAAGACAGTTCATGTCAAATTCCAGCTACGGAAGGAGTGCTCCTTTGGAGAGCAATTTACCATAGTAGGAGATGATCCTTTGTTGGGATTATGGGATCCTGAAAGTGGAATACCATTGAACTGGTCAGATGGGCATCTTTGGACTGTTGAGATGGTAAGCAGAAACTACTAAACAATCTATTAAATTTTGTTACTTTACTGATGCGTCTACTGTTTATATAGGATATACCCGTTGGAAAATCCATCCAGTTCAAGTTCATACTAAAAGGAATTGCTGAGAAGATTTTCTGGCAACCGGGTCCTGATCGAATTCTCCAAACGTGGGAAACGAGCAATACCATCGTAGTTTGGGAAGATTGGGAAGATGCTGCATTGCAGAAGATAACAGAGGAAGAACCATCTGCTAATGAGAGTGAGGAACCTGCTGTCAACCCAGAATCGCTGATTGTTGCCGAGAACTTGACTTGTCAAAAGGAAGAGCTGGTTTCTGATATGAGCAATGGAGCAGTTACCGTGGATGTGAGTTCTAACCCAGAAAAGAAACCATCGCCAGTGACTTGCAAGAAAGCAATTGTTGCTGATAACATTTCTCCTGTGCAAGAGAAACCTCTAGCTATTGTAGCAGATAACATTTCTCCTGTGCAAGAGAAACCTCTAGCTATTGTAGCAGATAACATCAGCGACTCAGAGGGGGATTCTGCTGTGAATGTGAATGTTAGCAATGCAGTGTTAGGTGAAAAGAGAACCAGTCACCAGGAGGAAGAACAGAGAACTACATCAAGCAAGAGTACAATGGTTAGAGAGGATGTTGTCAGAAATGATGATGCTCCAACAGCCATAAACTCAGCAAACTCTGATGTCCAAGGAAGTCTGGTTACTCATGGAGGAGATGCTGTTCTTGTTACTGGCTTGTCTGCAGCAACAGGCATACCAAGTGCAGCAGCTATTGACAGTGAGGGTGAGAGATGCCATGCCTTTGATGCCTCTGTTGGAGCTGGTGAAAAGAATCACAATTTGCCAGAGGTAACTGCCTGATTAATGTATAGTACATCTTGTTTCTCTCGATATCGTTTCTGCTACCAATTTTACTTTAAATGAAATAAACTTGTTCTCCATTTCCATTAGCCGATTCCTCCAGTTCCAGAGGTCTCATTCCACTGAATAATCTGGCATTAATTTGTGTCTTCTTGAAAGTAAAAAATTATCCACAAATAAGAATACTCAAGGAAAAAACAACACATTGCTTCTCTAGAACTACTCGGGCACTTATACAAGCAGGTTAAGGTTATTGCAAACTGTAATTTACTGATCTGCAAGCCCTTGTCTATAAGTTTAAGGCATTTCTGCCCGTTATTCTCTATTAACCGAGTCCTAATAATATTCAGTTCGATGAGAAGCGTGAAGTCGGTGATGAACCACTTCGAGGAGAAACAATGGATGGGTTCAACGATGAGGAGCCGAGGGCAATGAGATCATACACAAACCACTGGTGAAAGAAGTAAAGTGTGATGTTGATGACAATCCACATCGAGAAGAATCAATCAAAGGGCTCGATGATGAGGAGCAGCGCAGCCATGAACTCGTATATAAGCCACAGGCCAAAGAAGAAAAGAAGCAAGAGTTTGTAAGAAACTGTGTTGTTCAAAATGACCTGCACTGGATACAGAAGCTGCTAACCAGTTTAGGGTTGTTGTAGCATCAAGAAAGCAGAAGAACAATTTATTCTATGCCTGATTCTGCGCTACCTAGTTGCCCTACATTTTTGAAGTGGCCTGGGCAGCGAGACAATTGCAGCTGTGTGTATAGACGATTGTGACTAAGCCATGATGTTGCTGTAATCTATTCCACTAGATTGCTCAAGTTTTGTTCTTTTATTGTTTTATAATGCAATATGTACATAGTGACAGCTTATTCTTTATCATGTGTGACATGGAGATGAGAACAATGGTAGTTTTGCAAGGAAGACGCTGTTATTTTCTTCTGAATGCTGCAGGTTGAAGAAATGTGTGAAAGTAGTGCTGATATTCCAGTACTGTCTGTTATTCCCAGCACAAACAATGACAATTACATATTGTTTTAGTATAACTCTTCACAGCAGCCCAGATGATTGTAGTATATTCGAAGGGTGATTTACCTTTAAAGCTTGATTCCCTGTGCAATCATAGAAATTATAATTAGGGTTCCAAGAGACAATTATCCTGCGCACCAATTAATGGTGGTTCCTTGTGTGATGGTGGAAAACACAACTTTCTGAAGTTACAGCAATTGGCCACCACTTCCTAAGAAGTAAGAAGATTAATATAAAACAGCAGGTAACCTCGAGAGTAAGCAGTCAACGGTGATTCTGGAACTCGTCCCTCCTCCCATTTGCGGTAGTTGTTTTTCAATTAATTGTGTATTGTTTGGGGGGGAGGGGGGGGCAGAGAAGCACAATCATAGCCATATGACAATGCACTGGAAACAATGTTGCTCTTTTACCAATGACGTATCGTCTGGTCTGTAATCAAAATCTCGAACTTCTACAATCGAAACCAAGCAAAAATAAGCGTACGTCGAGGGGAGCTTCATATTTTTATTTTTATTTTTAATAAGATCGAGGCCTGCTCACTGGAAACTGCATACCTAAGCATTTGGTGGTTCAATCCCCAAGCTGAATAGCTCCGTATGCAGGCATGTTTTTGTATCGGATGAGACTCCAAGCTTCCAGCCAAAAGCTGTTCCCCGAGATGAATCTGCCTGGCCTGATTTCCACAATTCCACATAGGAACTTCCGCATCTTAGTCACACGCCTCACAGTTCCGGAAATAGATTAGGTTCTAACAGATTTGGTACTGCTGATTCTCCCAGCAAGGACCATTCGACATGCTGGTTAGGTTCTTTCAACGACCTTTAGCCCCTTCAAATTTCAGGCTTTAAGAAGACAGCTATACAACTTGGAAGCCTCCAAATCTGGCTCAGTGAGGAATGGCATGCGTTACTACAGAGGGCAACGAGCCAACCAGCCAAGCACATATTCTCTCTCAAGATTGACATAGACCAGTCCGTATAGGCAACTGTGTTCATCTTGTACTGCTAAACAAAAAATTAGTCATTGTATAACGCTTTAAAAATATGCAATTGCCACCATAGAAATAATCGAAAGTATTTACAATTGACGAGCGCTGAATTATTTTATAAGAATGGTGCTGGAAGCGAAAGAATCGGTGGCCACCTAAACTGAAACCACATTTCTGCTAAAGCAACTAACAAGAAGAGTTACTGTAACAAGTGGACTGGAGGAGAAGATTCTGCCAGAACAGCACCATGTGAGTTTTAAGCCATGCTCTGCCCTCATCCTTGCGAGCTCTGCCCTTGTCATCCCCCAAAAATCGAAAAGGAGGGAGCCAAAGGAGGATAACAATGTGCCTATCTTTCCAGAAGAGCAAATTTCAGATGCAGAATTTTAGATTCAAAAAACAAAAACCTTCAAATCATTCATCGTTTTCCAAATATCTTGGCTTTTATCATGCGTGACTCTCATTCTTGGATTGCCGAAAGGGTAGACTTTGTGAACCACACAGTTCTTCTTTTGACCGTTTACTTGGTATAGATTGTGGCGATCTGGAAAGATAAATCAAACAATATCAGGAAGGCATGATCAGTTCAGGAAATTATTACACAATTAGTAACTGATGTATGAAGCTACCAAGCTACCATCATTAAAAGTATCTCCAGACTAGACACGCCATAATTTTCCATGACAAGAATGCAAATGGACCAGATTATGTCAATAGATCCACACCAAAACAAAGTACAGAACAAAACAATGTGCGGGAAAAATTCATGCTCTACAAAAATCTGATAACGGATTATGAGAGATCACAAACAAAGGCACAAAAATGTCATGACACTACCAAATAACCCAGAAAAGAAGCACCATGCCCTACTATCATACAGAAATACCACAATAAGGTACAGAATAAGGCAGGGCAAAAAGGCTCAGCAAGGAGTGCATATGGATGTCACGTGTGAAAATCCAAGGACAGGGCCCCACAAAAATCCTTCAAACACAACGTCACTTGGAGGACCTTAATGGATTATCCTTCTATGAAGAAAGAAAAGCAAGAACAATGCATATGTATGACTTAGCATAAGCATCATGAATCCCAGACCACCTGAATAAGCAAACCCTCTAAGATGCCCACAAAGAACTGAATTCACCATTATAGAGAGCCCATTGAATTCCACATGTTCAAATAAATCCACTTCATGACTCAATAAAAATGAAATTCAACTAACTGAAAAACAGAGCTTTTGATTCAAATAGAGTAGTTGGTGAGCAGAATCGCTAGTCATGCTAATCCCACTCCTCAAACACTAACTGAAAAAAGAATGTCTAAACTGCTCCCTCTGCGCTATTATGATGTCAATTTACAATTTATTAGCTGTAAAAGGAAGAAGCCCTTTTGACATTACCTAGGGGAGTTGGCACGTTTCTGCTGTTGCTGATTTACCATATTGGATGTATTCACAAGTTCAGCATCAGCAACCTGCAAATCATTTTCCAACAATACAATAGATGCACATTAGGCATACAGACAATACACAATCTTAGAAATGGAGTTCTTATGGCGTTTTATGCCATTCTGATAATCTCAAAAGTGAAAATGCATTTAACAAACTTGAAAATCTCTGTTATACATTTTAAAAAATATTTAGTCCTTCAAGGTCACAGTCAGTTTAGTGCCAAAAAAATCCAAAGTAGCGAAGACTATGAGACAGGGAGAGGTGTTTGAAACTAACAAAGACTAGTGATAAAATGGGCCACATGAGAAGTTTGCAAATTCTAAAATAAATAATTGTGACTCCAACATTATGGAAGATAAAGAAGAAAAAAGACACGCCCATTGAAAAGAACAATAAAATGGTAAACCAACTCTGAAGGGAATGGCTGATTCAACTACATGGGAGTACTTGGATAATGGGCCTGACCACCAAGTCTTACCTCTTAAACAGGAATAACTGGAGCCTGGTTAAGGCCACAGTGGCGAACATGAAGCCAGCTTTCCCTTTCACTGTTTTAGCTCCCACATCTTGGTGCAATGCAAAATCCAAAAGGGAGTGGTTTCTGTTCAGATAACCACTACCCAATGTGGAAATTTCTTGCCAACATACCCTTATCCAAGCATCACCTATGTTTTTGAACAAAGGAATCAAATCAAGTACTGAAAGCATCATAAAAATATCCGCACCTCAGAAGGACGTTCTTTAGCTGAACCATCTTCTCGTACCAGATCACTAGATTCAGGACTGCTAATGTCCCATACAAATCCATTCTCGTTCCCAATAGAAAGCTTATCGAAATCACCATCCACAGCACCAGAATTGGGTGAAACATATGCTGCGTATTTTTCTGAGAACAATAAATACATTCAGCACCTTCTTATAAAACATATGGGTCAGTATTCAAGATCATCTAGCGAAGGAGATGCTGAGATAAGAATAATAAGTCTTGCACCTATCTAATTTATGTTAAACCCAGTTAACATATCCACTGGCAACCAATATGAATATGCATAACTATCACATAACATCAATTCTTTGACCATAGAAATAATCAATGTTTACGTGCTTACCATTTAATGACGAGTTCACACACAACTAACCTAGACTATGCAAATATTTAACTCCACATTCATCAACATTGCACAAAAGAAACAAAAGAAAAGGAGTATAACAATTACAAAAAAAAAAATATTTTCTCAAACACAGAATTACGAGAGAGAAATGACCTAGAGATTAAATTTACCTGCCAAGCTGTGAAGTGCATTCTCAGCTGCTTGCTGTTGTGCATCCTTCCGTGTTTTACCCATTCCAACACCTATCTTTTCACCGGTGAACAAAACCTAAATCATTTAAGTCAGAAAAATGAGTTTGTTGGAGTCCAAAAGTTGCTTAGTCTTTTTACAAGCTACAAGCTAAAAGGGAAAGATAAGTACACAAAAAGAAGAGATTATTTTGTAGCTTCATGAAAAAGAAAAGTGCTCTTATGAGACAGAAGAATACAGGACAAATTATTGTAGGAAGAAATGTTCATGCAAACTAATATGTCAAATGATAAGTGGTCAAATGTAGATCCCTGAAATATTAAATGATTGATTAGCATTGAAAGAGCAATTGCTGCATCAGGCTGTATAAAAACTTTGTATAATTGTTTGTATGTATAGCATTACTCATCAGAGGTGTTAGTAAAAGTGGACTTTAGCCACAGAGCTACTAAAACCCACACAATAGCCCCGAAGGTTTGATGCAAGTTTTCATCCTCTCAATTTTCTATTCCAAGAGGCCTTTCAAAAGTAACGACCAATTCAGAAGCTCTTGTTAATCTCAATTGTAGGAAGCATTTATAAAATTCCAAGAGTTGATAGGGAGTTATCAATGAAAAGCAGAGACAGGAGAAGAAAATGAGGTGGAATTTTCTCTAGTGAAGAGATGATCAAAGATAGATACACTGAATCATTGATCAGGGAAGCTTCTATCCCATTAAGGTTTTGATGTAAAACATAGATCCCTCTGAAGTCAATTTTTTCAGCCAAAAAATAAGTACTGCCTTGACTTCAAAAGCTCACGCACCAAAGTCTAATTTTACAAAAGTCTGGATGGGCTAAAAAATAGTTTACCCAAAATATAAGCTTAAAGCTAGCACTAATCATAAGGTAATCCTCTCATCATCACATATGTATGATCATCATACATGACTCATCCACAACACGAAACAGGTCTGTTGCAACAGGAATGTTTTCAATTGGGACACTCAATCACATAGTAATTTACTGTCGCAGTTCACAAAACATTGATAAAACAACAGCCAATAGTATATGACTAACAAAGAGAATTTTAGGGTGGGAGAAAACCTTTATAGTAAAGAAAAAAAGCAACTCGGTTTTTAATGCAAAATCAACAAAGCAGTGGGAGAAGTTACTGTCAGTTGAGTAAAACTGTAAAAGGGGAAAAAGTTAAAAGCAGAAGCAGAAGAGTGAACCACACTACTTTCACAAGGCTGGAAGAACATTTTTAAACTAGAAATACAAAATACCCTTTACTTGCTTGAGTTTTACAATAATCTCACTGAGGTCAACTTCATAAGAACAGTGCAAAACACTTCATTTTGTAACCGACAAACAAATTTTCTTCAGAACTCAACGGGACCTCACTCCACTACTTTCAACATGGATACACCATTGCATTTATATTATCATATCTATCTAAAAATTTCCTGATGAAAACAACATTGCAAGAAAGAAATGAATGGGAGAAGAACAGAAAATTGGCAAACATAACTTGGTAACAAATTTCAAGTATTTATTCAACTCCAATTACAGTACCAAAAATTTATGTCCTTGAAGTAAGCTCTCAGATGATTACAACAACATAAAATTACAAAGCTCATGAACTTTTTGTGAATTATTCAAAGAGTATCAAGAGCCAGAAAACATGAGGGTAGGCAGAGAACGAATTTTAACTAACCTCGACAGAGAATTGCAAATCCTTACTGGTGCTTACAACAGATTTGAACTCCACCTGCACATAAGCAGACGATAAATGATCCATAGAAATAAAGAGGTGAGGCAACCATGATGAAGCCCAGAACCAATCAGTACCTTGGATCTGCATCTCCGTCCAATTTCTTGCAGCACTCCAATAGACAAGTGGGATGGTAGCAGATTGAGTTTCCCAGCTTCAGCTTGGAACTCCCTGCTACTAGAGGACACATGATTCTGAGACATGCCAGCCTCTGCAGAAAAAAAATTATATGGATGAGAATGGCCTTCATACCCACTACAGCAACCAGTGGGCTCATCATTGCTTCTAAATATGTTATATAATGATACATCCACAAGTTTGATAAATTTTTCTGTTATGAGACTTGTATTGTCTCTCAAAAGGCTCCTATATTTCGATGTTAGATCAATCAATCCTGAACCATTAAGTAAGGTTTGAAAGTTGTAGCTATATATGATTAAAAGATGGATTTGCATACATATCTACATATACTGAGCAGGCCTGATGGTTCAACACAAAGCAAGCACTCCATCACTTTGCACTTCAAACTATTATAGCACTAAAAAATTCATATGCTTGATGGCTTACCTCCAGCAGGAACAATTTGTTTATGCATGTCATTTCCAGCAATTGCCTGCAAATAAGTGAAGTTCTTCCTCAGTTTCTGATGCTAGAAATGATCCCTATGCATTGAAAAATAGCAAGAGCTTCAAAATACAAATTTAAATTAACTTCAGACAAACCTCTTCAGCCTTCAATTCTGAAGCATGTGAGACTAAACTGGAGGGAGCGGGAGCAGAGGCTGATGCACCATGAGCAAGTGGATTCTGCAGTCCTCTCAGCTTATCAGATTTTAAAGAATCCAATTCTTGAGCAGTTGCTGAAGGTCGGTTATTTGATTGTGCTCTGCTAGTATCTTCTTCCACCAGCCAGCCTCCCTGTGGCTGTAGAGAGGATAGTGGTATTGCTGCAGGTATTCTAGAAAGAAGAGGGGGTTGACCAGAATTTTGATTCCTTAAATCTCGTCTAACAGGAGCACCAAGTAAACTAGGTTCTGAAATAAAGAGGTTTAAATTATGGAATGTAAGTTTAAGTACTCTAATGATATAGATAAGCAGAAATAAAATCAAGACCAACTGCACTCCATACTCTGAGAAGGCAAGAGTGTGGCCGATAAGGTTGGTCCAGCAACATTTGGAATTATAGCCACGTTAGGCTGGGAGATTTCAGTTCTCAATTCAGCACTGTTTGTAATAGAATGTGGGGCCGATTCCATGACAGTCTTGCCATCCTGAAAGGTTTAAAATATTTAAGCACAGAGCTGAGAAAAATTATCAAGTTCCATTACATGCCAAACAACCAGAGAAACAGAAAACATGTTGCTCATAGGCACACATGTTTAATATTGCTTTGCTCTCATTTGTTAGAAGCACATGCAGTATCCAGAATGAACCTTGTATTTCTCAGGTGAAGGCAAGCAGGAATTTCTCTCAACCAATTCAGAGCAGGTTCATGAATCTCTTCAACATGATTTTTTAAGACTTACCGATTGATGCAATCTTCGTTCAGCTTCAATGCCACTCATTCCTTCACTAAAAGGAGCAATGTTATTGCCATTGGGTACAAAACCACTATCCTGTAATTCATGAAAAAGATTGTTTGATAATTTAAGAATATGATCAGAATGTTGCTTGAAGAACCCAATATCTCAATTCAAATACCTCTGTCATCATGTAGTTGCTCACATCAGGAGTAGGAGGTAAGCTTTTCACCTCATCTTCATAAAAGACTTCAGATATTCTTCGTATTAAGATCTCATCAAACTCTCTGTGAACATAACATGTCACAATGCAGTTATAAATAATCCTCATGCAATAACAGTAACTTAAAAGTACTTCATATGTCTAATCTTAGCATCTCTTACTTGAAAAAACAACCTCTGACATTGCATGCAACATTTCTTGCCACACATAGGACTGGAACGGCGTTCGCTGTCTAGAGAATAGAGAGAATGAGCCTAATAAAGATTTTACTTGGAAGGTAACGTGAGAAAAAGGAACAAAATTTAACAAATAAGTTCACATGGATATTTTTTAGTACCTCTGCTTGAGGAGCATAATAAGGAGTGAATGCAGGAACTACATGAACTCGAGGTTGATCCATGTCTTCCCAGACTTTTAACCGGTCATCTATTACCATTGCCATTTTTGGATGGCACATGCCATCTTGGAAGACATTCAATAAAGATTTCTTGGAGCCTGCTACAGTAAAAGGTATTCTTATTGGTCATTAGTAAAAGGCACGGTGGCTGACATGACAACTGAAAACACAACACACTGCAGGTTGTTTATGAGCAGTGCCACTTCAATTTAGAAAACTTTCGTCAACTTTGGCTTTGAACCATCCCTTTCATATTTGAAACTAGAGACTAAACAAACATATATGCCAGAAGCACCAGAACAAAATTCACAATAAAATTTTACAAATTTCAAAGGTAATTGAAGATGCACAAAGTTCAAAGCAAAATCGGAAATCAAAATATTTTCAAAATAGTAGTGATCCCATACTTGCCTGATTTAACACAAACTACACGGTCTGAGAGTTGCTTTGAAGCTATCAAGTGAGCCTCTGGGTCAAGAAGCCTCCACATTTCTAAGGCATAATCTCTTTCAGCCATCGTACAAACATAAACTTCAAACCGTTTGCGTCCCTTTGCTGTTAAGTAACTTCTCAAATCTTCCCATGCCGGCCTTAATCTCACAAGCACACTCGTATCACGAATCTACAAAAAAAACAAAAAGTTACCAGTAATCACAAGAAAATTTTTATTGTCTTGTGTATCAGAAAGCATGGCTGATGACAAAGTAAGGAGAAGTCACTCTCCTACTATATTGCAAGAAAACCAACACAGAAATGCCAGATAAAAAGTAAAATTAAGCGCCTTAAGAAGTATGGAACCTTCCAAGCCAAAAACTTTCAAGGAAGCACATAAGTAAGGTCAAACTGATCCAAAAGAATGATGGTCCTAATTTAGCCAAAATCAAGGATTATTAAATGAAAATTGAGAACTCTCTAAACAAAAGTCTAATTTTAACAGCTATGCAAGCATATAATCAAAATATGTAAATATCAAACGAGAATATGCAAATACATCCATTTTTGTATTGGAAACAAAAGGCTTTTGAAACTAAATAACATACAGGTGTTATGATATATTGGAACCAATGAAATCATTAAGATGAAAGAAAATAATATGAAAACAATTGCACTTGTTTTGATCTTCTCATAGCTCAAGGAAAAACTCTCATAAATCATACTAGCGTGTAATAGTATTAATAGTTCCAAATGATGTAATCAAATTGCAAATATACTCTTTTCCGCCCAGTTGACATCAAATACTCTCTATTAGAACACACTTTTAATATATATCATAAAAAATAACAAGTAGAGAATTCCACGGAACAAATTAATAAAAGTAATAAAACTGGAAGAAACAAACAACATCAAGCAAATCATACCTCCGGATTGATGCGAGTTAGAACAATATTTTTCTCTGGCAATCTAATCACAGGTCTAACAACTCTCTCATGGCCATCCGATGATCGCAAAACGTCCTCCAGTTGAACCTTGTACATCTTTCCATTATCCGTAACAACATCATTCTCTATATACTGCTTCAGAAGCAACCGATCATCAATATACCTCTTCATCTCCGCATACATTCCAGATACCCTCATCGGATCTTGCTCCCGTCCAATCCAACCCCTAAGAGTCTCAATCCTATCCTCAAACAACTTCATCGTGTTCGCAACAATAAGTGTCTCATCAAGATCAAACACAATAGAAAGACACCGCATGTTGAGCATCCGTAAACACGAATCATACAGACCTACAGGAACCGCAAAGCACCAAAAACATGGAAACTTCTTTTGCTTGCTTGGCATTGCCACTAAATGAATCTCTTCATCTCCAATCAAAACCACCGCCGTCTATAACAACAAAAAAGACAAAGTCAAGATCACCGCATTCTCACTTCTCCCCTTCTTAACTCAAACTAAAGATTAAGGACAAAATTTTTAACTAAATGAGTCAATTACGCTGTAAAATTAGGCAAAACAAATCAAAGAAATTAAAAGAAAAAAAATAGACCTTGACTTCGTGGAAGCAAGAGGCATGGAGATTGATCAAATGAGACTGTTCCATAGGAGAAGACGATTCGAGCTTGCAACGGACGGAAAATGGAGAGATTGTTTGGAGAATTGACAGAGGAGGACATCGCTCACTTTGTTGAGAGATATGATGGATGCGAATCTCGTTGTTTGGGAACAAGAAACCCTTTTCCGTCACCAGAATAACATCCAGTTCTCCCAAACATACCTCTCCGTGATAAACCAGGGATTTAAACCCTAAACGACTCATTTCAAAACAATCAAATCAATTACTACGACCAGGAAATTATGATAGAGTGACAGAAACAGCAATGCCTGTGAATTTTCTCACTGCTGCTGGTCTATCACTACAAGGCCTGACTGCACAGACACACTCTCTTCTTCTCTCTCTCTCCCTCCCCTCGCTGCGTGTTTCTCTTTCTAAACGGTTTTCAATGGGAAGAAAATGAGGGTGGGGAGGGATATTTATAGGGGATGCGGCAGTTATTTAATGGGTGTGGAATTTGTTTGAATTTACGAAAATCCCTTTTTTGTACGGGTAACTTTGCCATTGTAAACTTAAAGCGTAGTTTTTACATTTTAAAATGTTTTTATTTTAAATTATTTTTTTAATTTTAGATTTTTTAATATGTTAATATTGAAAATAATTTTAAAGAATAAAAAAATATTATTTCAATAAATTTTTAAATAAAAAAAATTTTCAAAACCATACCTCCAACAAACATACTCTAGAAGATTTGAAGATTTAAAAGGGATTAAAAATTTAGGTTAAAAATATGGATTTAGATGATTTGATTAATACGAAAAAAATGAATCAAGATTGTTTGATTTTTTTTAAATAGAAAATTTTTTGCCTGTTCTTAAATTAGACACAATTACCAAATAAAGTTAATGGTGTATTATAATAATTATATCATAAATTAAATATTTTATATTAGATTCCAATAAACTTCAAGAAAAAAGTTTTTTTTAATTTTTACGTATTAATTTGACTCGATTTTGAGGAATAAAAAAAGTATGAGAACTAGGTGATTAGGGATTTTATATTGTTTTTTCCTAAATAAATAAACTGAAAATAATTTATAAAAAAAATAGATTTTGATTATAATTTGCAACTTTCATGAGCAAAATGCAATTTACACTTTGAAATTGCTTTTGGCATGATAGTTACTTATTGGGAAAATAAAAACAATAACTCATGTGATGTATAAAAAAAATATTGTGATGTATAATAAAAATATTTTGTGTGGGTGCGCCCCAGGTAACTAGAGAGTCTGGTTATTTAAGTGCTGACTTGAGTTAATTAAAAAAATATTATTTTAATTTTTTTATTTAAAAAACTATAAGTTAATTTATTATTAAGGGTGAGTAAAAAAATTAAAAATTAAAAAAATTGGAAAAAAAATAACCAAAAAAACTGAACTGTGAAAAAAAACCGATTAAACTGATTAAAATTTTGAAAAAAACCGACCGATTCGGTTCAGTTTCGGTTTTTTAAGACAAAAACAAAAAAAACCGAACCGAACCGAACCTAAACTGAAAAAACCTGAGCCAAACTGAAAAAACCGAGTCAAACCGAAAAAATCAAGGCAAACTGGTTTTTTTCTAAAAACCAAACCGAAACCAGCCGGTTTGAACCGGTTTCGATTTGGTTTCGGCTTTTTTTAAAAAAAATTAATTTAATAATTTTTTTATATAAAAACAAAAACGAACAAAAAAATAATCATCCCTATCTATTATATCGATTAACTCAACTCCTTCATCCTTCAGCCGGATCCTTCCCACACGACAAAGGCTCATAGTCGTATCGAACATAATTTTTATTTCTCTCTCTTTCCTTTCTCTCCATTTGTTTCTTCTTTTTCTCCATAAACTTCAATAATTTCCATCAAAGATCCTAATAGCATACGTGTAGGTTTCGATGCAAATATTCATTCGCTATTTTTTTTATTGGACAATAACATGACCTATCAAATGGTTGTTTTATATAGTCAATAGGGAATAAGATTTCCTTTCCAAGATCAGCTACATGTTTCACAGGTTGCGCATCTTGATAGACTTTAAGTTTTCACAATCCTTGTAGATGAGCCTAAGTTATGCTAGCGTTGTCGCCCTAGAGTGGTGAGCTACGCTCAATTCATCTTTCCAATGTCTTCCCTGGAATGAATCTAGCATGAACTTAAATTATTTTTAATTTTCTAGTCAAAAATTTAATCATTACTTAATTGAAGGCTTAGTTTTTACTACGTAAACCTATAATAAAACCAATCATACCTTAATATATTATACTATATTTTAAAAAGCGTGAAAAAAATATTATGCATTTATTATATATATAGATTTAATATACTATGGATGACATTGTATCGTCATATGGGACGTTGTTCTTGCTGCTTTTTAGTTAAAAAGTATTGTTGGGTGTATTATTTTTTTCTATTTTTTATGCCAAAAGCTATTGGGTCTGGCTGCCCAAATCGCTTCCAACAGGTATTGAGTTTCGCTCACAGCCAGACCCAGATATGTTTAATTTTATTTTTTTACCTTTTTAGATATTTTTTCCTTTTTTATGTAATTTTTTTCATACAGTAAAGAGAAAATAAATTGATAAGACTTTTTCTATATTATATAAAAGTTGGATAACGATAATTTTTTTCATTTGAGGTCGGGTTTGTTGAATTTCTTTTCTCCTAATAGAGTTTGGTCTTATTGTCCACCAGGTCCCCAATAGAGTTAGGCCCCGCTACCCAGCAAAACCCAATGTTTTTGGATCTGGCTTCGTCACCAGATCCAACGCTATTGGATTTGGCTTTGCCTGCCAATAAGACCTAATAGAGTTGGGTGTTGCTGCCTAGCAGGACCCAATAGCGTTGGGTCCTGCTACCACCACGACCCAATACCACGGGTCTGATATAGTTGTCATCATAATTATCAGGCTCAGCCCCGCGAGTCAACCCAAGATTCAGGATCTTGGTCGGATCTATTTCATTCAAAATTCAGGTCTGTAATTGGCCTCGAGTAAATTGGTGGACCCGTTGGGTCAATCCAGAACTCGGGTGACCAAGCAAAAACTCAATAGAGACCTTTTTTTTTCCAAATGTGTTTTTTTCTACCCAGAGACCCTTTTTTATATATATTTTTCAGTTAGTTACTAACTCATTTCAAAATTTACTATATAAATACTAAAAGAATGTTTTATTTTTTCAATGTGGAATTTGAAGTTCTTTAATATATATGCTTTATGTTTATAAGAAAAAAAAGTTATGTTTTTTCAATGTGGGATAATAAACCTTTTTTGTTTAAATACTTCAACTTAAAAGAATAAGATAGTATCTTTTTTAATGTGGGATAAAAAACATTTTGAAATAATCTTTTAAACTTAATTACTTACAACATATATAGCCTATATCCACATGGATTATTTCTTAATTTTTTTACATAAAATATTAAAACATCAAATATTTTTTTAAAAAATTCCAAATATTTTTAAAAAAATTTCCAGGTGACCCAAGGCCTTGGCCGGGTCTGTTTCATTCAAAATCCAGGATTGAAATTTGCCCGGAGTAAATTGGTCGACTCATCGGGTCAACCCGAAACTTGGGTGACCTAGTAAAGACCCCATTTTTTTAAATGTTTTTTTTTCTTATACCTAGAGACCCCTCTTTTTTCATATTTTCACTTGGTTACTAACTCATTTTAAAATTCACTATATAAATATCATAATATTATTTTATTTTTTTAATGTGGGATTTGAAGCCTTTTAGAATATATACTTTATGTTCACAAGAAAAAAGTTATGTTTTTTTCAATGTGAAATTAGAAAGCTTTTTGGTTTAAATACTTCAACTTAGAAGAATAAGATAGTATCTTTCCACTGTGAGGTAAATTTTTTTTTGAAATAATCTTTTAAAACTTAATTGTTTACCACATATATAGCCTTTATCTACAGGAATTGTTTCTTAATTTTTTTCATGTAAAATATTGAAACCTCAAGTATTGTTTTTTAATTTTTCCAAGCTGACCCGAGTCATCCTGTGTAACCTAGGACTTAGCCTCTTGACCGAGTTAACTCCCAGAACGAGTTTGATAATTATGGTTGCCATGAAAATATAACTTTAAATAATGCTATAGAAAAGAAATAAAGTGATGTGGCCGATTAAAAAAATAAAAACCAAAAACATAGACAAAACATCCTCTCTTTTATTTTGTTCAGGAGTCTCTTTTAAAAAATATTAATTTTTTTGTTGTGTTTAATTTTCGGAGTGGTTTTTCTAATTTATATATGGTTTTATTTTTATCTTTTATATAGATAAACTATGTTTTTGAAAAAATAAATGTTTATTTTTAGATGATATTTTTAATACGTGTAGTCTTATATGTTATTTTTTATTTTATTTTATTCAATTAATTCAATAATCTATTTTTCAAGATTTAATATCTTGATTTATATTTATTTATCAGTTTTTCAAGTTTTGGTTTAAGCTGTCATTAATGAATTTTTATTGATTTATTAATGTATATAATTTTTAGTTTATTTGATGATATGTGTGTATAAATTTTTTGATTTATTATATTTTTCAAACTATTAAAATGTGTTAAAAAAACTTGCACTAAATAGTTAATTTTAAAAATAAAATTATTTCGACAAGATAAGATTAGAGTCCTAATAACTGAATTTGTATCGGTTCGAAAAATGATTATCTTTTACTTTTGTAATCAAGGCTTGGTAGACCTTTCAGTGAAACAAAAAACAAAAGAAAATAAAATTATATCATAATTTATATGACTATAGGTTTTGTAATTAACTGCTTCTATTTAAATAGGGGTATTTTTATAAATACCCAATAATTAAGATAATAATAATAAAAAAACCCAGTTGGTAATATATGCTCTTTTATTTTTCAGACACCCAAAACCTTGAGCTACGTAGACAAGAAAGAGAGATCAAAGAAGGAAGAATTAGGTTCAAAATTTCATCTTTTGAGCTTTAAATATTTATATCTTTTGTTTGAGTTATTACTCTAGGAATTAGGAATTAGGATTTTATTAATATTGTATTCTAAGCACTTTTAGCATATAAATTTCTTATTAATGAGATCCTTAGATAATCAGAGAGCCAATGGAAATGGTCTTCGCATGTTTCGTATATATATATTGTGAAAATTATAGTAAAAGTAAGGTTTTAGAATAGTGATGAACTACATATAAAAAAACAAAAAAAATATCAAGACGATATAAATATTTTTTAATTTTTTTTTAAGATTTTGATTATTAACTTGATTGGGTTTAATAAGCATAATTAATTTAATAATATGGTTAGAAAAGAATACATTAACAACAAATAAAGTGAAAAAAAATCAACACTAATTCAATGCAAAAGATAAATGCTTATTAATATTATAGAAATATATCTTTCCAATACTTTTAAAAGGTTTCAATGATCTTATTTGTTAATAAAGTTAAATTAAAATGAAAACAAGATAGTTGCATGGAAAGAAAAATTAAATAAAAAATTAGAATCTCAATTCCTAACAAATAAAATGTTGAATGAAAAAACTCAAAAGAAAATAATTTAAATAAAAACAAAAAAAAATTAATCCGAGTTTATTCGATTCAACACACTAGATCTATAACCTAGTCGTGAGACCGGAATAACCTTGAAAAAAAATTAAATAAAATTACAAATCTCAATTCTTAAACCAACATTATATTGAAGGGTAAAAAAAAACTAAAATTTTTTTTTAAAGCAACAATAAAAAAACGCTTGAGTTAACCTTGGTCAATTTCATAAAAAGGAAAGTAAAAAAAAAATAATGAATGCCAATATCCAACTAGCCCAATGTTAAGGGATGAGATTAAAAAAATTAAAAATGACCTAAAAAGACTGAAGCTAACCCATTTTAATCTTCAAAACCCGTGACATGAATTTTGAGAAGGCAAATCCAAAAAAATAACAATGTTAAATTCTCAACCAACCAAAATAATTAGGGATAAAGTTAAAAAAATTCAACAAAAAAAGATTAAAAAAATATAGATTTGAAAAAAATAAGAATCAAATTTGTCACAAAAAAAAGGAAAAGAAAATCAAATTATGAGGGATGAAATTGAAAAATAATTTCAATTAAAAATGAATAAGAAAAAAAATTAAAAAACAATCAAAAGAATAAGGATCAGACTTGATATAAAAATCAAATGTAAAAGGATAAGATTGAAAAAAATCAATTAATAATTCAAGACCAAATATATTGCAATAAAAAATTAAGGATCTAATTTGATTCAATGAACAAATAATCAGACTTCTTTGATTTTTTTGCAATGCCCATTGCATTTTTCAAGGAGGGGAGAAAAAAAAGAAGGAGAAGAAAAAACACGTCGTTAGAGCTCAACCGCTACTCGTCTAAAGACATGTCCTGCATCACTATAATGGGGGTGGTAAGATGCATCGAACACCACTCTAAAAAACATCATTTAAAGACTAGACGACACCGTATATGCCATCTAAAAGGTGTGGGCGGCGTCAACCTTTGTTTTACTTAAATAATAGTTGTTTTTAATATATTAAAAAACTTAATTACCTCTAACCCCCTATAATTACAAAAAAAAGAAGCTAGAATACAATTACGAAGGCGCCTCTATATGCAAAGCCAAGAAAGTTTAGTTTAAAGGGGCATTTAAGTTATTGTCTCGTGCAGAAAAAATAAATAGGCAAAAACATGCAAGACCTAAGTTAATTTAGTAAATTCATTGTGCAGCAAAAAATAGAAAAAGATTGATTCACCATGTTTAATTTTGCAATGACTAATACATTTAAAAAAAAAGACCGTATTGTCCCTTATGTTCAGTTAAATTTTTTTCTCCTCAAGGGTAAAATAATAATTTCATTACTTAAATCCAAAATAAATTATGAGTGTGTGCATAGAAATCATTATTCGCTTTTACTTTTGTTTTAATTGACAACTTTTTTTTATGAGATTTTCTTAATAAAAAAATTATGCTTTATTAAAATATTATTTGATTTAATAGGTTATCTTTATAAATTGGAGATGTATTGGATTTGTGGATTAGGAGTTGTAACCAATGATAATACGCTATATGAACCTGTTGAATTCGGAATTTATGAATTTTGAAATATAGAAATTGTTTAATTCCTTTTTTTGATTAATTAGAAAGAGCAGATCACCCCACATATTATACAGTCTCGGAACTGCAAGTTTTCATTTAATATGAGAGATAATTATTTTACAGTATTTTTATTAATTTAGGCATTTATATGAATTATGGAAAATTATTTTTACCTTCTTAAGTTCTTATGATCAGTGTTAATAATTTACATATTTTAAAACCATATTTTATTTTATATCATTACATTACTAAATAAACTTATTATTTCTTTGTTGCAACTCAGGTTTGATCCCTAAAGTTTTTATTTTTTCAATTAAGATCCCCATTTTTTCCCATGTTTTGGCCCTAATCTTCATTTCGGTCAATGCTATTTCAATGATTAAGACTTTGTTGAAACACCTAATTCAACCCTCCACCCTATGTTCACAAAAACTAATTCAACCCTCCACCATTGGGCAATGTAAGATTAATTAGGTGTAGGTCGTGATTTACGTTATGCATAAAAAAATAATTAGTGTGTATGACGTGATTCATACTGTGGTACAAATTATGCAATTTAACATGGAAATTAGAGCTAGAACTTATCAAAATATAGATGATAGATTGATATTGGTAGAGATACCTTATTTGTATAGAATATAGTAAGTATATTAATTATTTACTTTAGCATGAGATAGTTTTTGAAATCCATATTTATTTATTTATTATAATTAAAATAGATATTTGAACAAAAAGCAATTATTTGAATTTTGAAGAAGAAAACATAATTTGTTTGATTAATTATTCTTTTTTTATTACTGTATTTTTTATTTGACTAAAACATGTTTTTTTTTATTAGTAGCATGTTTTATGAATAAAAAATAAACCAATTAAAATATTTTTTTATAAAAAAAATTCAATAAGTAAGAGAAAATATATCTCTTTCATTTGAACTTCAATTTCTTGTCAAGCCATTTCTTTTTAGTTTTAACAAAAGCATTTTTTTTATCAAAAATATTTTTTTTAATTGAGAAAATTATCATGATCTAAAGTTCAAGTTTTCATTAAAAGAAAATAAAAAAAAAATATTTCTTGATATTTTTATATGCAACTGGAGAAAAAAATGATAATTGATCTGAGAAAATCATGTAAAGTATTTATATATAAAAAATTATTTTCATGAATATTCATGATCTTATTTTAAAAAATTACATACTATCTTCATATAAAATAATTAAAAAAAAATCATAGCTAATATTACCGTAGAAAGCTATAATTTTATTTGAAAACTATAACAAAATTGAATGATATTTAATTGAATAGTATTTTAATTATTTTATTTATAATGAATTTCAATAAAAATCTAAGGAAAAAAAAAACTAGAGGGAAATGTAAAAAGAGGTTATGCGCCTAGAGTTGGAAGGTTGGGCCAATATGTTTGGCCGATATATATATATATATATATATATCAATAACAAAATTTGATATAATCTACAAATAATATGATATTTTTTTTTATTTTTTCATAACTTTTGTAAAGTGTATTTCGTCCAAAATAAAAGGAAAATAATTTTATAAAAACCAACCAAAATTTTTATTTAACTAGAAATTATTTTTTAGTGATTAACTTTTTTAACGACAAACAAACATGAAGAAGTTTAAAAAATGGCTATAAACCACTTTCCATTAAACAAATGAGGTCTAAATTTAATCTAGAAGTCAATCTTAAAAACTCTCAACTAGACTCTATTTGAAGCCAAGTTTCAAATTAAATTAAATTGTGTGAATGTTGACTTAATGTGAGCAACTTGGATGTATAATTTATTTTAAATAACATCTTTTTTTATATATAAAATAAAAAAGTGATATATTGAATCGACTTAAGTCAATCCATGTCAACTTGCCAAACCTATGACTCAGGTTATAGACCCGTATGAATTTAATAATTTTATTTTTTCAAATTATATTTTATTTAATTATATGATAAAAATACAATCAATTAAGTTTTTAAAAATTTCTATAATAGAATGTGGAAAAGAGCATTTGCTAATTTTATACAAGATTTCTATAAAATCAAAAGTCTAATGGTATTCAATAAAATAATATATAACAGTGTTCTCCATTAATTTATTGATTTAATAAAATAATATATTTAATGTATTCTAAATTAATTAATTTTTAAGAAATAAAATTTAAATTGTTGAAATTTTTTTTTTACAAGAGTGTCATATTTTAAGAAATTATATCTAAAATTTTATAATCCCTCATTTTTTTAATAAAAAAACATTTTTTGGTCATTGGTTCTTAATCTAATAAAAATAAAAAAATAAAAAGAATTAGGATAAATATAAATATTTTATTCTCCTTCAATATTAACAAGGAAATTACTATCAAAATTTTGCATTTCTTACTAATTCATAAAACAATCAATAATATGTAATTTTTTTAATCTAAAAAAAAACACTGAAATATACGTTTTCTAATAAAAAAGTGATCATTAAAATAACATGTTGTTAAAAATTTTAACTATTTGTAATAAGAAGGAAACATATATTTCTCGAATTTAAATTTAATTTTTTTTATTAATATATATCTTGATTATTTTAGTGAAAGCATTATTTTAATTGGAATCCCCATTGAAAAGAAAAAACATTTCATGATTATAATTTTTAAAGGCTGGCGTGCTTGGGTTTGCTAGCATAAGCCAACATGTTTAGGCCTTCATTTAAAAAAAAAAAATTAGGCAAATAACACGTTGTTTATCTATATATTTTTTTTTAATAAAAGCACATGACATATTATTTGCCTTCCCAGATTTTGATTAACATAAAAACACCCTTAGAACCTTTAAAACTAATTTATCAATGCAAGAAACACCAAAAATAGTTCAAAAACACAAAATAAGATTGAAAAAAATAAATTCAATCTACTTTTTTTCCAACAAGATAAGGTTTTAAAACACCTTAATTGAACACCTAGTTAAGTGAAACCTATTTCCATTAAGATCAATATTTTTTGTTGCTGCAATATAGCCAAACAATAACTTTCTCTCTTTCTTTCATCGTTTTCTACCAACCTTTCTCTTTCCATCTTAAATTGGGAGACTAAAATATGAATAAAATGAATTTTAGATTAAATTGTTTAATTGTTAAACTAATGGGATGAAAATAAAAATTGAAAAATATCTTTATGCAAAATTTTTTAAAAAATCATTGACACCATTTTTTTTCAAAGGAATGTGATTTTACCTAGATTTCAATTTTAATCCTCGATCCTTTTTTATATTTTGCAAACAATAAAATTATTAGTTTTTTGTAAAATCAAGAATCAATCCAATATTGAGATATTTTTTTAAATTATGATAACCCATTAAAAAGTAATATGAAATAAATTATCAAGTTCAATAATCAATCAATGCAATATAAAAAAATAAAATTGAAGAAAAAGTTTGATGATGAAAGCAAAAAGAAAAACTAAAGAATTTTTTTTTAAAATAGCTACTATTTCACTTTACTTTTTTTTAAAACAACAGAAAACAAGTTATTAAGTCCAATTATCCATCAATATAATATGAAATAATAAAATTGAAAAAAATAAAATTTAATAATCAAAATAAAAAGAAATATAAGAAAAAAAAAGCGGGAATCCACTGTTCAGGCTATAATGTTTCCCTCGCCATCTTGATTTTTTTCTTAAATTTTAATTTTATACACACACACCATATGCATATTGTATGAATGATTAGAACATGAAATTATTTATTCTTTAAAAAACTATATTGATTGAGTTTAAGTTTAGTTTTAGTCTAGGAAGCTACATATGCACATGCTTCTTACGCCAGTATTTTAACGTGGCTTTTTAACATGATCAATATTAAGCAACGAGGATCCATTTGTTAAAATCTCTTTAATAGTTGAGCTATTTCGACCAAAACTCCATAGATTGGGGACTGGTTTGTGAAATATATCATAAGTTGAGGACTGGTTTGTAGTTATCTAAAAAATAATGTTGTTAGATGCTTGTGGACCCACCAAATATGGGACCCCAGATTCCAGCTATCAGTCATTGCCGCTAAATAACACAGCCGCCTCAATGGAAGGTTTTATTCCGCGAAACCACAGAAGTAAAGCCCCGCGCCGGACTATTTATAATATTCCACGGCGAACCTCCCTACAGGCACGCAATGACGCACCCGCCGAATTTTCCAGGTTGTGGGACCCATGAAAAGATCACCAATTACCTCAGCCTTACAAACCAACACATGTCAGGACATCATTTCATCACACAAAAGATTCTTTCTTCTTGACGAGTAGAAACCAAACACGCGTCCGCCGTACGGGTTGTTCTTTGGTTCACTGATCAGAGTTTTAAAGCAAACTAGCAAAGCAAAAAGAGAAGGAAGCGAAGAAATTAACGCCTGAAAGAGGAAAGAGAGGATCATGTCATCGTTCACCGACGAGTCTCCTAGAGAATACAGCGGTTCTTTTAGAAACTTTGATGCCAACTCGCTGACCGGTAACTCGTCACCGGTCTTCGCTTCTCAGTCATACAGCACCACCGGAGATGACTTGTTCTCCTCGCAGCCGGTGAGCGATGACGGCGGGTTCTCCCCGGAACAGAACGGGATATCGGATGGACCGATCTTGCCTCCTCCATCGGAGATGGAGTCCGAGGAAGGTTTCGCTTTAAGAGAGTGGCGTAGGTAGTATCCGTTATATGCAGCCAGCTGTTGCTTTGATTTGATTTGATTTGATTTTTTATTAATAAAAAAACTTACATAACAAGTGCAGAGAGAATGCTATAAGACTGGAAGAGAAGGAGAAGAAGGAGAAGGAGATGTTGAAGCAAATAGTAGAGGAAGCTGAAGAGTATAAAAAAGAGTTTTACAGGAAGAGACAGCTGACTCTAGAGAACAATAAGGCTGCTAATAGAGAAAAGGAGAAGGTGAGGGAGTACATCTCAATTAACTCATATTTTTGTTAAAATAATTTTAAATTTCCATGACAATATTTCTTAGAACAATCTAACAAAGTATCTTTAAAATGTATTAAACCAATTATTTTAAATAAAATAACATAAAGGGGCCATTAGATTCAAATAGAATGAAAGGATCCAATATGATGTGGGTGCTCTATGTTCATTCATAAGGTGCTGGGAATTATTTAAGTATTTGGGAGAAGATTTTTGAAGAAATCCCATGTTTTTTTTTTTCTGTTGGGGTGCCCTTTACAATATTTTTTATTTGCACAAATTATTTTGTTCTTAAATTTAGGATGGCTAGTGGAGAAATGATATTCATTTTCATGTAGTCATAGCATTTATTTTTTTGGTTTTGGTTTTGATTTTGATTTTGGCTAGCTTTATTGAAGAAGTTGTTAGGTTGCTAAATTTAAGAGCATTGGTGTTTTCATGCTTTGATCTAAATTTTGGAAACATCAGATCTGTATGGGTAATCAGATATGCATGAACTTCTCAGGTGCAGTTTAAGGTTTTGCTAGTCTGAAATAAGTGATCTTGACTGCCTATTGATTCGCACTGTTACAAGTTGCAATCTGTCGATCATCACTGTAATTATGGTAATAATAATCAAACTCGCTAATAAATCTGATCCAAAAATGGGTGTCATGTGGCCGAACCTATCTAGAAAAGAAGAAGAAATTAAAAATAGGCTACGATGAGTTTTCTTGGTAATCGTGGCAGACACCGGAGAAGCCCGGACATTCTGAGCTTGTTTCCAAAATTCTTGATTTTTTTTAATGTTTCTAGATCATTTTATGTGTTGATATCAAAAATAAAATCTAAAAAATAAAAAAAATATTATTTAGAATCTAAATTTAACTATATATACACAAATTCTAATTATTGAATGAAATACTAAAATAAAGATTTATGCAAATTACATAATTGAATAAATAGAAAAATGTCTTGGAATGCTTCTTGGTATTTGGGCAATGGCCTCCCTCTGACCCCTTAGCCTCCTCCACTGGTGGTGTAGCTGGAGTGAAGGTATGTTTTTATCTGATTTTCTTTCACAAATGTCAGTTATTTTTGGCAAACCGGGAGAAGTTCCATGCCGAAGCTGGAAAAAATTATTGGAAGGCAACGGCAGAACTCATTCCTCGCGAGGTGCCAACAATGGAGAAAAGGGGGAAGAAGGATGAGAAGAAGCAGCCCACCATTGTGGTGATCCAGGGACCGAAGCCTGGCAAGCCTACTGACCTATCAAGGATGCGTCATATACTTCTCAACCTTAAACACAATCCACCTCCCCACATGAAGCCCAAGCCTCCACCACCAGCAGAACCTAAAAAAGATGCCAAGAGTGGTCCTGCTGTTGCCGCCCCTAGTACAGCCTCCACAAAGACTGCCGCCGCCGCAACTCCTGAGGCAGTAGCTGCTGCTTGAGAGTGAAGCTGCTGCCTGTTGAATATTTATGTGAAAAGTAATTAGCTGTAATTAAAACTAGTTTAGTCTGATTGTAAACCATATGGTATCTGAATTCTGGTCCAGGTGAACAAGCGTCTTGGTTGATTAGGCATTTAGCAGTATTGCAAGTAGAAAAGTTTTGTTTCTGTGCTGATTTTCTAGGCTTACTGTTTCGGTGTGATTTTACGAATGCAATTACCGTTATGTGTTGATCTTAACTCCCAATTATTCAACTTCAAGACTATCCCGATTAGCTTGGCAGCATGTGTTCGGAAGCTTTTCATTTGCCTGCAGACCTGCAATCATAGCAGTTTAAAGGCAACATATTCTCTTGCTGATTCTATGTCTTGCTTCATTCTGGGAAATTTACCAAGGTCAAGCTGTTCCATGTGATTTTATTTTAGAAAAAGTTTGCAGGGTCAAACGAGTTTATTGATAAAAATGAATATAATTTTTAATATGATTATTAAATTGGGTTGAAAGTTTACAAGGTGATCTATAGATCTGGTAGAGTCAGCTACTTGTAGATAGGTTTAGAAGTTATTGTTAAACGGTTAGGTTTAGAAGTGTTAAACGGCGGGTAGGTGTAGAAGTTATTGTTAAATAATTTTTTAATAGTTAATTTACTTTTTTTTTTAAATTTAATTTAGAAATATACCTTTTAAAATACTGTTATATCCTTACAAGGATAAAAATACAAGTTGAATTCTTAAAAAGTGTATTTATTAGAAAGAGCAGCCACGAATCCCGAACGAGACTAGTTTTACTCTTTAAAAGGGTGTGAAGATACCCGGATAAGAATAAAAAAAATATTAACTATATAGCTCTTGATAAAGATATTTTTTCTATTTAGATATAAACTAGTAAAAATAAAAATATTTAGTTTATTTTTTAAAATAGTTAAGAATTATTAACTTTAAAAATTAATCAAATTAGATTTTTCTTTACAGTTTAGCTATAATTTTAGTGTTTAGAAAGCTTTAGTTTTATCATTTTTATTATAAGCTTTGTCAATTGATGTTAGAGAATGATGGTGATATTGACAACATCATCCCACCGCATGATGTAGATCAAGGAATGGAGGTTATTTCGAAATCTTTGAGGGCTCAAGGGGTAATTATAAAATTGAACTGAAATTTTATGAGCGTGTTCACCTACATATTACTAAGTGAGGTCGTTTTAATGCTCAAATTAGTTCTAGAAGTTTTTATTTGGAATTTTCTTTATTTTCCTTAGGTATTTTACTTTTATAGCAATTAAGAATTATTAACCTTCAGGATTTATTTTTTTAAGTTCTTTTTATATTTTAAAAATATTTTTGAAAAAATTTGAAAAATTTTTTATTTTTTTTATTTCAACTTAATAATTTTTTAATATTTTTAGATTATTTTAATATGCTAATATCAAAAATAATTTTTTTAAATAAAAAAAATATTATTTTAGTATATTTTTAAATAAAAAAATACTTTAAAAAATTCATGCATCATTCTAATCAAATCCTTACTACTTTTCATGCGTCCTTTTACTTGATGGGGGTGGTTTTCTTTCATTTTTTGGATTTTATCGGCTGCCTTCCTAATGGGCTGAGGCTGGCTGGGTTGTTAGTTATTGGCTTCTTTGTGGACTGGGTTTGCAGGCTACTCCAGACTTTGGATTGGCTAACTCAAGCAGCTTGGGTGAGCTTCGTCAAAACAAATAGCCTTTGATTCCTCACCTTCTCAACTCCTTCTACCTGGCTTCACTTCAGCTGGCTTCTCTATTCCTTATCTTTCTTTAGACTATATTTGTTATTTTAAAAGTAATTTTTTAAAAAGTATTTTTAAACTTTTTTTATTTGTTTGCCATTAGAAAAGTTAGTTAACAAAAAATGCTTTCTAGTCAAAGAAAAATTTAGCTTAGTTTCTAAAAAAGTGTTTTCCTGGAAAATTTGAGTGGAAAACACTTTCCAGAAGTTGTGAAAAATTTAAAAATATCATATTATTTGCTGATTATATCAAATTTGATCCTCAAACTTTTGATTGCTATATATATTTTGTTTTGAATATTTATTTTTTAATTTCATCTCTTAAAATTTAATTTTTATATTAACTTTGGTCCTCATTTTTATAATTGTTATTTGCTTTTCTCTTATAATTTTTTATTGAAATTTTTTATCTATTAAATTTGATCTTTATTATTTTAATTGTTATTATTTTATTTGAAATAATTTATGAAATACTAATTATTATTATTTTAATTTCTTCATCTTTTATTTTTTTTAGATTTGATCTATATTATTTTGATTATTATTTATTTTATTTGAGATAATTTATGAAATTATATTTTTTTTTTCAATTTTATTCTCATTCAACTTTTTAATTCTTAAGATTTTTTACTCATTATTTTAATAAACTTGAGAAAAATAAAACAATAATATGTTATTTTCCAGCTCATTTTCCATGACACAACTAAATACTGAAAAATATTTTCCAACTTATTTTTCATTACACCACCAAACATCAGAAAATAATTCACTTTTCTGAAATTTATTTTTCTAAAATTTATTTTTTAAAAAAAACTTATTTTTCAGCAAAGAAATAGGCCTTAATTGTATCTTGCTTTTCCCATGAAGTTCTTTTGTCTGTTGTTTTTTAAGGAGTTTGCTGTCAAGTGTTGCTCCTCTTGATTGCTGCCAAGTCTTGCTGCCTTTCGGTAGGTTTTGGTTGCTGCCAATCTTCCCATGACTCCCATTAAAAATATATTTGACTTTTCATTAGCACCTTTTCTCTCTCTCAACCAACCATACTTATTTTGTGATTGGCCAAGGATCCTTCACTTCCTTAACTTGAATACACATAATAATGGATGCACAACCTAGCTAGTCTTTCTCCTAATCTTCTGCTGCTTCCAGGTGACAGCTTCAGTTTAGAGCTTGGAGACAGCACACCAATTGCATCGTCAAACCATGCTGGTTCGCCCCCTACCAAAAAAGGCACGCACAGCACAGAAAATGTAGAGGCTCAAGCTATTTTTCTTGCTGAGTAGACTGTCTATATTATGGATTTTCTTTTGCTGTTTATTATTAAACCATGTTGTGTATATCCCACTGTCGAGAGCTTGGGTTTTATGCAAAGAAATCGCACCACTGCCTTTGCCTAGCAATTTTTCGATATTAAAGCTTGTACATGGTCTTTTAGAAGTCATCTATCACAGGTTTAGTCATATAGATACAGATGCCAACCTGCTGCGGACCGCCGGCACACATCTAGTAAAAATATACTAAAATTATTAGAGGTTTACATGGTCGATAATTTCAGGGCCCGTGAAATTAGTTGAAGTACACGCAAGCTGGTCCGGACACCCACGTTAATAAAAAAAATATATACTAAAATGCATTGACCTTATCTATAGTAATCCACAATGCTTTTTTTTATTTTTAATTTTTGATCATGAATTTTTCTTCTTTGATTATATCATTTTATGAACACTTAATCAACAATTCCTTTTAATTTGTTCTATAAAGGAAATATTTGAAAACGAGAACCGAAGTATAGAACATGGAAAACACATATGGTTGCCTTTTCAATTATGTAATTTTATTTTTCACTCGTAACTTCATGATGTTCATATGTTGGTTTTAATTTGAAAAAAAAGAAAATCATTGAAAAATAGGCAAGGAGGAAGTTATTTACTGGGCCTCTTTCTAGCCATAAAAAAATGGTGTTAATGAATTTTATTTAACAAGAGTTTTATTAAGGTGTTGATTGACCTTTATTTTACTGGAAAAAAGTAAATTGAGATTCAAAAATATTCTGTAGGTTTAATTTTGTATTTTTGGATGGATTTAGAGGTTTTTTACTTCATAAATTGATTTATTAAGAAGTCAAGAATGTTTATTAAATATTTTTAGATCAAAATAACCTGAAAAATAAGTTTTTGACTTAAAAAACCAAACCTCAATTTTATGACCACCTAAAACGTGGTTAAAAACAAGACAATTAGATGACACGGCAAACACATGGTTTAATATATATATTTTTAAAAAATATAAGGGCAAATCTATTTTTTTTTTAAAAAGGGTTAACTACGTGGATGTGGTCTTATAGTTCATGCATGTCTATCCCCTTTTTGTTACGTCAGGCTCATATGCCTTTCCTTTTGTATCTTCTTTTCATTTTTATTAGATTTAATTCAAATACACTAAAAAGAACTTGACATGATATTTCAAGTAGTGCCCAACTAGATTATTTTTCATGCTATGCTACAGGTTAGATTAAATTTTTTCAGGATATAAAAAAAATATTTAGGTGTTGTTAATGTATTTTTTAGTAAAAAAAAAAATTTAAATAATATAGGGATTGATCTAATGTGTATTGGTTAATTTGATAAGTCTAAAGACAAATCAGATAACTGATAAAAATATAGTTTAACAAAGAAAAAAACCAAGACGACATCTTGTTTTAAATACTAAAATGACAACATATTAGATCGATTAAGATTAATTCGGATTAATCTGTCAAATCTACTATCTAAGTCATGAAACCTTGATAACTTATAGCAATCAAATAATATTTTTTATTAAACTCAATTCTCAATCAACCTAATATTGAAGGATCAAATTGAAAACAAAATCCAATTAAAAAAATAAGTCGAGTCAACCTGCCAAACCTTGGTCATAAAATTGGAATAACTCCATAGAAATTAAAACAAAATAAATTATGAAGTTTAATTCTCAATCAACCCAATATTGAAGGAGAAATAAATAAATTAATTAAAAAAAGATACAAAAAATTACTTGAGTCAACCGACCAAACTCATGACCCAGATCATGAGAACAAGATAACCTCATAGAAAACAAATCAAAATAAATTATGTAGGCTAATTCCTAATCAATCAATATCAAAAGATAAAATCGAAAAAAAATCAACTAAAAAAAGGAAAAAAAAACCCAAGTTAATCTGCCTAACTCGTGACTTGGGTTATAAGCCCATAATAAACCCATATAAAGAAAATAAAAAAATATTATAAAGTTTGATTTTCAATTAATCTGATGTTAAAGGATGAAATTGAAAAAACAAAATAATTAAAAAAGGACAAAAAAAACTCGAGTTAACCTGCAAAACTTGCGACTTGGGTTATGAAACCGTGATAATTCCATAGAAAGTAAATAAAAAAGCAATTATAACAACTAATTACCAACTAACTCAATGTTAAAGGATGAAGTTGAGAAAAAAAATTAATTAACAAATAACAAAAAATTAACCCAAGTCAACATAGTTAACTCGCAAAACTCGTGACTCGGGTTATGAGATCAGGTTAACTTTTTATAAAGTTCAATATCCAATAAACTCAATAATAGAGGATGAAATTGAAAATAAAAATTAAATAAAAAAAAGCCTTAAAAATTTTAATGACCAAAATGAAAAAGGCTTTGTCATTTCACTATTCATTGTTATAATGAAATGTCAACCCTTTTTAGTATATGTTAATTTTTTCTTGGTGCTCTAATAATTGTTTAGCTTTTTATGAGGATATTAGCAATTTGTTTTCAATTATTATATATCTAATATGAAAAAAATAAGTGTATAAATATTCAATTTAAGCTTTTTTTTTAAATTTTTAATAGATTTGATATAATTTTATCATGTATTTTTTTGTCCTTAAGTCACACCTAGAATACTTAGACGTTGTTTAAATGTTTTTTTGTTTTGGTTTTCTTTTAGTATCATGATGCATTTTTCTTTTAAAAAAACATTTCTTGGAATTAAAAAATATATTTTCGCTAAATCAATCGAGAAATGTGTTAGTAAATGAATAGGGTTTAGATTGGAGGGATGGATTTTCTTTACTTATTTCAAATGGGTTGATTTTCTTTTTTTTTAAAAAAATACTTTATTTTTATTCTTACAAACTGCAAAGCAAATTAAACAAGTTAATGAGACAACTTTTTAAATAAAGAAAAATATTTTTTTATCCTTTTCTCAAATAATCTTCATTTTTTTTTGCTAATTCTAATTGCTTTTGATCCTTATTAGATTAATAACCAAGGAAAAAAATATGCTTTTTTTTCATGAAAAACTATATTGATAAAAAAAGCTGGATTTATGCAAGAAATAGTTTTATTATTGTATTATTAAATAAAATAAATCGAAGAGCTTCCACGCAGCACCATCATATATTTTATATTAATTTATTAACTCGATCTATGGTTAGCGTTAAATTATTTTTTTAACATATGCTAATATATATAATTCTTCATTTATTTTATTAAATAAATTTTTGGTACGCAATGAGATTTGTTTTTGATTGTTGAAATTGCATTGCTAACTTTTGCATTTTTCCGTCAGCATTGCGCGGGCATGTAGCTATTGACTACTAATAAAAAAAGCCTGCCCATGTCTCCCAGCAACGTATATGAAGGTTGCTGTTTCTGATGCATGTCATTCATACGAGGAGAACAAGGTGGTGAGCTGGTGATGGTGGCTTAAGGACTTTGTTGGATGAGCGGTTCACGGGTCCTTTCTGGTTGAGGGTTCCGCTTGGACGAACCGCCTGGATTGAAAATTCAAGGCCTCCAAGGAGGGATCAGGGTGGCGTTGGCTCTGTGTAATGTTGACTCGATTTGTCTCTCAGACGCGACACATGCTGATCTTTGCAGCAGTGTTAAATTAGCTTCAAGTTCCTGTACGTTTTTCATACTACGCAGTCCATTCAAGTTCTGGTTCTGCTAGAGGACAGAGATCAATTCTTAATGTTGCCAAAAACTTGTCCTGAAGAGAAACAAACGTGACATGACACGCCAATCCAGGCAGTAAATGTGGAAAAAAATTGAGAGAAGAGAAGGAATTATACAATTGATGCATCATAATTATATCACATGAATAGATATATCGATCAGTTATATCTACATGTGTTACAGAGGATAGACACAAACACCCCTTTTTTCCTCTTGAAGAAAATCCCACTCCACTGTAAGCTTCTACAGGGCTACGTCCCTAGACGCTGATAAAAATAGTCAAGAAGATCTAGTAAAAGGTATAAAAGGGTGGATAAAACAGCTGGTCAGCCATCACCTGGGAAGCATCTGGGTCATACTGTCAGCACTACCTAAGATGGCCGAGTTTACAGAAGTGTTCAGTGATTGCTTGCCTTTGTTTTTATGAGAAGATGATGTCTCATATGAACTACCACCACCGAAGTGCTTAGAGGTTTGAGCTTTGTATATCCCTGGCTCTGTAAGTGCTTTCTCGTTAAGATTTACATCTTTGGAGAGCATCTTCACTACTTGCTTCATGTTGGGTCTTTGGTTTGCAACTGCCTGGGTACAGAAAAGTGCAACCTTCATGAAGCGTATCACCTCATTTTCTGGATATCCAGTCATTTCTGGATCGACAATATCCAGAAGTCTCTCTTCTTTCCATAGTTTCCATGTCTGCAGAAGTGTTCAAATTTAAATTAGCACCGAGTCTAGTGCAAAAATTTATAAGAACACAAAATCATAAAGAGGCATTAAAAAGCAACAGTTCAGTATCACTAAACAGAAACATGCCCTTGTCGATGAACAATAATATTCTTATCAAGTGAGACTAGGTGTAGAACCAGGTTAACTAGACTTTTTTCTACTCTGTTTCCTGTCTTCATAGGCAAAAACTCTTCATCTCCATGGTATGAAGAGACCACAATTGATAAAGATAAAGAGAATGGTTAAACATTCAGAATGGATACATGCTCCAACCTACATGACTCTAATGAAAAAACAATCAAGGAAAAGATTCTGTCATTTGGTGTTTAACAAGATTATTGCATACAATCATATGGCCATCATAACAAATTTTGTTTACTGCTAATCTATTTTATGATTTTGGTTCTACGATTGTATAAGAGATTTTATTTATTGGTTATTCAATAACTAGTTTTATTGGTTATTCAAGCCAATCAAAGTAGGGATGTCTCATGAAAGATTAAGCACCTAACCCAAGAACCAATAGGTAGATGATGGTAGTGTAATCTCCACACATGTAGGTGGCAGGTGGAACGTTTTAGCCGGTGCCCACCCATCACTGTAAATAATTCAAGAAATATTGAGGTTGAATGAGCCTGCCTGATGTAAATTTCCTATGAATGGGTACGTCAGAATGCAGTAACCCTGTTTCTCTCAGAGGAAAAAAGTGACTATAAACTTTTGCAATATAAAAGATGAAGAGAAAAGCTCAAATTGATTTCAGAAGAGTCAAAAAAGGTGGAGATAAGGTATCTTGTGAAGTTGTGAAGAGAAAAGCTCAAATTGATTTCAGAAGAGTCAAAAAAGGTGGAGATAAGGTATCTTGTGAAGTTGTTAAATTTGAATATTAGCCTGTGGTTATTTTTTGAATTGACTTGATTAAATAGAAAACAAAGATTGCGTTGGTTATACTAAGAAGATACCCATTCAACTAAAACCAGCAGATCCTCCCCAAATGCTGCCTTGCTGCTACTTCTCCCACTAATTATTTCAAGTATGAGCACCCCGAAACTGTATACATCGGCCTTCTTTGTAAGCTGTCCTAAGAGGGCATACTCTGGGGCGAGATATCCCCTGCAGATGCATACAAGATGATTATTGATATGAAAAAGAGGAAGCAGAAAAGATGAATAGATAGATAGTTATCAGACAGCATCAATAATCTAATTCTATAAACATGATGAAAAAATCATTTTTGCACAGGGAACAGAACACAGCATAAGGCATGGCATGTGTGCTGTTCATCACATGTTCTTTCTCTTTTATGGTAATAGTTACTTTATGAACCTAACAACAAGGTGAAATCAGAAAGCTTACAAATCAAGAACCATTTGGGACCATATTGAAATAAGTTTCCTCACCAGCTTTGGACCAAGTAAAAATTAGAGACAGCTGATCAATAAAGTGAAATGCAACAAGAACCACACTTACATTGTTCCTGCCACTCGAGTACTAAGATGTGTAACATTGTCTGGAAATAATTTTGCCAGCCCAAAATCCCCTATTTTAGGCCGTAAGTTTCCATCCAGAAGAACATTACTGGCCTTAATGTCCCTATGGACGATATGTGGTTTGGCTTCCTCATGAAGAAATGCAAGACCACTCGCTGTACCTATGCAAATAGCAGCTCTTGTAGGCCAGTCCATAGCAACATGTTTTCCTTTTGAACCTGTAGATGGTTGTTGGATGCTAGCATGATTAAAATCTCCCTCCCTCTAACACACATGCACATATAGGTGTATGCATGCACTTTCTCATAAGAGAGAGTGCAGAGAGAGAGAGCCTGGAAGAAGAATTTAAACTCTAATCAAATCAAAATCAAGAGCAACATTACAGTGGTTTCGCTAAACAAGTTAAAGAAAACTCTACTGTAGCATGATATAACAATAACTCTGGTTTGATGAACAAAATTAAAAAATATATTGCATGGGTGAAAAGATCTTGTTATAATAGATGAAATCTCGTACAGATTATGAAGAACATCTCATTCTTGTAAATGATGGTTGGCGCAATATACTAGTAATATCTCTTGAATCATATCAATGTCCCTCCTCCTCTCCCTCAAATGTCCACCAAGCAAGTTAATAGGCATAATAGATAATATATTTCAATAACTTCATATTTACCAAGTAAAGCGGTAGAAATGCTGTTGTTTTCCATAAATTCATATACCAATATTCGATTATTTTCCTCAACACAGCAGCCAACTAGTTCAACAAGGTTTGGGTGCTTTATAGTTGATATCATTCTAATCTCCGTCACAAACTCATCTGTTCCTTGTTTAGATTCTGCAGAAAGACACTTGATGGCCACAGGAGTACCATCTCTTAAAACTCCCTGCAAGTAGAAAAAAAAGCCGTATGAATATTAACTAAGAGCTGAGGCTATGGAATACGCTGAAGGAATCTGCTAACATGCTCTCCGTCTCTTTTTGTTTCCTCAAAAGGGTTGTTCTAGCACCCGCAAAGGCGTAAAACGCAGCTGAAACAATATAATCATCACCAACATAACTAAAACAAAAGAAAAAAACAAAGTCTTTATGACTAAACCACCATCGAATCGTGCTTTCCACTGAAGGATTGCTGCAGTAACCACAAATGCAACTCTAAACCTCTGCAGGCTCACCTTATAAACGACTCCGAAACCACCTCCACCGATTCTATTTGATGGATGAAAATTCCTTGTTGCTGATCTCAGCGAATTATACGAGAAGAGATTTACATTGTCGGTGGCAATCACTAGCCATTGGCAAATCACACAAGTAAGAACCTCAAAAACTAAATCACTAAAATAGGAAAATATATTGAATACCAAATTAAAAGGAAATCAGCATCCAAAATTCTAAACAAATATCATCATTCCAAGATATTTCATTACCATCATGTCTTCAAAGCGAATTAAACACATTAATCCACTCATAAATACAAAAAAAAAAAAACTTAAACACGCTCAATTTTCTTACCTTGAGTGTTTGTTTGTCCCGGAGTATCATTATGATTATTTCCTTTAAACCAATTTGATATACCAAAGCAGTTACAGCTCATTGCACCTCAGCTCAAGCCTCCCCAGCCCTCCCTGTCTCTACACACTTCAAAAACGAACTTATCAATTTCTTCTTCTTTGTTTTTTTAATAATTACTTTACATTTAACCATAGTATATATATATAAAAAAACCCTGAAAAATCCAATACTTAATTAACCCAAAAAAAATCCTGACCTGAAAGGCTCCAGATTTAATTTTGCGAAAAGGAAAGTGGAAGGACAGCAAGTGGCTAAAGTAGTTAGAGAGTAATAAAGAGGCAGAGAGGAGAAGATCAAAGGGAAAACAGTAGGAGAGGGCATTGTTTTAGAGGAAGTGTTCTTATCGTGAAAGAACACGACCCGAGTTGATAGACGACAGCTAGAACCCTTTTCACACGTTTGGGCGCGTAGGTTGTTGGTCGTTAGTTCCCTCCATGCCAATTGTCTTGGTGTCTACTGTTGTAAAAATTTGTAATGGTGGGCATGTTTTGTTAGATCCTTTTCGAAATTTAAATTAATTTTTTTTATATATATATTTTAATTATTTTGATATAAAAATAATTTTTAAAAATTAAAAAATATTATATTAATATATTTTTAAATAAAACATATTTTTAAAAAATATCTACTACAAAAATCACAAACACCTTTTCAGGAGAAGTCAATCCCATGCCTCATTGAGACTTTTTGTCCGTCCTTTGATTTTTGTTCTCTGTGTGAATTCTTTACACTTTACAGGGTCTGTCTGAAGAAAAATTCAGCGGACAATTTGTTTTTTCTTAAAAAATAATGTATTAAATTCAAAATAATTTTGAAGTATTGTAACAACGTTATTTTTTAAAATATTAAAATAATATTTTTTTTAAAATTTATTTTTGATATCATTATATTAAAACAATCTAAAAATAAATTAAAAATTAATTTATAATAAAATTAAAAATACTTTTAAAACATAAAAATAAACTCTTTATACCCGGTTTTAATTTACAATATTAAGACAGAGACGTTTCATTTAAATCTTTTTCCCAATAATCATTGCTTAGAATTTCCTGTAACTATGATGCGCGGCTGGACTCCCTTGGTCAACTCTGACCAGGCATTCAAACCTTTGTTCGTCCCATGTTCATTCAATCTGAACAAAGAGTTAGACTATTGTGAGGTAATGGGTTAGGTCAAATTAATTAGTCAATAATTTTTTTTCAAAAAGAGATATAGTTTTTAAGAAAATCTTGAAAAAAAAAAGTCAATTAATATTTTGTTGATTCCTAAGCTAAGAAAAGCGAGGTCAGACCTTATAGTATATCATTTAAATTATGTTTGAGAGTGTTATTGCGATTGTTTTTTAAAGTACTTTTTACTTAGAAATACATTAAAATAATTTTTGATATCAGTGCATTAAAATGATATAAAAATACAAAAAAAAATAATTTAAAGCAAAGAAAAAAAAATTTAATTTTTTTTCAATAATTTTTTTGAAAAACAAACAAGATTTTAATTTGATAAGTCAAAGTCTATATTACAGAGCTGAATGGTTGATATTGGAGATTGTTGATATTTTCTCTTGATTTTATACTAGTTTAATCCTTTTATTTCTATTTTTATTTGCACAAATATATATCAACCTAATATTTCCAAAATAAAAATAAAAATTATAAGGTCCTTTTGTTAATGTGCTCTAGAGGGTGCTTAATCCATTCGTTAGCTCTGCCACATGGTATATACCAAGCATACGAATAATCACCAAAGTAATGATTCATAGGAAAAGAAGCAGTAAAACAATTTTCTCTTGTAATTTCTTTTTCATAATATAATAAAAACACAAAAACTCAAACTAATACCAAATCAAAAAAAAAAAATGAGAATACAAAAACTCCAGACGTTTTTATTTTTCAAGTATAGCATGATTGTACACATGGACTCTGTTTTTATTTTTTTTATTTTCCCCAAACAAACTTGTTTGTTTAAAGAGATCAGAGACTCCACCTATGAATGCCCAGATTTTCACTGTTTACTGTTAATCTTGAACGAAAAAGATTCAAACCATTGAGCCATGGATTCTCGCCAATGGGCTAAGAACTGTTACCATGGATTATCTTCGAGGAGGGTAGCTTAACTGGTCAGATTTTAAATTTATTTCTTAGAGGTTATTAGTTCGACTCCCATAAATCTTAGGGCCACTGAAGATTTATATGGTTGTTAATTTCAAAGCGTGCGAAATTAATTAGTCGAAGTGCGCGCAAGTTGACCCGAACACCCGCGTTAATAATAATAAAAAAAACTCACAAAATCATTCATCTTTTTACCACCATTTTATACATGATATACGCCGGCTGGAGACGAGGATACAATGTTAGTAATCTAATCTTCATGCAGACAGTGTTGCTTGATCTGTTCATTGTACTTAGGATCCATAGGCAAAGTATTTTATATAATTCTGGTTCTCTAGGGTCGGTGTTTCTTCGATGATCTTACGACGTTAATCAAACTGGGATAAGGATAATAGTCAAAATCGATGCTTTTTTCTTCTTCTTTTTTTCCTGGTTGCATAAGCAGATCGGCATGGGAGGTACGAGGATAATATATTATGGTAAGATTCTGCAGCCAGGCGGCTGGAAAGTTATGTATTATAATACAACGAGGAAAAGGAATAGTTGTAAACCTTTCTAGAAATTTGGATAGTATTATTTGTGTAATATATTTTATTTTATAACAAAAGTTAACGCTTCACCCATAAATTATTTAATTTTATTTAAATAGCATCAATTTAATTTTATCTCAATAATTATAAATATTAAAATTAATTAATCTCATTAGTATATTAAGTTTCAAGTTTAAATTTCAAATGATATATTTTAATATTATAAATATTTATATAATAGTATTAGAAAATTAAATAGAAGAATCTCTCCGCCATGACTTGAGTTATTATACAATAAAAACCCAGAGTAGGGCTAGAAAGTTGTGAAGTCTATACTTTAAAACTTTTTTTTTTAGATTCGAGGAAACTCCATTCTCCAGAAAGCGTACTTTGTGGGCCTAGCTGAGCGAGTAAAACCCTGGCTGTCCCAGGCTCTTATAAGAGATGCACGTCCTGACTCGAACTCGAGACCTGCTATGCAGATTTCAAGCCCTTTACCATCACGCTACACCCCATTGAAGTCTATACTTTAAAACGTCCTCTTCGGAGGTGGAGACAGTGGAAGGCGGCTGGAAAAAGAAAACCATGTAACTTGTAGGGCAGAGCATTGACGATATCCATATAATTACACCTGCTCCAGCCTCTTCAGAAAAGACCCGATGGAGCCATGGATTCAAGAATCAAACAAGAAACCGGGTTTCCTTGTATCACATTCTTAGTTGAAGATCCTTTAAAGTCAAAATAAGTTGCATGCTTGCCCGTGGTTTTCTCCGAAGTTGATCGTACGTGTAGCATACGATGATCAATCATGCAACATCACACCTTTCAGATCAAATTTCTTCACTAATTTCTTAGCATCTTCCCACGGTGGCAGCTCTACACATACCCACAAGGAATGACTTGGGTGTTAGAATTTATTATGGTGGTTGAACTCGATTTTCCATTGATAATAACTGGTGTGGGAAAAAAATCTGAAAGTTGAACGATCTAGCGGACAAAAGATTTCCCATCTTTGCCTTTCTACATTCTGTCTTTTCACAAGTGATTCAATTCTAAACTTGATAAGAATCAAGAAAGGGTTAAATAAGAAAATTTATATTATAGAGTAATTGTATATATTGTTCAATTTTATGCTATCTAGTTTAACTTTTGATTCACTGTGTTAGATCAAGCTGATATTTAATCAAGAGTTTTCCGATATATTTTTATACATTGAGTTAAAATTTTCAAGTCAATCAGAACTCTACAAAGAATCATGATTCATGTCAGAAGATGAAATATAAATTTTGTTATTTGTTGACTTTTGACTTATAGACTTTCTATTTAAAAATGGTTTTTTTTTCTAATAATAAAAGTATATTCAGCAGCTAATTCTAGGACTTTTCTAGTTCTATAAGGATCTTTAATGAGCAACAGTATAGTTTCTAGGTGTGGCAATTATTCCTTCAATGTTCCAAAATCCTTTTCTTACAAGGATTCTTGGGCTGATTTTTTTTACTATACAACTTTACTCTAACAAGCATAATTTTCTATTCAATTGTTGGATCGGGCTGAATTTAACCAGATATTTTCACAGGTCCTGTTTTATATCATGTTAAAATTTTAGATCAATCCAACATCAAGAAGACCTTGTAATAAGGTCTGAAAGCTATTATTCGAGATTTTATTAGTTTCCTCATTGACTTGAGATTTTTTTTTCTCATATTTTATTTAGAACTCTTTTATTATGATTTTTTTTCAGAATTGTTTAAGATGTTTTTCATCTATCATAAATAGGATTATTTAGATCATACGTAGGTTTTGAGTTTTCGGTCATAATGTTTTGAATAAACTTATGTTTTGCAAGATGCAACACTTTTCTCTTCTGTTATACAAAAAACATTCAAATTTATCAAAGTATAATCGACTTTGTGGTATTCTTCCTTATGCTTCTCATTCGTGAATTGATATTTGTAGGGTGGGGGTTCATATTCCAATAATGATGGTGCTTTGGTTAAGGTAATAGATGTGTCACACTCCTATCAAACCTAATTCTTTGGCTCTTCGGAATTTATCTTTCTTACATGTGGGTTACATGATCACGTGATCACTGAGTTTGCATAAGATGGTATCAGAGCTTGGCTCCATTAATCAAGTTATATCCTTTTGTTAATTTCATTTTTCTCTTGTTCCGTGTCAACCTAATTGTTTCAATCCTTTTCTCTTCAATCCAGTAGCACCATCTTCTTAGTATAAAAAAAGTATTATTTCAATTTGTTATTATCTCTCAACATATCAGTAGTATAAAAGTATTAAAAAAAATAATTCAAAAGATCAGTTTCAGATTTTTTCGCAGAAAACTAAGCGAAGGGAAATTGGATCAAATCAACTCGGAATTAGCTTGAATATTTTGGTAATGGAGTCCTCATCGCACTATATATTAAATTTGGGTTCATTCAGACATCATTTGCTTTAGATTCCAAATTCGGGTATTAAATGAGTTGTTTCGCATCGGTTGGTATGAGAGCTTAATTTTATTTCTCAGGTTATATCCTCTTTGTTTTGTTATTTAAAATTATTTCCGTGTATATCTTTTTCTTGTTTTTTTTTTGTCTTGTTTTAGGTCTAATTTGGTTAAAGTTCTATTTGATCTTTTTTTCTTTCTTTCTTTTATTTTGTTATTGTCTAATTTTGCATTAAGGATCATTTGATAAAAAAAAAAGTGTACAACATTTAATTTTTTCCTGAATATCTATTTAGAGTTAGAAAAAAATCAACAAGATCACAAATTCGAGTTTATAGAGAGTGATTTATTTGGGTAAGAAGATAAATTAAAGTTTTCGGGTTTGATCTCATTAAAATCAGTTGGGTACCTATAATTTCATATTTAGAAATTTGGGTCAAAGTTCTTATTCCATAGTATTTTTGTATCGTATTTTGCTTGTTTTTCATCTCGTTTTCTTATTTTGCCATGTATTTATTCATTGCTCAAGAACACAAAGACCTATCCTGTATGTTTGAGTTTTTAAGGAAAGAATTTGGTAAGTCAAAAAACTATTCTATGCATGGCAAGCTTTACAAAGAGATGAACAAAAAAACCAAAAGAATTTTATGAGAGGCTTATAAAACATTCATCGTACCTATTAGTGATTTGAGGATGAATCATCTTAAAGAGATAAGGAATTATACGACCCAAGAAATGGTTGGACAAGAAAATCTGGATTCTAATGCAATCTAGCTTTACGTTATCGAGCATAACTCTCAATCCAATCATTAGATCAAACTAAAATTTAACCAGGAATTTCCAGACATATGTTTCTACATCGGCCTAAAATTTCAAGTCAATTGAAATTCTACAAGCCATCACGATACAGGTCAGAAAATGCAATATAGATTTGGTTATTTGTTGTCTTTTGACTTGTGAACTTTCTATTTGAAAAGAATTCTTTTTCTAATAATGAAAGGATATTCAACAGTTAATTTTAGAACTTTTTCTAGTTCTATAAAGATCTTTATTGGACAATAATATAGTTTTCAAGTGTGGTAATGATTCTTTCAATGTTCTAAAATCCTTTCCTTACAAGGATTTTTGGGCTAAATTTTTCTATTATACAGTTTTACGTTTGCAACCATAATTTTCTATTCAACTGTTGGATTGGGCTTTAATTTTACTAGACGTTTCTAAAGGTCTTTTTTTACATCGTGTTAAAATTTCAGATCAATCCAACATCGGGAAAACTTTATAATAAAATCTAAAAGCTACTGTGCAAGATTTATATTAGTTTTCTAATTGATTTATAATTTTTTTTCTATTTTATTTTGAATTTTATTATTATTATTTTTTTAAAAATTATTTAGAATATTTTTCATCTATTTATTATTTAAATTATATTTAGATTTTAAGCTTTTAACTATAATATTTTAAATAAACTTATATTTTACGTAATACAATAATACTTCTCTCCTTCTCTCTTTAGTCAAACAAAAAACAATCAAAGTTGGCAAATTATAACCAACTTTGTGCAACTTTATAACATTCTTTCTTATACTTTTCATTCTCATTTGCAAATAGGATTCATATTCCAATAGCGATGAAGCTTTGATTCAAGTAATTTTTATGTAATATTCTTATCAAACCTTATTTTTTAACTTTAGAATTTATCTTTCTTGAATGTTGATTACAAGATTCACATTAAAACTTATTGGAATCAATCTCGGAACAAAGGATGCATTTGATGGAAGTCAGAACCTACAATCATTTAATATTTGTATGTACTATGTTGCTTAATTTCAACCCATACAAGTTTCAGATTCAGAAATTGCATGAAGAAATAATCTGCAGAAAAATGTGGCAGCTGAAGGATTCTCCAGGTTTCTGGTTTAATTAAATTTGGAGTACAAAATATCCCGTCGCGTTGGAACAATTCAAAAGATGAAACATAAAGCACAACCACTCATCAAAGTCCGATGGATTGTTCCACAAGTATATTAAAGGGTTTCGGAAATATATACCCTTCATTCTCTCGGACAGATCACAGAGATGTTAACTGCCCTCTTACTATAAAGCTCCTTGATGGAATATGTGCCTCTAAAAGATTGTGGCAGGCGAGCTTATAAACATAGGTACAGAAGCTTGTGCGATGATTTTTTAGCATAAAAAATTACCTCGATCTTGGGCCTGAAGGGTACATCACCTGCCATGATGACTTGAAGGAGAGGAATTTCCTCTCTCGCTTCCAAATTCGTTGTCTTCTATTTCTATCCCATCAGCAAAATAGGAGTTATTGTTGACACTTGGTTCAGAACTAGCATTGCTGCTTGTGGCCAGAGGGGAGTCCAAAACACTAACTGTCCTGCCTTTTGAAGATCCTCCTGATCTGACACTGTACATAGAGGAAGCAGGGATGTTGGTCATAAGGGGGCGTAAATTACCTGAAATGCTTCGCCTTATATCCTGCTCAAGAGAAAAACCAAATCCATTAATGGTTAGCTACATATAAACAAGAACACAACACAATCAATGAACGTCCTCTGTAAGTCAAGGATGCATACCATATGCCTCAAAGCCATATCCAGAGATTTCTTTGAGAGAGTTCTTCCAAAGCCTGTGCTATCAAGGGAGGATGACTTCCCAGCAGAATTACTGAGGCTGGAGTGAGAGCCATCTTGCTTTGGTGGTACCAGTTTTCTCATGTTCACCACTCTTTCAACCATCTTTGTTCCCATTTGCACTGGGTTCACATCATCACCGCCATTGGTCTGTGTTCTGCTCTTTGTGGGAATGGACATCCGACTGGCCTTTCCTCGAGAGGGGGAGCATGATTGTTGCCTCGGTCTTCCATTAAAACCAGCATCACTAGAAGATGATCGAGCACTTGGACCTCCAGGCCTTCCCCTGGAAGCTGAAGCTGGCCGAGCACTTGGACCTCCAGGCCTCTCCCTTGAGGCTGAAGCTTGCAGAGCACTTGGATCACCTGGCCTCTCCCTTGAGGCTGAAGCTGGGCGAGCACTTGGACCTCCAGGCCTCTCCCTAGAGGCTGAAGCTGGGCGAGCACTAGGACCACCAGGCCTATCCCTGGTGGCTGAAGCTGGGCGAGCACTTGGACCTCCAGGCCTATCCCTAGAGGCTGAAGCTGGGCGAGCACTTGGACCACCAGGCCTATCCCTAGTGGCTGAAGCTGGTCTTTCTGGCAATGATGTCCTTAAATTTGGTGGAGCATCAAGAGAGAAACCAGGAATCTCTTCAGGTTTCCAAGGCCTAGATTTTACTGTTGGAGAAATGCCACGTGATGGCACTGGATTTTTCAGAGTGGCAGGAACTGACTTGGTCACTGAAGACGTCTGGCCAGGAGCAGCAGCCACACTAGGTGGACTTGAAGGGGTTGATGACTGGCGGATTGGTGTTGCTGATCTTGAAGCTGGCTTTGAACCTGAAAGAGATGGTCTAGCAGTTGGCGTCGAAGAGCGTGCAGCAATTCTAGTAGGAGTTGAGGATCTCGCTGGAGGAGCAACAGACTTAGTAGAAGACAATGTGGGCCGTGATGTGGGTGTAGACGGTCTTGAATGCTTAGCTGTTGCAGATGAAGAGGGCCGCCCTGTGGGTGTTGCAGGTCTTGACACAGATCTTTGTCCTCCAGCTGATGCGGACCTCCTGTTACCAGCACTTGTGGAGTTCAGTCCTGACTGCAAAGTTGTTCCCTTATATCCTACATGAGTCCTTGAAGCAGGTTCTTCCTGGATATTTATTAGCTGCAACACACGGCAAAAAGAATTTCAAACTATAGCATAACAAGCATGCTGCAAATTTTTTCAATAACCACAGTCAAAGAGAACTACACAAAGTGAAAGCTGAGGTTAGCATGTACCAGAAATAGAAGACTAAAACCATGTTTTCATAAGCTAATGAAGGCATGCTCGCAAATGCACGGGATCACAGAGGATTGAAAGCATTTTCATAACTCAAATTGCTTCTTACCCTTGACTTAAGAGCAGTGGGACGAGCATTAGACATCCCAATCTGACTCATTCCAGTTTTCTGCGATTCCAACTCCAAGGAAGTAAAAAGCGGGGTTCCAGGTGGTGTGAGAAGCCTGAACAAAAGAGATCCCCCAAGAGTTGAACCATTCATTTTGCTATACCATCATACAACAATTAAATACAAATTTACTGAAAGTCAATCAGGGGAATATGTTCAATGCTCTTCATTTCCACGATAACATGAACCATGTACAAAACCAACTTTGTCCACAAAATCTATGGCATTAACTCCACGGATTTACAGATGTTCCAGAAACTAAAGTTGATAGTCCTCTGACAGTCTACAAAAAATGTTTTCCAGCGGAAACACTATAAAAATAAAACTTCATTTCGTGGCATAATTTTACTCAAATCACAAATAACAAGTACCAAAAAAAAATAAATTTCTTTAGCATAATTACCAATCATAGTCAGATTTATCATTCTCCGAATCCAAGAACTTCTCCGTAGCAGTCTTTCGCGGCGGCGGTACAATAGACGACACCGTAATCTTATTAGACACCAGTGACAGATTATTACTACCTAATGCTGCACGCAAAATCTCAAATTAATAAATTCTTATTTAAAAAAGACGAGCAATTAATTCAAGATCAAACATAAAACGACGTCGGATCACCTAAAGGAGCTTGAGGTTCATCGGCCGAACTGTTAAGGAGAAGATTGTTTTTCTCCCTCTCTATCTCGCGTCTTCGCATCTCCAGAAACAGAGTAAGCTCTTCATCCTTCTCTTTCATCACCATCTTTAACTACTTTCCGTAATTTCTCGTGAACTTTACTGTACACTCACATGTACTCAATCTCCTCTCTCTTTTTCTCTACAACTGATCACAGATTATCATACCTCAGTTTCAAAACAAAACAAAAATAAAACCTCACTGATTTTTCTCATTTCTTCATCAAAATAAAACTTGTTTTCTCATAAATAAATAAAAACAAACAGATCTTGAACGAAAACGCAACATTTCTTCCCGTATTCGAAAACAAAACTACGCACAATCTGTCTGTAAAAAAAAAAGCCATTGACTCGTGCTGGAAATATCACTTACCAGGTTCATTCTGGTGAGTCAAGAAGACGTTGACTCGTCGATGCAGTTATGGCTCGAAACAGAGCTGCTGCGTGCGAAGAAATTGCGAGGTGGAAGTGAGAAAGCAGAGAAGAAGGAGGAGGCTGAAGAAGAGGCCGTTAATTTGTTTGTTGCGATGAGTTTGACGAGGAAGGAAGCTTACACTTTTTTTGCTGTTGGCTTTATGAAAGCTGACCGGTGTGTTTCTATTTTTTTACCTTAAATGCAGACGCAAAGGAGGAATTTTCAAATTGTGGTGGGTTAATGTCCATGACTTTAAAGATAATCACGGGGATGCCATTATGGGGAAAGTACGGTCTCTATCTCCCTCATTTATAACGAATCAACAACTCTAATCCCTTTTTCTTTTCTTTTTTTTTTGAAAGTTTACTATAATCATAGTGGTGTTTAGAAATAGTAATTAATCATTTTTATTATGACTTGGCCCCGCTTGTGACTGTGGTATAAACGAAGGGGTCCAAATTTATTTATTTTTTATATATTTTTAGATTATTTTTATATGTTAATAGTGAAAATAAATTTTAAAAATAAAAAAATATATTATTTTAATGTATTTCTAATTAAAAAATACTTTGAAAATATATTGCTACCTCACTCTCAAACACCTCTTCACCTTCTTTTCAAAAGAATAATAATCAAAACAACCCTTCACCTTCTTTTCAAAACTTTTCAAAAGAATAATAATCAAACTCTTAGGAGCATCTAATTACTATTTTATGATTAAAAATATAAAAATAATGGATTAAAAAATAAAAATAATGAAGATAAATCAGACATTTTTCTTTTGTTTTGAAAATATAGGAATCCTTTTATAATTGTTCTAAAAACATATTTATTTTATGTTTTTATCTTTGTCTTTTCAATCAAATATATTTTTGTCTCTTTTATATTTCTTTCTTCTATTCTAGAATATTAACCACACGCATCCCTAAATTCACTCATTTTTTTTATTAATCACTAATTTTAGTGAAGAATTCATCTACAAAAATACACAAATTAAAATAGTCAAAATGATAATAAATAATTTACATATATAGCATTTTATTTTCCTACAACATAATGTATCTTTTCAAAAGTTCAAAAGTTTTATCTTATAGTTATATATTTCAAATTTTCATATGTATTAATAGTTATAATGTAGAATAAACTCTCTTTATAAAAACTTTGACAATTAGATCATATAACAACATCTCAAATTTAATAAAGCATGAATCTTTTAAAAAATTATCCAACACTTGGATGGAAACATAAAATTAATATTTTCATCCATAGATGCATACAAAAAAAGGAAGGTTTATTTTTAAGACTTGAAATAAATCACTTAAAATTCAATATTTTTTCCATTCCTTCCTCCTCGAATATAAAAAATTTATAAAATAAGTTGTACAAATAAAAAAGATTTTTTAGTTAAGTTCTATTGCGTATGAATAGAAAATATTTGCTTGAATGAAACAGTGTTTGTTTTTGCAATCTAATCATGTTTTTAAAAATTTTTAATTTTTTTGCTTCAAATTAATTTTTTTTGGGTGTTTTTGGACTGTTTTGATGCTAATGTCAAAAATAAATTTTAAAAAATAAAAATATATATTATTTTGATGCATTTCCAAGTAAAAAATACTTTGAAAAGTAATCTCTATCACAATCTCAAACACTACCTAAAAAGTTTATAGTGTCTATATTTAAAAGTAGATTTAAAATAAAAAATTTAAGTTTTAAGTTAAAGTTGTTGCCCATAAATATATTCAAAACAATTCTTTAACACTGATCTTCCTAGCATTTGGTTCTTCATAAATATAGTTAGGAATTAACGTTCAATTAGGATTAATAATCACTACAAAAATAAATTCAAATGGTAGCAGAATTAGTAATGAAAGATTTTTTGTCTGACATTTCCAATGACAATAGCGACGGAAAACATCCATCGCTAAAACCAATACAATTACCAATGAGAAATTTTTGATCGATAATTAAAAACTTAACGAATAACTGTAAAACTTCTTCTTTTTATTGTCACTAGAGATTCTTATCAAGTCATCATCGACACAGAAATAACATAAAGGATTTGTTGAAAGGTAAAGCTAAAAGAGATGTTGCACCGTTGATATTATCATGTGAAGAACGGTATGATATTGTCTCGCAATACAATAACATTATATTTGATTTTCAATTTGGTAAGGATAAATTTTCTAGTTTTTGTGTGACCTATAATTGGGTAAAATATAATATTTTTTGAAAGTTTTCCATGCTGCGTGGAAAATAATAAGACCTTCACTTTAACGAATGGTGGTAAAAAATTTTTTTCATTATTGTCACTAGAGGTTCTTATCAAGTCATCATTGACATATAAATTAAAGAAAGGACTTCTTGAAAGGTAAAGCTAAAAGGGATGTTGTACTATAGATATTGTCGAGTTAAGAATTGTATTATGTTGTCTCGCAATACAATGACATTGTATTTGATTTGGTAAGCAAATTTTTTTTGATTTTGGTGTGACCTATAATTGGGTAAAACATAGTATTTTTTTAGAGTTTTCTTATTGGAATACTAATTTCATCCATCATAATTAGATGTCATACATATCAAGAAAAATATTTTTAACATGATTTTGGACATCAAAGGAAAAACAAAGAACAATATAAAAGCTTGAACAAATATAGCTTTGCTTTGTGATAGTTAGATTATGGAGCTGCTTAGTGATAATGAATGTGTCGTAAAAAATACATACTTTATTGTGTACAAATGACTTAAGAGCCTATGATTTTCTAATGGTTATGCTTTGAACATAGTTAGATTAATGAATATAGAAGAATACAAATTATATGGAATTAAGAATCATTGGTTGAGAATTTGATATGTAAGGCTTATATTATTGAAGAGATTTCAACATTTATCTCGTGTTATTTTAAGTCTCATATAAGAACAAGAATCAATTACAATCCAAGACATGATGATGGTGTTGAAGTGCCTTTTATTGAAAAATTATCAATATTTTCCCATTCTAGATGACTATTATCAAAGAATGTAGTTTTAAGAAAATATTGTTAGACATCAAATTTAGATAAACACATAATTATATGTTTTTTAACTATGATGAATTGAGACCTTTCGTTCAATAAGTTAGTTTAGCAATTTTATAGTCTTAAATTATTTTTTCATTGTATTCTCATTTAATCTAAATTCTCAGTAACTTTATTATAGGCAATATCATCAATTTTTGTTATTTCAAAATCTATATCTTACTAAAACTTAATTTTTTAATTATAATATGAACAATTTTTCACGTGGTTAAAAATACAAGTATTTAATAATTTGTAACTCTAATAAAAATATATTTACTTAACTCTTTTTTGTCAACCATGAATTGTTGTTATCTTTAATCAGGTGTACAATAAAGGAGCAATGCTGAAAGTTTAAAATTACTATCTTTAAGTCTTGAAAAAAAAGCCCAATGTTATAATAGGTATTTCATCAATAAATATGTTTTTCATACTGAAGAATACAAAAATGGTAGAAATACCTATAATAATAGGGTTTATGTTACAAGATCAACTTTTAATAAATTTAAAGTTTATTATTATGGCAAATTAGAAGAGGAGTTTTAATTGCAATATCATAGGATAGAGATTATAACTAATATATAAGAAGATAATTTGGAAGTGTGATAGATGTCGATTTTCAAAATGTTTTTTGTTTAGAAACTTGTTAAAATAATATATATTTTTTTATTTTTGATATTAGAACATTAAAATAATAAAAAAACACTAAAAAAAACATAATTATAAAACTAAAAAAATTAAAAAATACAATTAAACTGCAATTCCAAACAACACTTATAAGCTCGTTGCGTTTCCATAGATAGTTCAAATATTACGTTTTATTGTAGTAGGGCATCACGAAATCTAGAAAGATCGGCGGAAAACAAAATGCGACAAAAAAACAACGGAGCTCGAATTGAAATCTTGAGCGGATGAGGGGCAATATTGTAGTTAAATCTTAAAACAGGTCCGAATAGTGAGATAAAAAAAAATAGAGGGAAAGAAATTCTAATATCACAGCACATGTAAGACGTTTGACCAATCGCTAAAAAACGCACAGAGGAACTAATAATTCCCTGTAGCTGAGCCTGAGAGGGCAATTCAAAAACCTGTAAGATCTTTCAAAAGATGCCTAGATTTAAACGTAGGCTGTTGGATTTCTCGAGATGTGTCAGCACAATCCAACGGCCACTAATGGAGCTCATGAATCAAAGTTTGAGTCATAGTTCGTGAGCCTCGTGAATCGTGTGGTTTAAATTTGGTGTCTGCCTCATCTTGCGGACCCCGCTTTTCTGATTCCTGCTTTTGTACTCAGTCACGGTCTTCAATCAGTGTTTGTTGATCGTAACCCTACTAGTTTTGAAGATAATTTGTCATATATAATATAATATAATATAATATGAAAGTAAAAAAAATCCAATCACATCTGAACAAAACTTTATAATAAAATTATCTAAATTTAAATCCTCCAGTTTAGTGAGTGTATATAAAATACACATAAAAGTTTACTTTTGATTTCATATAGATTTTAGTTGTGGAACGCACCGTGTCCATGGATTGACAATGGGCAAGTGAAATTCAAAATTTATCTATTATTTATTGAATAAAAAATATAGATATTTATAAACTTTTTATTAGATTTCAGATATCGTGTTTATTATCTATTATTATTTATATTAATGTTATGGTATGTATATATTATATAATATTAAAAAAATTTAAATATTTTACAACTATATTTATATAATATAAATATATATTCCAGGTTAAATTCGAGTTATTTTCAAGTCAGGTTTGATAATATCTATATCATATCCATCAAGTTTAAAAAATACTCATTCATTTCTATTAAATTAATTTCTATCGTGTTGGGATAAAATTGTCATTCTTAAGCATGTCTTCTTGTTCTTAGCTATTTTTTTCATACTAATATTGAACATTTTTTTTATTAGATTTAAAGAATATTATTCATATATATTCCTATACATTCAAAAGATTTATTTCTTTTATAATCACTACTAAGATTCGGATATTAAATAATGATATTAAATCATAATGTGTAGATCAAACCCATTTAACAATCAAGTTAAATCTCGTGGTGGGAAGAAAACTTGTAAAATTATAACTAGAAATATCCTCAAATCAGCTTATGCGTTAATGAATATCAAGGGAATATTTAAAATTGTGGTAACAGTTGCGGTTTAAAATGTCTTTCACTTAGAAATGTATCAAAATAAAGTTTCTTTATTTTTTAAAAATTATTTTTTACATCAACACATCAAAACGATCTGAAAACATAAAAAAATTTGTTTTAAGCAAAAACAAATTCATAATTTTTGAAAACGCAGTGCAAACACACCCCAAGTCTTCTTCTCGAACATGTAGAATTTTTTTTTAAATATGGTTAATTGATATATTTAAGGTCAAATTAAAATTGAGATTAACTTTTTTTTTGTGTTAAATTTTTATTGGAATTTGATCTCAACACAAACTCTTTAATATGAAATATTAATATGATTTAAACAAATTAGTTTTGAATGAAAAATTGATCTTAAAGAATTATTGGTTGACATGTTTTGATAAAAATCAAAACTTTCTAAAAGTTTTATCTCATTAAAAAGAAACAAGTTTGTTATATAATATAGTGGGAAGTTAAGAAATTAAAATTAAGCCCAAAGAACACCTCAGTTTTTAGATGGAGGATGTTCCAAGTTAAATGAGCTTTGAATTTAAACCCACACATCCATTCCTATCATCTTATTTAATCCAAAAAGTTTTAGGTTTAACTATTGTTTAATGAAGGATAATAAAAGTTGTTACTGAGAGAATTCTGTTAATTTTTTATTTCTAAAATTCTTTATAAAAAGAGGTTGAAGAAGAGTATTTAAGGTCAGATAATTTTTTATTGTATTGACAAAAGTTGACCTCTTCTTTAACAAAATTTTTAGCCTTATTCTTTATTAAAAACTCCTTTTCTTTATAATGTTTCTTTAAAAATCTAGAGTTTAAGTTCGGTCTTTCAGAGATACTTGTGAGTTTTATTTACTTGGTTCATTAAATTGTTTAGAAGTGCACCTAAATAAAGTAATGTTGTTAGAATTTTAAGAGGTTTAATGAAAAAAGATCTTTTATACCAAGTAAGAAACACCAAAATCTCAAGGATAAATTATTGTTCCTTAACAATAACAAATCTTGATTAATTTTTAAGTGCTTTAAGAAGTAAATGCTTTTTTTTAGTTTTGTTTTAATTTATTCAAATATATATTTTATAATTAATATGCATGTTAAAATCTTATTTTGATATCAATTATAATTTTGATAAATGCTTATATATATATATAAATATAGTTTTGGACAACATAATGAAATTAGTTTTGGATAATGATCTTGTTTAAACTTAATAAGCCAAGTAACGAAGCATTTACCTTATTAGTCACTAAACCGATCACTTCAAGTTATTATAATTTTATTCTTAATTAAAGTTATTTTCTACTTTCAACTAAATAAAGATAAATACGATGTGAAGTTTATATATATAGCTAGTATTGCCTTCCCAATTTTTTTTTTTTCTAATTTAATCCTTAGATGAATGTTAGTTTATAAAGTTTCATATTCCCCGCCCTCAAACCAATCTATGGAAAAGAAATTAGTAACTTAATTTACTATGATCCTTCCTTTCAATGTTCAGTAAAGTTTACGTTTAAGTTTTTAATGTTATTTCCTCATTTAAAATCTTTTAGTAATTTATAAATCACAACTCTAACGTTATAGATTTCTCCACGTATAATATTGTATTTGAAGGAGTATTTGAGAAGAATGAAAACACGAATCTCAAGAAATCTTCACTTGGTTGGGGAGAAAATAAAAGATACGAAAATGAAAAATAATTATACATGGACCCACATTTATTAATCTCTCTAATCTGAAATGGATGCAAAACGTTAGCAATCACTTCTGAGTTGATAAATGGACCGTCAACATATTATTCGTTATATTATGTCATAATAAATCATGTCATTAACGGCAAGCAATTCTATGTAGATTTTTTTTTTCAATTCATAAGCTTTTAATGTAAGATGTCCGCAATCAATTATAAGATAAATATGTGTAAATCCGGTGTTAAATATTATAATTCTTAATCGGAAAATAATAAACTAAAAGGAAAATTGTTAGTTAGTAAAAATATTAATGATTAGAGATTGAACAAAAATAACACTTGAAATATAAAATGAGTGATATTTTTAGAAATATTATTATTTTTATTATAATTAATATTATTAATAAAATAATTAATAAATTTGAAAGAAAATATTATTATTTATATTATAAATTTTTATGGTATTTTTTATAAAAATAAAAAAGTGAGCCAGCTAGTAGTATTATTAAAAATATTCAATAATTTTATGTATTGATATAAAAAATATTATAATTTTTGTTGTCAATATTATTATTTTTCTTAGAATACAAAGTATTCATCTCAAATATATTATTTTTCTTGTTATAATATTATTATTTTTATAATAATTCAAAGTTTTAATATAAAAAACTATTATTATTTGTGTTCTAGATATTCTTCAGATTAAAAATAGTATTATTTGTGTTATGAATATTATTATTTTTACTATAATCAAAAGTATTAATATTAAAAATATTATTTTTTGTGTTATAAATATTATTATTTTTATAATAATCAATATTATTAATAAAATAATTACTAAATTAGAAAAAAATTATTTTTACTATTGAAAAACAACCAAAGATTTGATTTGAAATGCAAAATTAAAAATTACTATTACTATTATTATTATTATCATTATTAATAAATTTTAAAAAATTATTATTACTATCAAAGAAAAACCACGTGGGGACACGTGATGCTTGGGCTATGCCTCTATGCTGGGCACATCTTAGAGCACACGCGGCGCTTGAGCTCCTGCTTCCGTGCTGGGCACACCCTGTGCACACGTGGCGCTTGGACATCTGTCTCAGTGCTGGGTACTTCCAGAGCACACATGGCGCTAGGGCTGCGTTGGGTTGGGGATAAGTGGCGCTTGAGTCATGGCTACGAACTCAATGGGAATGGGTCGAACGTTAGGACCCATGATCAATGGGTCTATCGTAAGGACTCAATTCTATTGGGTTTTTCATCAAGACTCAATGTTCATGGATCCTAGGATACTAAATATTATTTTTTTTAGAAATATTATTATTTTTATTATAATTAATATTGTTAATAAAATAATTAATAAATTTGGCAGAAAATATTATTATTTACATTATAAAAGTTTATGGTAGTTTTTATAAAGATAAAAAGCGATCCCGCGGCTTAGTATTATTAAAAATATTCAACAATTCTAAGTATTAATATAAAAAATATTATAATTTGCATTGTCAATATATATTTTTTTTAATACAAAGTATTCTTCTCAAAGATATTATTATTTTTGTTCTAATATTATTATTTCTGTTCTAAATATTTTTGGAATTAAAAATAGCATTATTTGTGTTATGAATATTATTATTTTTACTAAAATCAAAAGTATTAATATTAAGAATATTATTTTTTGTGTTGTAAATATTATTATTTTTATAATAATCAATATTATTAATAAAATAATTACTAAATTAGAATAAAATTATTCTTAATATTGAAAACAACCAAAGATTTGATTTGAAAGGTAAAATTAAAAATTACTATTAGTATTATTATTATCTTCATTGCTAAATTTTTAAAAAATGTTATTACTATCGAAGAAAAACCATGTGGGGACAGGTGACGCTTGGCTCCTGCCTGGGGCTTGAACACACCCCCCGCGCATACGTGATGCTTGGGCTATGCTTCAGTGCTAGGCACACCCCCTTCACACATGTGGTGCTTGGACTATCTGCTTGGGGACTAGGTACACCTTAGCACACACGTGATGCTTGGACACGCCAAGGCCCAACTATCCTTGGGCCTCGCATGTTGCAGAACCCAAGATAGTCTTGGGTCATTGACTGTACAGGGTCTAAAATAGCTTTGGATCCTGCCATTAATTTTTTTTTAAAAAATAAAAGGTGAGCCCACCTAACTAATAATAAACTAAACTACATAAGGTGTGTCCATATATGTGTGTGTGTCTATATATATATATATATATATATATATATATATATATATATATAAAAAAGGTATCTGCAAGCACAATACTCTTCTTGTTTGGAAAGAAATTGAGTAAAAAACTTGTAAAATTATGATTTTGTTTTAGTAAAAGATATTTGTTAGTTTAAACTGAATGCATAATGCATATTGTCATAACCCAATTTTTGACCATTTTATTTTAATTATTATTATTATTTTATTCTACTGAAAAGAATAAAAAAAATGATGATGAAAAAATAATAATAATAAAGATGGAAAAACAAGTAAAATGAAATAAATGAAGAATGAATTAAAATTTGGGTTAAGGGTAAAATAATTGGAAGTTTTGGGGTTTAATTAAAATTTGAAATTAATCTAATTAAGCTTGGAATTAATTTAATTAATCCAATTAAGGGTTTAATTGGAGAATTGATAAATTTTTAGACTTAATTAAGCTTGAAATTAATTTAATTCATCCAATCAAGGGTTTAATTGGAGAATTGATAATTTTTGAGATTTAATTAAGCTTGGAATTAATTTAATTAATCCAATCAGGGGTTTAATTGGAGAATTGATAAGTTTTGAGATTTAATTAAGCTTGGAATTAATTTAATTAATCCAATCAGGGGCTTAATTGGTGAATTGATAAGTTTTAGACTTAATTGGACTTTGGATTTAATTAAATTAATGAAATCAGGAACTTAATTGAAGAAATAGCAAAGTTTGGGGTTAATTGGGGACACGATTGCAGCAGCTTAAAGTCCAAGGACTAATTTGTAAAAGACGCCAAAATGCAGAGAAAATTACTGTTTAAACCAGGGGCTTAATTATAAACTTGTCGAAACTTCATGGGTCAAAGTGAAAATGGCCACTGTTTATCTCCAAACGGCGTCTTTTTGAAGGGACGCTGTTCATCTTCTTCTTTAAACCAGCGACCGTTTTCCACAGTAAAGGCCGAGAGACGTTGCAGCAGTAAATCGTCCGTTATTTTCAGTTATGGGCGCCTTAATGGTGGTCGACCCTCAGCATACTGCCGTTACCAACCCGCCGGGCTCTATATAAGCAGAGGAGCACCGAAGAATAGGGGCTGGTTAGTTGGAGGGAGAAAAAAAAAAGAAAAAGAAGAAACCAGCAAGAAGAGAAACACAAGCAAAGCACGGAACTTCTAGGCTCATCTCCATAATCCAAACAGGCTTCCCTCACCAATTCTGACTTAAGAAAAACGAGAGAGAAAATCAGTCGAGAGAGAGTTGAGACGGTGTGCTGAAAACAGAGTAAAGAAACGAAAAAACAAGTTGAAACAGAGATTTAGGAAAGGAATACAATGTGAGATACAAGCATAAGGAGTAAAAGGCAATACGAAAACAGAAGCATCATCTTCGGCAACCTCGCGCAAATTCTCTGCAAAAAAAAGAAAAGAAAAAAAAACCAAGTAAGTCTTCTGCTTTGTTTTCCTCTGCCTTTCGTTAATTCACTTTCGCCGCCTGTTTTGAATTAATTAGCAAAGGCCAGGCACGCGTGATTTGGAACACGTGTGCCTCAAGTGGTTGGCCAAGGTCACCGGTTTGGACCAGATGACCATGTTGGCCCACTGGCTTAGCCTCACCCACGTAATGAGTGGGCCCTTACCCCAAAAATAACAAAAATAATAAAAAATATAAAAAAATATAAAAAATAGAAGAAATAGAAAAATAGAAAAATATGTGTATGCATGAATAAAAATAATATAAATTTACTGGTTTATTCACCCACGCCAGAGTCGGGAATAAAATACTAGTTTAAGTTTATATTATTTTTATTCGTTATATTTTTTATTTAGCAAAAACATATACGTGCATGTATGAAAAATAAATTTATTTTATTTATTTATTTACTGACGCCAGAGTCAAGAATAAAAATACTGATTTAATTATTCTCTTTGTTTTTTTTATTATTTAACTACATAAAAAATAAAAAAATATGTGAGTGCGTAAATTTAGTTTATTCGTTTATTCACTAGCGTTAAAGTCAGGAATAAAAAAATATTAATCTGAATTTATTTTATAGCTACGCAATAGTTACCAACGCCAGAGTTGGAATTATCCGTAGTTGAATATTCACTGACGCCAGAGTCAGGAATATTGTGAATAAATCATCAGAACGTAAACCAATAAAGATTTAGCAATTTAAGACAAAAAATAGCAATGCAGTTTGCCTTAGGCAGAACGTTTAAGGGGTGATAATATCTTCCTTTTTACGTAACCAGTCCCGAACTATAGAATCTCTGTTGACCAGTTAGGGTTCCTAGTGACCATAATACTAGGTGGCGACTCCTTAAATAAGACCTTTTTTCCTAAAAGAACAAGATGCCAAAAATCTGTTCTTTTTCCCTAATCAAGAGTTATTTTTTAAGGCCGCCGCGATGTCGGGTGCGGCACATATAATAGTAATTTTATTCTTCAAGATTGTTACCTCATTTTCATTAGGCTAAACCCCTTGTTTGCATCATATCTTTTTACTAATTTGCCAAAAGATATTTGTATTTTTTTTATTTTAGCCAATTACTCAATGAGGAGGGTGAGGATAATGGGGTTGGTGATGATGATTGATATTAATTGATTTAACTCTTTTTTATCGTTTCAAATTAAAAAAAATGAAGCGTACTTTCATAGCTTTTAATTTCATCGCATCCAACACAAAAATAGAAAAAATAAATTTACTTTCACTTCATTTTCTCTATCCTTATTATTTTTTAATTCATTTTGTTCCCAAACGTAGCACAAATTCAATGTTTTTGGATCTCAATCCCATACCACAGATTAACATCATGGGAGTATTTTTTTTTTTTTTTATTAATGTGAGTATTTGAATCAGTTTGTATGTATCTCGACTAATCCCACGAGCCCTGAAATTAAAGACTATATAAGCCTCTAGTGGCCATTATATTAACAACCACATGAGTCAAACATGAGACCACAGAAAAAACAAATCTTTTAATTTTAAATTTTTATTACTGAATTACTTCCTACATGATTACATCATTGAAGTATTTGATATAGGAATTATTCGGCCTATAACAAAAAAAAAATAAAATTGGCAGATAGTTATAAAATTATTGACGGAATAGAAAAATTAATAAAAATTTCACAGTAATTCCATTATTAATGTGACACGCAAGCAATATCGATGAAAATCCCGTTAACGAACTTAAATGAACTAAAACTTGGTAGTTCTTTCTTCCCTTATTTCTTCTTCAACCTTATGTCAAAAAACAACAATCCCTCATACTTTTTTTTAATAAATTCGGCTACCCTACTTACAATGCTGGCCACCCAACCCGTTGGTACTTCCTGTATCTATTAGTAGTGTTAGCTTTCCTTTATTAATTTTATTTTTTTGTGAATCTTTATTACACCAAGTAAACAGCAATCTATTTTATTTTTTACAACTCATTTATATTTTAGATTAATTTATTGAAATGTTTTTGTACTATTTGTAATTGACTTGTATATTTAAGTGTTTTATAGTCTTTTTCTAGATAATTTTGTTATATTAATGCATGATTTGTATGTTAGAGTTTATATGAAATTTGAGAGAAATTAATTTTATATATTATTTGATGAAATGGAGTTTGATTTTATAGCTTAATTGTGTTATAATTAAAGAAATGATGAGTGATTTAATGGGTATCAATTATATTTGTCAATTTTATTGTTAGGTTGAAAATTTTGAAAAAGTTGATTTTTATGGAATTGATAATAATTAAAAGGTATTAATTTAAGTTGGATAAGTTTGAATTGAATAAATAATGAATAATTAGTGGAGTATCAATTTTTTTAATCAATTTTATTGTTTAATTAGTTGGGAATTTTATCAATGTTTTTTTTCCCTTTAATTTTGCAGTCATGATTCTTTTTTTTTTTTGGTAATCATTGGTTGGTATCCGGACCAACTTATGCATACCTTGACTAATTTTCTAATGCCTTAAAGTTAATGATCATATAAGTTTTCAGTAATTCTGAGATTTATGAGACTCGAATTGGTAACCTCTGAAAAGTAAATTCAGTACCTAATCAATTAAACTACATCCCTCAAGATTATTTACGGTCAAGATTCTTAGCAAGATGGGTGAAGGTTATTTCTTTTTTGGGTTTTGGTTTTGTCATATTATATCCCCTTTCATATGCCTTAGTGATCTATAATTGAAGTAGTTATTTCTATCGTTTTCTTATTCTTATCTCATGATTGGTTCCTTACTGGGACTTTTGGGCAAGTTTTGGAATGTTTTAAGATAATGAAAAGAAAGGAGTGAAATTTAAAACTGTCCGCTCCATACACAAATATTGCGAAACTACAATGACTGAGATTGATGTCATGCCGAGACTAGCTAGGTATGATATTGGTGAGAAGAATAGTTCATTTCAATATAACTTAATTTATTATTTTTGAAAATTTTCATGTCTTTAGAATGTCCATAAATAAACAGAGAGCAAAATCTTAGGTTTGGTTATTGATTTGTGAATATATAGTGTTTTAATCTACTAATATCATAGTCTTTTAAAATCCAAATAGTTTGTATTAGAATCATAGTTTTCAGACCCCGCCTGGTCTAAAGCTTGGGTCCCGGGTTTTGATCGGGTCACCGGGTCAATTTGTTTTTTAAAATTAAAATGACGTCGTAAAGTAAAAAAAACAAAAAGTCAACGGGTCACAACCGGATTTTTAACTGGGTTTTCCCGGGTCAACCGAGTCACAAGCTCACGCCGGATTTTTTCTTCCTCTATTTTTTTTTTCAACTCAACCTAGTTCCAGCCCCGGGTTAACTGAATCCCAAGTCGAACCCTGGACAAGTTTCAAAACTATGATTATAATCCATTAATTTGCAGGGTAATTGTTTAATGGTTAGCTCTGTGATCATAACAAACAAAACTAAAACATATATTAAAAAAAAACTATGAAAACATCACCGAAATAATGATAAAATATTCTGAAAGAATAAAAAACCTGAACAAGAAAATTTCCGACCATGTCTATCAGTGTTAGAAGATACAGACAAAATCTTCACTATATATGCCTTCCATCGACATTTTCCAGATTTTATGGCAGTGTAGGAACGTGATTGATGGCAATATAATATTGGGAATATAAAATTTGTATTTGATTAAAAATATTAATGACTATTGAGATTTAAACCCAAAAGAATTTAATGCAATTAATAAACATTATAAATAAGTTTTTCTTGATTCAATAAAGTCACGAAAAACACATGGACGTTTTTTTTTTATCGTTTATTTTAATTTACTTACACCCGATACATGATTTTCTTTTAATCTTTTCGAGAGTAGGTCTTATTGTGTTTGGTTTATAACTAAGAAGTCATAAAAAAATTAAATAAATTTACCATTTTATATTTAAAATTTGATGTACTAATTTGACAATATTAAGTCCTTTCTCTATATAATTATATCCATAAACGCATACCTACTATATTAATTATAATTATCACATAAAAAAAATAATTTACTCGCTTACAATTTCATAACATGTAATGATTTTGTACTAAGATTTATTAAAAGAAGTTATTAATCTTGACGGTTGTAGTTCAACTGATCAGGTCCTAAATGTGTTTTCTAAAAATTACCAGTTCGAGTATCATAAATCTTAAGGCCATTGGAAACTTACATGCTCGTTAACTTTAGGACTTGTGGGATTAGTTGAGGTGCGCGCAAGCTGACCCGGACACCAATATTAATTAAAAAAAAAGATATTTTAATTAATAAATAATTTTTTTTCTTACATTTTCCATCCTAGGAAGGTGTCATCTTCATTTTATTGAATATTTTCCCAATCCATTTTCTTTGGTATGATTTTGTTACTTTCAGCACAACTCATGCTAATTAGGTTTTTCACAGTGTCTTGTTTGGCAAGCATCCTAAAAAAAAAAAATTGTATTCTTGTTGTTCGAATAGAGTTTTTCTTCAAACTGCTGATCCTTGAAAATTATTCTTGACTTTGAATTCAAGATCCATTTATTTATTCATTCAATTCTAGGGTATTGCCGTTTATATTTTTTGAATAATAAATAATAATAGTACAATGGATTTTAATAGATAATATATATATATATATATATATATATATATATATATATATATATACATATATATATATTATTTTTTTACTCGATTCATAATAAATAAAATACGACAATAAACAAAACCTAATCTATAAGTAGACGCTGCCACCTCTTTTCGATTCATTTTTTTCTTCTCCTGAATCTTGATGAATATTTTTCAATATTGCATGGAAAAAACCAGAAGCTTTTCAGAAATCAATCATTCACAAACAAAATTAAACAATGGGACCAGCACGAACATAATCTCACAAACATACTCGAATCCTGGGGAATGGTAGAGGACCCCCACTGAACTGGATTAGACATTAGGCTCACATTTGATGCCAAGATAGAGAGAATTATGACACTGCAAGGGATTCTTCGAATTGTAGGCCTGGCCATGTGCAAGGCAGAATGTTTGGAGACCCACAGATTCAAGCCCCCATTTCAGGAGATTATTTTTTGTATCTCAAGCTATAAGCCTTTCGTTTTTCTTGATTAGTCTATGTGGATGATGAATCCCACGTGCATGTCACTTTTATTCACAGTGGGAGTCCATGATTGAGCAGTCTGTGTCACTGTGTCAGAGGAATTGTGGGAGAAGAACGTCTTGCTGGAAGAGAGAGAGCACATGCTCTCATCTCGATGGCAGGCAGCAGCATTTCGGAGTCTCAGTCGAGGAAATGAAATCTGTTCCTGATACCAATTGAAATCGAGGCCTGTGCTAGCCCATTTCAGCACAGGATCCGAACTGGGCTCCAGGCCGAACACCAACAGTTGAACCATGAAAGAAACAAAATTATTGAGGGCAGCACGCATTCTCGTTCAAACTTGATTTTATATACATAAATTGGAGGATTATTCCTTTTTATTTCTTATTTTCTATAAGAACTTATCTTGATTCTGATCTTGTCATCATTATTAAGTATTTTCTTATTGTTTTTTATATCTAAAATCATTAGAGTTGATATAGCAACCTTTATTGATTTATCCGCAAGTCAAAGGACACCCAAAAAACAATAATGCGGAGAATGAGTAGCAGCAAAAGGAGAATCACTTGCGAATTGAACCAATAAATAGAGGTAGTTGTTAGTAAGAATGCAAAGAAAATAAGCGATAATCAAGAAGTTCACTAAATTGCAAGGTAATTTCACATCAAGCATGCTAGGGTTCTGTCGTGTGATTGTAAACATAGCAGCTTTATTTTCAAAGTAGCATGACATCTATAATAAAGATTAGATGTGGTTGAAAAAAAGAGAGTTTGGTATAAAAAAAAAAATTAAAAAATTAAAAAATTTGATGATAAACTTCCCTTGTTCTTTGAGGACAAACTAAGAGATTTCAATTGTCACCCCAAAATTCCAAGAAGCACAAGAAAAGCTCAAAATGCAAGCCCTATCCAATTCCAAGTCTATGGTCGTAAGCTTATCAAATCTAAGTATGAAGGAAGCCCTCTTCTAATCTAGTTCTCACCAATCCCCTACATAGTATTAATGGTTTGATCTAGAATTTCTAAGCACCTTGAAAGATGAAAAAGATTGTTTGAGAGGGTGTAGAGAAAAATTGGATTAATGAGAAAATCAATTGATTTCTTTGAATATTTTTTCTAGAGAGTGCTATAAAAAGATTAGACGTATAAAAAATTATAAAAAATCTCAACTTCAACATTTCTTCAGTAAATAGAGATGATTCTATAGAGGATTTACAGACCCTAAAGTCCTATAAAATTACAACAATGTCATTTTCAAAACATAAAGGTAGAAAATACACAAAACTCAAACATCAACAAAATTTCAAGAGTCATTTCTATAGTAAAGAAACTAATAAAGTAAAAAACTTTTTGCTTTGAGTTTATTTGATAATGATGGTGATGATGATAATTTAAAATAATAATATATATATTTTTTTAAAAGTCATCCTCCTTTGGGTTAGTTTATTTTACAACAACAATAGCAATAAAGAGAGAAATAATATATTTGTTTTAAAAACATGGTAGAGAAAGAGAAATTTGTTTTAAAAATATCTCTACAAAGTTATTTGAACAATGAATGAATAAAAATAAAAACAAAAACAAAAAGAATGGTGGTAAGAAGGTCAAGTCGAAAGAAAAAACATCAAAAATAAAAATCAAAACAATTTAAAAAAAATGAATGAATGAAGATAATAACAAAAAAGCGGTGATAAATAAGACAAGAGTAAAGAGAAGAAATTTTTTTAAAAAAATTGTTTGAAAAAAAAAGGAGTTGCAAATTTGTTTTAAAAAATTACAAAACAATAAATGAATGGAGATAAGAACAAAAAGAATAGTGATAAATAGGGCAGATATAAAGTAATAAATAGATCAAATGTAAAGAAAAAAAAAGTATTTTTCTTTGCAAATTTTTTTCCAAAATCACAGATTTGCCATTATTATAGTAACCAACATGGTGAAGAAATTAGAAAAAAATACAGATTTTTCAATTTTTAAAAAGAATTTTGTTTGAAAAATAAAAGAATTGCAAACTTTTTTTTTTCCAAACAACTACGAAACCATGAATTAATGAAGAAGAGAATAAAAAAAAAAAACGATGATAAATAGACTAAATATAAAAAAAAAATACTTTTTTTTTGCAAAAACAAATTGGTTAAAATTACAGATTTGCCTTTGTTATAGTGACCACCGTAATAAATAAAATGAGAAAAATTAAAGATTTTCCACTTTTTAAAAACAATTGTTTGAAAAAAAAAAGGAGTTGCAACAATTGTTTTTTAAAAAAATTACAAAATAATAAATAAATAAAGATAAGAACAAAAATAATAATAATAAATAGGTCAGATATAAAGTAATAAATAAGCTAAGTGTAAAAAAAAAAAATTGTAAGAAATTATATTTTTCATTGTTACAATGTCCATCATATTGAAGAAATTAGAAAAAAAATTAGACTTTCCCGTTCTTAAAAAAATTTGTTTGCAAAAACAAGAGTTGTAAAGAAATTAAAAATAATTACAAAACAATGAATTAATGAAGATAAAAAAAAATATTGATAAATAGATAAAATATAAAGAAAAATATTATTTTATTTTGAAAAAAAAGTTGCACAAGATTACAAATTTATTAGTTGCTACAATGACCACCACAATGAAGAAAGCAGAAAATAATTACAAATTTACTATTTCAATAGCTGACTACTGCAATGAAAATGAGTTTCCTTTTAGTTTTTTTTTAATATAATTTCCCCTTTTTCTTCTTTTCAATTATTTTATTTGATTTAAAGGATGCTAAATATCTGGGCATTTAAGATATCAGTTTTTCAATTGTACAATTTCTTCCTCTTAGATTAATCTCTATTTGTTTTTAGGTAAAACATGTCTCGCAATTTGTTTTTGTCTATGCATAAATATGTTAAGTATTTGATTTTCTATTAATTAAAATCATTTATTTTTTACAACTATGTTTATCTTCTTTAACATGAAAGGAAGCTACAATTAGGGTTCTTATTCACTAATTGGATTATATGGTAAGTGATTCGGTACTTGTGCGTATATTAAACATATAAGAAGAAGGTATGAGATTTTCTTACACAATCCAATCTTATTTGAAGCAATTCTTTTACCCACAATATAATGGGTAAATAATTTACTTTTTCATGACGTCAAATTTATTTTCATCTTTTGTAAAAGAATTTGTTTATTTTTAATTATTATTAGCTTTTAAAATAGTTATTCCTAATCCCACTATAGAGGTAAATAAAAATTGTAACCCAAATCATTTAATAGATGACTTAGTAGTAAGAGCTTGGAATTAAAAGGTTTACTCTTATTGTAATCTTAGGTTCGAGCCATGTGATTGCTAATATGATGGTCATTGGAGACTTACATAGTTGTTAACTTCAGGGGCTGTGGAATTTGTCGAGGTACACACAAGTTGGCTGGACACCTATATTAATCAAAAAATAAAAAAAAAGTTGTTACCAAAGATTTAAGTTAAATTCTCATCTTTTTATTTAACAAATAAACCTATGTTCTACTACAAATAAGAAACTTTTTTCGATGTTTTCGGAGAAAAAATTGAAGAAAACGACTATTAATAACTACTCTTAAAATTTCTTAAAATTCATAATATCAAGATTTATACATGATTTTCATATTAATATATCTATTTATCTTGTTATTTCCACTCATTGAAATGTTAACTATTGTACGAGTATTTGTTAAATTAACAAGAACTCGTGATAAAAATTCTATCAAAAGAATTACTTCAAAAAAAAAAAAAACCATGGAGCAAAAGTGTTTTTTTGGAGCAAGAGCACAACTTGTCTAAAGCCAAAATTACACATGAACATCATAGTCCACATATTGAATCATGGCGATGTTAAGCCAAGTTTTCATGTTTCCAATCTATAGATCTCATCCATGCTATAATATCACAACCGACATCATTTTGATTTAAATAATAAGAAGATTCATTAAAATTCAAGGTACTTTTTTTTAATCCCTTTTTTATTTTTATAATTACATTAATTGCATACCACTTGATGGGATTCCAAAATTGACACCATGTACCTCGAGGGTTGATAAAATATTTCTCTTTTATTTTATTGTTTATTTAATATTGTGATATTAATTATTTTTAAAAATAATATTTTTTTATTTTTTAAATTATTTTTAGTATTAATACGTCTAAAAATTCTGAAATTTTCCAAGTCCGTAACAACAATAAGTCTAAAGATCTGATTAACTTGTAATTTCACATTTTACAAATTATCATGTTGTTGAAAGAGCTTAGGTTGTTTCTTTATTGGTCCAACTTGTGGTCTATTAAATCAAGTTCGGCTAACTATTATTTTTATTAAAATAATAATGTTTTTATTATGCTTTTTTAATTAAATATTGACCCATCATGTTTAAATCGAGTTTGAATTAGATTTGTCAAAGTTAACGAGTCATTATAAACTCAGCCGACTCAACAAGTATCACAATATCAATATCTATATCATTTCTAGGCCAGATCATGCTTCAAGATTTAGATTTTTTAGATCAATCCGCCGGATGACATCAAGTCTAATAACTACATAAATCCTTCATTTGAGACCGGCACGGGTCTTGTATTTTCTGTCAACTTAATTTTCATGTGCCCAATAAGGGACAACGGAAAATTTCGACGAAGAGCTATCCGACAGGCCATCAGCTACTCTCCCCATCGTCACTGTTGTTCACGGCCACTTCTTCTGATGCCATCATCACATCCTCCTCAATCGCTGCACACAAAACTTTGCTGATTAATATCTTGCGAATACAAAGAATGGAAGAACTGCACATTAAATCGGCCCAACTTCCAGAGGACTTCCACTGTTTAAAAGTCGTAAAATTTATGTTAAAAGCACAGTTGCATACGTACTTGCTCTAGGTGCCTCGGATCCTTTTGATGTTTGTGGCGCAAGGCATGATAGAAAGTCAAAATCATGATTAATACAAGTAATTAACATGATAAGCAGTAACATCAATTATGGAATGAAAAATAGATGCAGCAGTAGCAATCACTGGACTTTGGTGTTTCTGTAGCCATGATTTGCTTTTCTCATCAAAGTTTGAACTGATCAAGGTTAAGTGACAATGTAGTGAGTGATGAGAACACTAAGTTTCATGGGGCACGCACACCCGCAATAAATTAAAGAGCAGAAAAGAGTAGAAAAGTTGATGTAGAAAGATAAGGTTTAAACCGAATAGGATTTGAACACAAAGAATCTTAACTTTGTAGTTTTATTATGAAATATAATCTTGATGTATTATATATCTACCAGTAGGTTTACAACTTTTTAAATAGATAAAAATCATTTAATAGTAGTACTCGGGGAGGAAAGAGGAGATAAAAGCTCAAATAGATAAAAATCAAAATCTAGATTTATGAATAAAAATAAGTCAAAGCCCACCAAATAAAATATTTATTAGATTATGACAAATTTGATCATCTTACAAGGAATAACACATCCAAGAAAAGCCAAGGAAAATTATGTAAAGGCTGCTACTAAGAAGGTACATGGTGCTCTAATTCTTGTTGTTTATATTCTAGTGGATGATTTAGGGTTCTTGACCCACGGACTTTGTTCCATACTACTTTATACTAAGAAATTTTATGGAATTATGTTGGTGATGATTATGGTGTGGACATAACTAATAGAGAACCATTGAATGTTATAAGTTTGAAATATATAATAAGCAAGTTATTGAATAATTTCATATGAAATTTGCAGCAAGTGAGACGTGTTACTAAACTGAAAAAGAATTTAATTTTTATAAGATGACTTGATGAAAATGATCATTTAACGTATTTTTAAAAAAAAATATATGAAAAGTCTCTAAGTGAGAAATAGTTTTGGCTCGAGGCAAGAAAATTAATACCTTGTATATGATCTTATGATCAAAAGTTACTGGATGAGTTGGGGTTCTTGACCCACAAACTTTGTTCCATACTACTCTACACTAAGAAATCTTATAGAATTATGTTGGTGATGATTATGGTGTGGACCTGGCTGATAGAGAACCATTGAATGTTATAAGCTTAAAATATGTGAAAAGCAAGTTATTGTATGATTTCGTATGAAATTTGTAGCAAGTGAGACATGTTGCTAAACCAAAAAAAGAATTTAATTTCTATGAGATGACTTGATGAAAATGGTCATTTAACATATTTTTTGAAAAAATATATGAAAAGTCTCTAAATGAGAAATAGTTTTGGCTCGAGACAAGAAAATTGATACCTTGTATATGATCTTATAATCAAACGTTACTGGATGATTTGAGGTTCTTGACCCACGAACTTTGTTCCATACTACTCTACACTAAGAAATCTTATAGAATTATGTTGGTGATGATTATGGTGTGGACCTGGCTGATAGAGAACCATTGAATGTTATGAGCTTAAAATATATGAAAAGCAAGTTATTGAATGATTTCGTATGAAATTTGTAGCAAGTGAGACATGTTGCTAAACCAAAAAAAGAATTTAATTTCTATGAGATGACTTGATGAAAATGGTCATTTAACATATTTTTTGAAAAAATATATGAAAAGTCTCTAAATGAGAAATAGTTTTGGCTCAAGGCAAGAAAATTGATACCTTGTATATGATCTTATGATTAAAAGATACCATTGTTATTACTAAAGCTGAAAATCAAGAAGAATTACGGAACTATAAACTTGATCATATGAGTTAAAAAGGGATGAAGTTACTTCTATTAAAGAAAAAGCTATTGAAGTTGGAACAAGTATAGAGGCCTTCTCTAATGGCTTTTGTTGGAGACTTTTGATATTATGTTACTTTCATTAATGCTTAACAAGAAGGTATATACTTACTTCCTGAAAAATAAGTTTAATGCATTTGATACATTCAAGAAATGAAAGGCTATATTGTAAAGCTTTTAGAAATGAAGGAGAGCATATTGATAGAGGCTTTAAGAATTATTGTTCTGTAAAATGAAAAAAGACTATTTATTTTGTAATAAAATGGTGTTGTTGTGTGCATGAATAGAATCATCCATGAATAAGCTAGAAAAATGAGGTATCATTTTGAATTATCTTTAACATTTTAGGTTGAGGTAGTTAATATTATGATTTACATGGTCAACATAGAACCTTCTATCCTCCATGAGTTTTTAAATTTTAAAAAAGGTTTGGTTATATAAGAAACTAAAATTAATATTTAAAATTGTTAAAAGGGTTAAAAGGTCTTAAATGGATATCTATAAGATTGAAGCAAGAACAATTTGAACAAGTTCTCTTCAACTTAGAAAGACTGGTTTAGTAGGATTTTTAAAGAAATTATGCATTTTCCTAGTTATTTATATTTATATTAAGTTTAGAAAAATATTTTACTTTTTTGTATTTTTATTTTTTTCCCATTTAGTCTAAAAAAATCAAGTATTCTGCGTGGTAATTCTATTTTTTTCTATTTTAGGAATTCTTTGAATAACTCTATAATTATTTATTAGGATTTTTAGAAATAGACTTAAAATTAATATAAATAGACGTCTTTAGTTTGTATTTCAATAAACTAATTGAAATGAAAAATATTATATAATAAAATTTTAAATTAAAGTTTTTACATGATAAGATAGCATTTTGTATTGTTTGTACTTTCTGTTTTTCTTATTATATTTTTTCTGTTTGTGCAAGGAATGGCAGCAGAAGAATGTCTTGACAAGGGCACATGCTCTCATCTCGTGACAGCATTTTGCAGTCTCCAAACAATTTGAAACCTTTACATATGAATCCACATGTGGCTGTTCTGGCCTCTTTCAAATTCCAGGACAGGAAGAGCAGTGTTCCAGTTAGAATTGCAGTGCAAGCATGTTCTTGCGGGTAATAAGAGACTGTCAGTGTGCAAACTCTCCCATCTGAGCAGAGTGTTTGACTGTAACTTATAGGTCAAGGTGATGACAGTATTCAACTTCGATAGAAAGGCAGAAACTTGGCAAAAAACAGACCTTATCTCTCCATGAACTTTCATTACTAAAAAATTGAAAATCGCAGACAAAATTCTAATGCTAATCGTGAAATGGGTCAGTCAACAACCCAGTTTGTGTCATCTAAAAAAGAAGCCAATCTGAGCTTCTTTACCAAAGGAGCCAGTTAGTAGGTTTGGTCATCATCAAAGGGAGCAGAGAATGTACACCTTAAAAGACTAACATTCTACAAACTAAGTAACTAATCAAGCATTATCAACATCAAATTCTCCACCAGCCTGAGCTTCTTGGGCCATCCAAGTTTCTTGACCATTCTGAGCTTGTTGACCAACCTGAGCTTCTTGAATGGCCTCATAGGGAGTTCCGGCAGGATTCAACACCTTACACCTGCTCCACAGTAATGGTCAGCATCAAAACACGGAAATCGATAATTCAACCACCAAAGACAGTAGTAATAGGCACCTTTCAATGACAAACCAACCTTCCTTGTACTTATGAGCCTTCACATATGCATATATCTACAAGCATCAAACATTAACGCATCAAACAAAGGCTGAAAATAAATAACTAATGCAACAATCAGTTGATACGAAATAAACAATCCATGCTTCTAAGAAAGCCAGATCTTACATATTTCCACCCCAGAATTGACCCACAAACAACACAGTATATGTCAGCCACAGTGTGCTTTCCAGTTATCATCATTCGATCTTCTCTCGGTCCAAAGGTGACATTCTCACTGTCATCATTGTGAAAGCAAAATGAGACATAGAAGTGGCAATTACAGCACACATAATTTATAAAATGATATAAGCATGAGACCATACATATGTGCACTGTATTTTTGTTTTCTTTAAACATAGCAACTACGTTATACATTTTTTTTCCCCTTGTACTCTATATTTTCTCGTAAATCAAGCTTTAATCACTAACAAAACAGGATAATCTTTTATCTGTCTCCTTCATGCTACAATAACTAACATTAAAGATCTCTCATATCTAACAACAAACAAGAACGGAAAAGGCCTTCCATTGAAGTCAACAAGGAAGTTCCACAAAAGATGAAAGAACTTTGCAGAAGATTTAACACTAATATTAAGCACTTTGTCTTGTCAAGATGCGTGCACGAGTTTGATCAATACCAAACCAAAAAGCAAACAGTCAGAGCCAATTATTATAATATGAAGTCAAAGTTCTATTGGATTCCATAATCAGGAACACTTACACGTTATAGAAAAGATATGCCCTTCTATTCCTGGAGCAGAAATACTGGAAATAAAACAAAGAATTAGAATCTATATGGTGCTGCCAGTTAATCCAATATATAATACATTTGGATGTGGCTACTCAATCTTGATATCAGATGCCAAAATGAGAAAATAGAACAATTAAAAGATGGGTTTTCATTTTGGGAACTGCAAGAAGGAAGCCAAGATTACAATCATAATCACCTTACATGTCAAGGCCCTAGATAATTATTAACAAAAAAATTATCTACACATGATCTTAGGGTACAAATACTGATACATCAGATTCTGTTCATCAGTCATATACGATAAAGGAAGAATTCCCTACTAATTCAAACATTATTCAACAGCAAGAACCCAATAAATATATCCCAAAATACGTAACAGGCAAATGGAAAATCCAAGAAGGCTGAATCATAGTTGTTGCTCTCTCCTACTTCAAACAGAAAACGAATACATCAAGCACACACTGTTCCAGTTCTTGTAATTCAGCCAATTTACTTTTCCAAGATTCATCAATACATAGCAACCGGTCTTCTTTGACATTTCTTTATGTCAACTTCACAGCGTAACGCAAGAAGAAGACACTTGACAGAAGCTTATAAACCATAAAACTTGCATATTACATAGCAGAACCATGCCAAGTAACAGTGAAAAGAGAAAAGAACCTTAGAGATGATGTCGTCTTTGAGAGCAAGAGGAGTGCGGCAGTGCTTGCAGCTATAAGAGCGTCCTTCAAGATCCACCAGAAATAGCCTCCCCATTTTCTTTCTTGAGTCAATATAGTCTTACTTTCTTGATTTTCTTTTTCAACGAAACCACACAAAAATGTAAATAAAAAAAGGCCAGAATCAAGAACATGCATGAATTAACAAAAAGAAGGTTAAAACTGCATGAATCGAAGAACAAACCACGTAGATATATAGAGGGTGAAATAAAAGAGGAAGAGAAAAGAAGAGTGGGCTTTTGTTGAGCTTACCAGCAGTTTTTTAGGGAAAAAGGAAAACGAAGAAGGCTATGACGAGTATGAGAAATTATGACTTCGTGTATGTGACTTCTGCTCTTTAAATACTACAAAAGCAAGCAAAATCTGTGATATTGGAGGGAGGTACTTTTGGGCCTACAAAATTATGATATTTGTTAAGTTGCTTTATAGGAATTTTTGCCAATGGTGGCCCTCGGTTTTACTGTTATTAGTTACTTGCCTTTTTTAACCGACCTCTCTGCAAATTTATCCTTCCACTCTCTCCTTAATTACATTCTTTTGATTATCATGTTAATATCATGTCATTCTTGCAAAACCCAGTTAAGTTTGACAGTAAAGTCAATCCAATAACAGCTCATCCAACCACTAATCTAAAACTTACATAGAGTTAAGTTTCATCATAAATTCATGAGTTGACTCTCTAAACTTGTAACCTGCTGAACCGGGGCTAAATCTACCCTAGTTTAGGTCTTATAATCACGTTTATGATATGAAATTTCAATGGAAAAACGAGTTTAATAAGCTTGATATGATCAAAACTCAAAAGGAAATGTCAACATTAGGCTTGCTTCAATTGGGCTTTTGGTAAGCCCAAGATGTGACTACCCAAGGGCATGAGACATCCAAGCCCATTATGGACAAAGCTGCAGAAACAGGAGAATACAGTGTGTTAAAAAACAAACATGTTGATGGCCCCTGGATGCCAATTTGCTTCACATCTAAACTTGAGACGAAAGAGCTTGCTAGGTAACATCTCAGGATCCTCCTTCGGAAGACCTGGCATTGAAATATAAAACACCGAAATTGATCTTGCACAAGGATATAGAAATTGTATAAACTTTCCATCTCTTCAAAAATGCACTCTAGTCCATTTGGATTTTTGCTAAGTTGTCAGTACACTGAATATTTCAAATAATTGTGATTCTCAGTAAGGAATGTAGAGCACCGGTTTTGGTTGCAGTGAAGCCACACAACAAAGGGGCGGAAAGGAAATAAGCAACATGATTCCATAAAGGAATGTTGAAACGGGACTCGGGAAAAACTTGAGAATTTGTGATCCCAAGAAGAGAACTGTTACTGGAAGTTCATGCGGAGGGGGAAAATCTGTCTTGAAGGATTCTTCTCTCAACCTGGCATATTCTTTGAGGAGGCCATACAATGGTCGTAGCCCTTCCCTGAACTAAACCCAAAGGAATCTGCAAGGAATAGGCTCCTTCAAATCAGATAGCATGCACAAAATACTAGCAGTATAACGCAGATTTTGCAAGGTACTCCAGTTAAACCAGTTAAGCGTGCTAAGATACGTCATCGAAAAAGTCAAACCCTTGTAGAAGCTATGTATGATTATAGTTGCACAAATAACTTACTGGGCCAAAACTTCTTGAATCCATGCTAGATGCTGGATTGTCTCCCTCAACCCAACAGTGTCCTTCTGGAATCTTGACCACATCATTTTGAGGAGTCCCCATCCAGTCACCAGGTAAGCCAATAATTCTCTTAATGAGTTTCTGCTTGTGATCACTTGGGGAGCTACAAAAGGATGCAAAAATAACTACATGTCAGATTTTCTATTTAGAAATTCTGCATGAATATATTTATGCTATATGACCAGACCTTTCAACGCATCACAATGTTGTAAAATATACACTATTTTAAGCTGAATAATGAAACAGCCAACATGACACTGTAAATAGACTGTGACACAGATGAAAACCAGTTTCAATCAGATCCAAAGATTCATATTAGACAAAGAAGAGTTATGACACTAATTATTCATCAGTCCAAAGAGCCTGATTCATCAGTAAACAAGAGAATAATTATACTGCTTAGTCATCAGTAAACTACTCTTGAACCACTAATTACCCGGCATGGCCAGCCTAATGCCTTCATATGCCACTAATGGATTTTCCTGCCAACAAAACCCCAACCAAGAACCCTGAATTCACTCTCCTTCCTGACAGTTCAAATGGGGTATAACCAAAATGATTTAAAGATTCCAAAATGCAATAAAACCTTAAAATTTCCTCCATTCTAAACTACAGCTTCAAGAATCATCCAAAGACAAACTCACATCACAACAAGAATAAAGCATGGGTTCTAACGATGACAGAAACACAATCCAAACAAAATCCACGAAAACACCTACCGAAAAACTACCACGTCGCCATGAGAAAATTTGTACTTTGCAAGGCAAAACTTCTCGATCAAAACACGGTCATCTGCACTCAAAACAAATAATCAAAATAATCCCAAATCAGCATTAAAAAAAAACCACTTCTATCATTAAACTTCCAAAAAATAAAAAAATTAAAAAGCATTACCTAATGACCCCAAAACTGTATTGGTCCTAGGATTAAACGTAGGAGACATAGAGCCACCTCGTACCGGAACAATACTAGCATATCGGTCTGTAATGGTTAGCCCTATGACCCCGACTGTTAAATATTTCTTTGTCAAATTCCACAATAAACTCCCACTTCCCATTCTTTCACTACGTGCATTATTGGTAAAACAAACTGCAAAAACCCGGAACAAGCAAAAAAAAAATCAAGAAATATTTTATCAGCACAAATATCCCATTATCAAGAAACAAATAAACAGTGAAAATTTTGAAAATTAAATTTCTTACTTGTTGAATGGAGTGTCTCTTGCGGCGAGGAAATCGTGGGGAAAAGGCAGGAGGGAAAGCTGCTTCGACTACAGTTTCGGGGTTTCGAGCGAGGGGCAAGAGAACCCTGGGAGAAATGGAGGCTGGTTATGGGATTTTATTGAAGGGTATGTTGGGAAAATTGAAAGTTTCTTAGGGTTGTTTTGTAATTATAAGAGAGAATAGAGTAGAATTGTTTGGTACCTATAGTTTGTGCCCTTTAATAATTCACAGTAATATTCTTCTTCTTTTTTTGTCCATGAAATTTGGTATTGCCAATTTGGAGATTATTAAAAATCCACATCGTATAATACCTTTTCAAAAATTAATTAAAATTTGGAGTGACACTTTAGGAGTTATTATTATTTTTTTAATTTAATCTTTAATATTTTTTTCAATCACATCTTTTCATGTCTAATTGATTAAAATTTGTTAAGAATATAAAAACCCAATGATACGGAACAAAGCGTAAACACGATGAAAACTTATGCCAATCTAAAATCTAATTAAAATAGTTATTTTTATCCTTCTATTTTTATTTTTCAATCTTAACAATTCCTATATTTTTTGAAAATTCAATTTTAATTTAAAATTTTAGTTTTATTTTTTTCAATCCTTCAATATAAAAGATAAAAGAGAAAAATTATTAGTTAACATCGATTTCAGCCATGAAAAAATCAATCTTGGTATTAACGAGTTTTATTTGACAAAATAGGTTCGATGGTGATTATTTTGAATCTCAATAATACCTCAAAAAATAGATCAAGTTCAAGAAAGAAAGATTTTAATTGATTTGATTTTTTGTGTTTTCAAACAGTTTTCAGGTTTTTTTTAGGTTGATAAATTGAGTTTTTTTTTTATTTTATATTTGTTAGGGTATTTATTGAGTGAAAACGGGTTGAAAAAAGAATTTTTACAACAAAACAATTTTTGCCTTGATTTTCCAACCACTGCAAAGGCGGCTAGAATCTGATTAGAGAAACGATTATTTTTTTAAAAAAAAACTAGGTCTGCCCCTTAAAAAAATAAATGAAGCCCAGGTGTGCAAGCCTAGGCTAAAAAGCCCTGATTCAGTATATTGGCTTATTAAAAAAATAATTTTAAATATCATCTTAATTTTTTTTTCTTTTAACTTCATTCTTTAGCTTTTTTGAAAAAAAAATTAATTTTTTTATCATATATTTAGGTAAAAAATATATTAAATTTTTTTTATTAAATCTAGAGGAGTACATGACTGATATCACGGATTTAATAGATTAAATAGTAAAACCTCAATCAATATAATATATTTTTATCTAATTTTTTTTTAAAATGTCCCATTGGAAATTTTCTTTTAAAGCAATTGGTTTGTTTTCGGTTAGTATTAGTAAATTGAAGCATGAAGTAAATATAAAATTGTAATATATACTAAAATGGTTTAGTATTTTCCCGTGGATTGCATTGTCTTTAGTTTTTTTTTCATTTTTTTTTACATTTATGCCTTTAGTTTTTTTTTGTTTTTAATTTTTTTTGTTTTTTTTTCATTTTTAATGTTTTTCGGGTTTTTGTTTTGCTTTTTTCTTTTTTTATTATTTTAATGAATTTTTTTGTTTAATGTTAAATTTTTTTATTTAGTTATAAGACTTTCATGACACAAATCCTGGATTTAACGAATTAACCTGATTTGACGAGTTAACTCGAAATTTTTTTTGCTTTTTATCGTTTTAATTAATTTTTTTCATTTAGTTTGTTAATGTTGAATTTCTTTCTATTTAATTACCAGACTTTCATGACACGTATATCGGGTTTGACGGGATGACTTGGTTTTGGATCCAGATAAGGCAATTTACAATTCTGATCAAAGGTCGATTGCCTGTTTTTTTTCATTTTTTTCCCATTTTTATTTTTATTTTATTTTATTCGTTTTTTATGCCTTTCGGTTTTTTTTGCCTTTTTTCTTTGAATTTTTTCTTTTAATGAATTGTTTTTGTCCGATTTAGTTTGTTAATGTTAATTTTTTTATTTAGTTATCAGACTTTCATAACACAGATCTCGAGTTTGACGAGTTAACCCGAATTTTGTTTTTTGCTTTTTTTCATTTTAATTAATTGTTTTTGTTTAGTTTATTTTGTTAATGTTAAATTTCTTTCTATTTAATTATCAGACCTTCATAACACATATCCCGGGTTTGATGGGTTAACCCGTCAATTTTTTTTTCTATTTAGTTATCAAACTTTCATGACGCGAATCCCAGGTTTGTGAGGTTAACTTGGTTTGAAGGGTTAACTCGCGATTACTTGATTTTTTCTTTTTTTTCATTTAATTTAGTTTGTTAATGTTAAATTTTTTTTCTATTTAGTTATCAAATATTCAAGACACGGATCCCGGATTTGACGGGTCAGCCCAGTTAATTCTGGGTAACCCATCAATTTTTTTTTTCTATTTAGTTATCAAACTTTCATGACACGAATTCAAGGTTTGATGGGTTAACTTGGTTTAAAGGGTTAATTCAGATTTTTTTTTCTTTTTCTTCATTGATTTTTTTTCTTCCTGTTAGTTTTTTTCTTTGTTTTTTTAATTAATCTATTTAATTATCACACTTTTATGATACGACCTTGCAGCTAGACCTACATCCAAGGCTATTGAATCTGGTATTGCAGCCAGACCCACTTAAACTTGGATCATGCAAGTTTAATGTTATTATTAATATTATAAATATTACTTTTGGGTCAGGTGTTGCAGCTAAACCCAAGACTCTTGGGTATAGCTTTGCAGAAAGATCTAATTCTTTTAGATCTTAGCTTTTTTCAATATTTTTTATGCAAAAAAATTAACCCATAGCATCGCGCGGGTCATGGAACTAGTTATATAACTAAATTCAGACATACCACGTGCCATCTATTCAATTCAAAGCATGAATTAGATATAATATATAACTAAATTCAGACAAAGTAAAAAATAAAGGATAATAAAATTTGTTAGAATTCAAAACCTTTAAAAATTAACAACACTGTAAGAGCAATGAAAATATTTCTTCTTATTAATTTACATATTATTGTCAAAAACTATTATAATTTTTTATAAAAAAACTAGAAAATCCTAATAATACTTGATAAAAATATTATTCTTTTCAAATAGAAAAAACTAGAAAAAAAATAAATTAGAAAATAAAAATAAAAAATAATTTTTTTAAATTAAAAAAATAACTAAGAAAATTATTTATTTTCTAAAAAGCTCCTGTCTCGATAATAGATTCAGGCTGCCCATTTTCGGTTTCTTGTTCTTTCTTCCATGGAGAAACATAGAAACAGAAAGGAGAAAATGCGCTCCCTCTAGTCCTCTAATCTTGCTTATGTGTTGAGCCCCATTGTCAGCTGCGTAAAAGTCTAAGCTGCGCTTAACTTTTGAAATCCTCTTACTGTCGAATCCTCCTTATCGTTCTTCATATTTTACATGTTTGATTGCGAAGTAGATGTTATCTTGACACAAGTTCACACCCCTTACTGTTTCTCTAGGTAGATGATTTAAATTCAACAAATGTCTCTCCCTAAATCTAATTATCTGTCTACTTGTATTTTTGTAGCACTTTTAAGCTGGGGAAGAGCTTGCTCATGAGTTTGTTTCTATGGCTGCGACCGATGCTTAGCAGCTTGTATATATCTAGCAGCTTTGTTTCTATGGTTAAATGGTTTCCTTGTGACGACTCCTCGCCTTAGCCTTGTCCCAGTCTCCCTGATACAAGCCCTTTACTTTCAAATTTGATAAGGATTACGAAAAATCTTCACTTCCTAAGATATGCTGATTATTGAATTCAAGTTTAATTAAGAACTTGGAAAACTTTTCGGCATATTTCAAATTTATGTGAACCAATAATCCGAATTCAAGAACTTTTTAAGTTGTGAATTCATAATTGGCTTGTAGTGCACAAGCAGAGCAGATGGCAAGGTGGAATACTGTTTGATGTTAACCAAGTTACTCTCTTTCACGAATCCTAGCTTAATTTCTGCCACAAAAACAAGTTTATGATCTGTACATGGTCCCTTAAGCTTCCTAGGGTGACATACATTCATGACTAGCTACTTCAATGATCACACATTAACAATATCAAGAAGCAATTGAGGGCCGCAGAAGAATGTGCTTAAATTGTCGAAGGTTATAATTTTTACAAGATGACAAGGAGGATATGGCAACAATTTAAGCCGGTTAAAACATTCTCAGGGCAAAGGATCACATTTTTTAAGAGGATAAGGTGTCAATAATGGTCGTGTGGAGAGGATCACTCAAGTGAGTAGCCCAGTTGTTGAGGGGCCTTTTCCTGTAACCCAAGCTTGAACTGCAAAGCCAAGGAAGGCAACCATGGCAAGGCGAGCGTGCTTGATCTCTGCCAATTGAAGGGTAGCCTTCTTTTCTGGGTCAGCAGCTAAGCCAAGAGGATCAAAGAAATTGCCTCCTGGGTAGAGCCTTTTCTCTGGGTCAAGCTCTGCGTTCCTTTGGAATTCAATGTATCCTATCACCAAAACCTCAATCAAGATCAATGTTGTAATGGAAAATGGTAGTGGCTGACCAAGGTATGATGATCCTTCGACTAATTCCACCTGAAAAGGACACAAGATCATCAGCCACCTGAACTTAAATGTATCACTAAAACTTAAAGACAAATTCCTGATATATATACCTTTCCAGCATCTTGCCAGGTAACTCCAGTGAGCCACTCGACTGAGAGAGCACCGAGAGTAGCCAACATAGCCCACCTTCCATGAATGAGCTCACACTCCCTGAACCTTTGCAACCCGAAAACCTCACTGTAAGGCTGGAACGGAGTTGACTTCACATCAGAAACCTCAGTACGGGTCCCAATAATATCTCCAGCCAGATTCTTAGCCAAGTTTTGATCCAAAGAGTCAAGCTCGAACTGCAAGTACTCAGCTGGTCTGCCCAACCCAAATGGGTCAAACCCGTAATCACCAACCAAACTGCCATCTAGGTACTCAGGTGCCTTGGCTCCTGGATACCAAAGTGGGCGGTCTGGAATGGTCTTAATAGATTTCTTGGGTGCTTTCTTGCCAAATCCGAACCTGGCTTGGATCCTACCCGCGTTTGAATAGACGTCGGGCAGACGTGTTCCAATAAAGGAGGATGTAGCGGCAGCAGCTGTGGTGGTAGCCATTGCTAGACTCAGGTTTGTTTTTAGGAGACTTGCAGAAGTGATTGTTAGTTGTGCCGTGCTACACTGGCTTTTAATGAATGTTTGATACTTTATCTTTGGTGGAAAAACAGGCCATTGGATCAAGTTGCGTATCCATCCGAGGGTTGTGAAAGTATAGGCCTTATCTTGCCTTATCTGAATGTGGGGTCCGGTGACCTGTGCCTTGCAGGTAATTTTTGGTCTTGCATGATGCTGCAGTTCAATTATATTATATATTTTTTTTAATTTTGAAATAATTTTTTTTATTAGATTATTTGTATATACTAATATTAAAAATAATATTTTTTAAAAAATATTTTAATATATTTCAAATAAAAAATTATTTTAAAAAATAAAATCGAAAACTAGTTAATCGTCTTTCTGGATTTCAAAGGATAGCCTCTAGTTTGACAGATATTTTTTTTGTTACTTAGTATAATCCTTAATATCACTCCTCGTTCTCCATAAAGTTTGGAAGAGAGCATTGTATGTATTTGCCTGTGCTGATGCTTACTCCATGTTGATGTCTGATGGCATAAATTTATTTTATGATTGAAGAATTTCATCCATAACTGATTTTGATCACAAAATTATTTATTATTACTTATTTGAGAAATTACCTAAAAAATGCGATAATACTCTTCCTCTCATATTTAAAAAGATTGTAAATGTAACTATTTATTTAAAATTATTTATACTAATATGTAGGGGTGATAAAAAAAAATCGATAAACCAATTAAACCAAAAAACAATTAACCAATTAGAATATTTAGAAAAAATTTCAGTTCGGTTCGGTTTCAGTTTTGTAATGTAGAAACCGGTTAACCCAAACCGAACCAAACCGATTAAAAAGAAAAGGTACTATAAATAGAAAAAAATGATTTACCTAGTATCCCTAGCTACCAGCATCCGCCCCCTCGCCTCTTCGCCTCTCCCTCTCCTTAGACTTAGAAATACAGAGATCCAAAACAACTAGACACACTAATCAATTGAAATTTGAAACCAATCAAGCCTCTCAAAAACAGATCAATGTTTTTCAGAATTTATCCACTATCTAGTTGGCCTTTACTCTTCATCTACGCAAGATCACATGGTACTCCAATACTCCTTTATAGCGTTTTAGCATATGTATCTTGTCAACATTCTCTCATTGTCATTTTTTTCGGCCCCTTCTACAACAAGACCATAATGATTAATGACCTTGCTGAATTTCTTCTGGCCTATTTTTTTTTATGGTTGCAGACAATATGCTGGGTCTGAAACGGATTGTAGATTCAAGAAGAAAGTTCTGTTGAATCAGTTATATAGGAGTGAGTTTTAATTCTGCTTTTTCCGGGTTTTGCTGGGTCACACTGAGTCATATTTTTTCTATTTGTTCTTCAACTCGGTCTGGTTTCAGCTCCGAATCAGCTGGGTCCCGGGTTGACCAGCCAGACCGAGCCGAATTTCAAAACTATGCTAGAAAGTGGTGCGGAAGGATTAGGTCTCGTTGATGAGCTTAGGGCTGCAGTATGTGAGAATATTAGTCTTTATATGGAGAAAAATGAGGAGTTTAAGGATTATTTGAATGATTTTGCACAAGCTGTTTGGACTTTGTTAGGGAATCTGTCCCAGTCCTTAAGTCGTGATAGTTTAGCTGTTACTGCAATTAAGTTTTTGAATACTGCAATTAAGTCCTCTAATTTGCCAATTGCTGCCTGTAAGTATCCCAAGGTTGCTCATCTTTACCATTGATGATGCAAAATCAGCTGAGAAAAGATATGAAATTGTTTCTGCTTCTGTTTGGATTTTTGTTTTCCTGTTCAGCTTCATATTTTCATTATATTGCTTAGAATTTCTCTTGAAATTTACGCAAATTGGTTTGTTTTATCTAGGAAAACCATCTTTTGGCCCTTTTTTTTAATATCGAACTTAAGATTTTATTCCTATAAGCTGGAATTAGCCAAAATTGAAATCTCGTGTTTGTGCAAATGTCAATCGGAGTTTTTGATAGGCTGTTAAGTTATATTTAATAATGGATGATAATTAGTTTAAAAATTGATGTATTTATTGAAAATATATGGTAAAAGTATTTCATTTTATTTTTATATTTTCTAATTTAATTTATTATGTTATAATTTTAAATTTTTAATTTCAGGTTTTGATGTCAATGATATTAACTATTAAGAAATCAAAGTGTTTTATGACAATGTAATTTGTTGCTGGTTTTTTTAAGCCATTTGAAGGCAATGCTTTGTAATTTGTATTTTAACTTATTGGTGTGTATTATTTAAACTTCTCTACAACAGGAGTCTTATGCATTCAAATAAAACAGAAGAAAAATATTAGAAAGGCGAAAAATATTAGAAAGGCAAAAAATATATTGAACACAAGATTGATACTAACAATTTAATATAAATGAATATTTAGTGGTAAAAAAATTAAATATGCTTTAGAATTTTCCAAGAAAGTTAGACAATATTAACATCAATTAAAAACCGATTAGAAATCTAATTAAAAGCGCCTATCAGAAAGCTCATTAGAAACCCATCAAACAACCCATTAGAAGCCCAAAAAAAGCATATAGGCTTTCTTGATTTTTTGAAATCAAGAACCGAACCGGAACCGGTCGGTTTGACTCGGTTTCGGTTTTTTTCAAAAAAATCTGTTTGGTTTTTTATAGGTAAAAACCGAACCGAACCGAAAATGAACACCCCTACTAATATGGATGTATGTAGAGTTTAAAAGTCAACTTTTCATTCAAATTATTTGAACAATTTGGTAGAAGATGTCATGTATAATTATTAGATTAATTAATTCTAAAAATTTAATTAATTAACTTAAATTAATTAATTTTAAAAAAAAAATAATTTATGTTACATAATATCAAAGAGCGGGCGCGCACACACATATATATGCTTTGGCTTTCCCCCTTCCAAATCTTTCATTCAACATCAAAATCTATTGATTTTGTGTCTCTCATTTTATAAAATATAACAAAACCTTCTATCTTTTTGATATGAGAAAGTTCTCTTCTACGATATAATATAGAAGCTATATTTTAACAACAATCCCCCACTTACCTTATAATATTAGGTAGTATCATGTTTCATGCATAAAAAAAAATATTTTTAGATTTAAACTTTTATTTTTAGTGTAAGCATTTCAAAACTTTAAAGAAATCATGATGACAAAAATATTTAAATCAAGATTTCATTCAATAGAATTGGACTTGATCCAATTAATTTAAAACAAAAGTTCATAATTATTTCTTTTTTATTTTTTTAGATTGATTTTTTTAATTTTATATTTTAATATTAAATTAATTTAAAAATGAGTTTCGTAATTTATCTAATGATTCTAACTTTGAGTTTCACAATTAAGTTTTTTTTTTTTAATTTCATAATTCAATGCTGCTAAATGCTAAGATTAATTGGATATTAAATTTTATAATTTTTTTTTATTGGTAGGAAGAGAAAAAAAGTTGAACTAATTCGTACCTGTTGAAGCATGAAAAGACTAATTTTTTTATTTCAACTTTTGAAGAAGGAATCGTTCAATTTCCATGATGCCTTCGTGATGTAAAATGCTTCCACGAAGAAAGCTGTTATGCTTCTCGCTCCCTTCTTTTATTACAGATTCAGGGAGAAAAAGGAATGCAGGACAAGTTCACCTTTCTTTTACAAGAGAGGGCGGTCAAAGCTCTGCATCACGCAACAAGGATCGCGTTGATCAACGGGCAAAGAGAGCCCTATTTCTGTTGTTCTTCAGCACAAGTTCTAACTTTTACTTGACAAATAAATTTCTAAAATCATAGCATAAGAATGACATGGTATATATACAATGTTGAAATGTGTGCTGCTGAATGCGGGGAAGCAAGAATCATATACAAGCAACCGGAACTTTATGCAAACTTTTCCAGACCCTCACCGGTAACGAGGGTCGTAAGAAACAAACATTGGTTCAGGAACAATGAGTGGCAACTTATCAATGTACATGAACAGTCTTTTCAAATTCTGTCTAGTGATTGAAGACAAGTCAATGATCTCATTGTTGCTGGTGTAGATCCAAAGGTCACCTGAGTTGACTCTCTTGAGACTGTCTCGACAGAAAGGACATGATTGAGAGCGCGTACGCCTGAAGCAACCACAGCTAGATGTTAGAACATCGAGTCAAACTTGCTGTGTTACTAAAACATGAAGCAGCACGGACCAAAAGCACACTGCTCTAATTAATTGATGTTTGCAAGAACAGAAAACAGGTGATTTGGACAGAATAATCCAATCCCTGACCATATTTGACAAGATGCTTTTGGCAGGCAAGAGCGACTACAGAAGAAGATAGCGCCTAATCATTTGCCAGGGAACGATCTTTTTAAGCAATATATGATCAAGAAACATGAATTCTATATGTTGAGAGAAGTAAACAAAAAATACCCATAAAAAGACGACTTAACAGATTGATGCCTTAAATGAAATGAGATTGCCAACGTTTTGAATATCAAAATGTGCTAAACAGCTTTATTGAGTATTTATCAATTTTCATCCGCTGTGCATACAGTGCAGATATTGTACAAGCATCAATAGAAAAGGTGTTCAATGGGGAAAAATGCTAAAACTCAGGAGTTGCAGATTCATTAACTATAAACTGAAAAGAGATGGTTATGATCATGTAGAATTTAAGAGAGGACCTAGCTGGATGAAATTATTGGTTAAATACCTTGAATGGAGTCCCCTAATGTGATTATTTGTGCATACATCTAAGCATGCTTGCGGTGTGGAAGTTAACTTACCAATCTCGATAGCACTTCATACACATTGCATGATTGCACTTGGGCAATACAACTCTGCTATTAATCTCCATGCAAATACCACATTCTTCCTCTCTCTCTAAATCAATTTCAGAGAGCTTTCCTTTGTCCATTTCGTCTTTCTTTTTGTACTTTGCACAAATTTCCTTTTGCTTTCTGTCTTCTACATCAGTGATTCCTCTTTCAAGTTGCAATAAAGAAGGAAATATCACCCCTGTAAGCACAAAAATAAAAGATCATACTAGGATAAGACTGCTGGTATCTTTGTTCAAGGAGAATAAATTATAAACCAAATACAGCAAGCTTCAAAAATTGTGTTGCATAAAGTTGAAAGTTACTGACTTCTTTAAACCTCACCATAAAACTCTCTTATGCTAGCCTTTCTTTCATAAATAGACATGGTTGTCTTTCCATCCTCATAAGCCTGTGACACAACATGATAATAATACATCAAGGATAAGGCAGCATTTGTTTTTTACTATAATAACATCTGCAGGCAGAAGGGGGTTAAGCAAACAGAAATGGACTCTTGGCCACTAAAAACATCAACAAACTAGCGAAGGAAATGCAAATTACCTTGTATATAAGAATTCTAAGCAATCCCAAGGCACCAGCTAGGTGACAATCAGTCCACTGGACAAGAAAAAGAAAGAAGTTGGCAGCAGGGCTGTAGGATAATCTCATTTGAAGGCAGGCACCATCATATTCCCTAGGATAATCAGAAGCCCTGCATCACAACAAAAGCACATAAATATATCATATTTCAAGGCATAATGAACACACACACAGGAACAGATTATCCAAAGCTGAAAATTCTATAACCACAAACATGTTAATAACCATGTATTGAGCTTATTAAACTTTCTGCATTGGCAAGGGTAAGGACAGGCAGCCATTGATTAAGCAACCTATCTGGAACGGCAAATGGTACCAAAAGCAGAGTTTGGACAAAAATCTCATACTCAGTTTTCAAAAAGAAGGCAACTCAACTAGCAGGGCATCATTCATCTGGCTACAAAATAGATAAAAAAAAGGCACATTCACGGTTTTGATTCATTGTCCCATTAATGCCTTAACAATTTGCTCTCAATAATCAAGACCTATCAAGTGCCTCAATAACCAATAACTATCAAGTGCCTGTGCCACAAATTAGCATCATAAACTCAACTTTCAATGAGATTCAACAAAAACCAAAACTTTTATTTTAGAATTATTTTTTCAACTCCACAGCGTAATTGACATAAATGCCTAAAAAAGGAAAAATTAATTACAGGCAAATAAAAAAGGGCCGCATGTAAAATATCAACTTCCACTGCTAATACTCCCCTTTGAAACTTTATATACTTTGATTTTCTGGGATGCGCCAGAATTATTTAAATTAGAGGTAAAAAAGTGCATAATGTTCCACTCAATAAATACCTTACACACACTGAAACAGGTATCTACCCGCCCAGCCCACTAATCATCCAGGAAAAAAAAAAAAAAACAAAAGAACCTGACAGACACGAACAAACACGTCACGAGGAAAAAAATCAAAACTTGAAAATCAGCTAAGAGGATCCAGAAATCAAAACAAATGCATCAACCCTAAAAGAAATATCAATTCAATTTATCAGAAATCCCAAATATCTCACCAAATTCGGTGAAGACAAAAAAAAAAAACAACAGAAAAGGAGAGAAGAAATTACAGAGTATTGGCAAAGTGAATATCAGCTTCAAGAGCTTTAAGAGAATCTTTAAACGATTTCCTCATCTCCCTTTTCTTTTTATCTTCCAAAAATCCACCACTCCTTCAAAAACCACCCATTACAAATTTCCCATTTCCTTAATTTCACGTTAAAAAACGAGAAAAAGAAACAACCTTGAAATTATCTCCAAAAGAAAACCCAATAACAATAACAAGAACAAAAACCCAGAAAAAATAAAAAATTTATGACTGTTGGCAGGTAGAGAAGGGCACAGAGAGGTTGAGAGAAGGGAGAAAAAGAGGAGCAAAAAGAAGAGCAAGTGTTCCTGTCGCTTGGTGCGCACGTAATTGTCACTCTCATTGGTTCAGGTCATTAGTAACCTAACCTAGGCTTATAAAGCACAAGAAGCTTGAAGAATGTAGAGTGTACTTGTATAATCACGTTATTACCCTTACTTTTGCCTCGAAATTTATGTCCTACCTGCTTCCTCATATTTCTGCTTATTATAATTTATGTCTAGGTTTTGAGAAATTATTATGAATATTAGGATTTTGTTTTTACAAAAATATGAGTTATATTATGAAAATAATATGTGGATTATTGAATAACTATCAGCATATTATTTTATTAGAAAAAAATATATTTAAATAGAAAAGTTATTAAGATGATTTTTAAATATCATTTTCCATAAAAAAACAAAGAAAAAAAGTAATATATAAATATTCAAAGTTTAATATTTGTTTTTTATTCAAAAATTTATTAAAATAATATTTTATTATTATTTTTTTAAATTTAATTTTGATATCAACATGATATAATATATAAAAAAATAAAAAATATTCAAATTTCTTTAAAAATATTTTTAAAACATTAAAAATACTTTTAAAACCTATCAAAATCATTTGAAATTATGTAAAAAATCAATTTAATATTACAATTATTAGTTACAAATAACTTTAAATATGCGTTTTTGTTGATGTTTAGTCTGGCATCTTATGACGCGTGGCATATATGCATGCTTTATCCAACCGTTAAATATGAATCCCACTTTTTTATGATCTTGTTGTTCATTGGGAAAATAAATGGACCCCACTAAAGAACCAGATCATACCCAAAGGTTCTCCAAAACTATGAATAAGAAGAAAGAATCACTCGCCAACCTAGAAGTGCGTATTTGACATTTATATAGCTTTTATGATTTTGGTTAAAAAAATAAGTTTAATAAAGAAATTAATTGTGATTTAAAAAATTGTGTTTTAAAAAATATATTTAGGTAAAATTATTATGAGATAAATTTTTATATGTAAAATAAATAAAAAAAACATGTCTTCTAAATAAAAAAACAATTTATTTTAACTTCTATAAAATTAGGGTTTGAAAATCAATTATACATGAGTCCCAGTGTAAAAAAATAAAAAAAATTAATTAGATAATTGTTTTTGTGATCTAGAATAAATAAAAGTTATTATAATACTAATTAATTCAAATTAAATTAAATTGAAGTTGATTTTAGGAAAATGAGTTCCACCAAAAATATATTCAGTAAAATATATTAAACATTTTTCGATGATTAATGTAAATTTAAAATAATATTTAATGATTTTTAGAGCATGGATATGGGAGCCCTGTGGATAAGTTCAAGGTCACTTGTATAGATAAAAATAAAAATAAATAATTATATATTTATGACTTTCCCGCCATTCCCATTGTTTTCCGGCTACTTGTCTAAACCGGTCGTCGTTTGCAAGAGGCTATAAATCCCTACCACATTCATTAATGAAACTATGGGCATTACACAAGTCAACATCAAATCCCATTAATCATCCATCCAGCAGCAATTTTAACTTCCGGAAAAAAATAATAATAAAGAATAATATCTTGTTTTTTAAAATATATTTTATTTAAAATAATCAAACATTATCTCAACCTCATTACTCAGTCATGTTTTTGTGTTTTAAAATTTTTTTTAAAATTAATTATTTTTTTTTATTTAAATTAAATTAATTAATTTTTATTTTATTTTTATATTATATTAATGTTAAAAATAATTTTAAAAAATAAAAAATATATTATTTTAATAAAATTATTTTTAAAAAATTATTATAATCACATTCCCGAACAACTCCCGAGCAACACGGAAGCAAGTGGTTTCAAAGGCTACAAAAGAGAGTAGATAAAAATTACAGCAGTCAGAGTCAAATCATACCACCAATGTCTTAATTAGTTGTAGCATGGTCGGATCCAAATACATGAACCTGTCCAGCAAATTCTGTAAAGAGGCGCGTGGATGGACCAATCCTGACAGAGACTTTTTCATGACTCGACAGGACCCACCATGACGAGGGATGTGGACCCTATCGATAAGCTTTATGTAGCTAAAAGGAGTAGACACCAAGCCGATGAGTTGCTTCTTCACTTGCCTATTTTGACAATCCCCAAGCCAGCATGATTTTGATAGCAGGGTTTCAGTATTTTCTTCTTTTAGAATTGCGGTGGTTGAAACGTGTTTTTTAAATTTTTTATTCTTTTAGATTAGTTTAATATTAAAAATAATCTTTTTAAAAATAAAAAAATATTTTAAATCATAATCTCACCGCACTTCCTAAAAACCAAAACAAAATTGCATTCTGCTTCGATTCTCATCATGTCAAATGAACTATCAAGGAGTCAATATCCCTTAAATCTAACTTCCTTTGACCATACCTCATCATCCAAAAAAATTTACCATCGTGCCATTAATTCAACTATTCTCAGAAACAAAACCAATTTTCATGATGAATCAAGGTATGGGAAAAAGAAGAGATGGTTGTTATAGAAAGATACGTGAAGAGGGAGGAGAAAGGGAGAGAGGAGGAGAAGATATGGGGAAAAAGAAAAAAAAAGGGAAAAAATAGCAATATTTTGGTCTTTTTTTAATAAAAAAAATCTAGCGTTGACTATATATTTAAAATAGAATTTTTAAAAATATAAAAATAAAATATTATCTTGCTCAAAGTTTAAATTTCAAAAGGATATATAAAGAGTAATTTTCTCTCTAGTATTTTTTTTTTTTACCCAAATGCATTTTAAAACACCTTCGAATATAATATAAATGATTATATTAATATTTGAGATAAAAAAGAAGATAAAAGGTAATTATTGAATAATTGATTTTAATGATAAAGACATTGCAGCCTCCCATTAATCATTCCAAAGACAAAAACAAAAGAAAACCGCTGGCAGCAGTTGAAGAGGGAGATGAAACCATTTGGTTGTATCGCGGCCACATCAACTAGTCTTAAGAAAATAGTTTAAGAAAGAAAGATAACTAACTCACTTGAAAATTAAGGATAAAGACATGTTTTGTTTAGGTGGAATTTGGGATTGCATATTAATTTTACTTTGAAAATTATTTTTAGTTTTAATTTTTTATATATATTTTTAGTTCATTTGATATGCTGATTATTGTTTTAGAATTAAAACATCATAATCACTTAAGAGAAGGTTGAATTAGGTATGCAAGATAAAACTATAAATTTAAAACTTTTTATCTAATAACATGTGATTATATATATAGCTGTTTTGGCTCTGTCTAAATTTTGTCATATTTTTGTGTTTTGGTCTTTTCTTGGTTTTCTTTGGTTCTTTTGAGTTTGTTTAGGTTGTTTGGATATTATAAGGTGTCCTAAATAAGTCTAGTGTTATTTGACAAAACCCTATTACAGAGTCTTGATAAACAAAGTCGATAACCGTTATGTTTACAAGTTCTTCGTTCTTGACCTTCGCAAATCATTTCCTTACTTGTTTGATGATTTCTTGAATGATATAAACTTGTCCAAATCATCGCAAAGATGTGTGCAACATATAATATATATTCATATTTATATGGCATGCAAATTGTGTTTTACTTAACAATTAAAACAAGATTAATGCATGTGGCACACTATCATGTTATATATAGCATATTGACATATTCTTATTAAATCATTTAAGCATTCTAATATAGCTTTTAAAAGCTTTATGAAATACGTCATGAGTAATAAATATACTATGCATATATCAAAACTATATTATATCAATGTTTATATTATCATCAAAACATATAATTAAATCATTATCTTAGCCATAATACTAATATTAATGTCAAAAATAAATTTTAACAATGAAAAAAATATATATTATTTTGATGCATTTCTAAACAAAAAGCACTTTGAAAATACAATATTTACCACACTCTCAAACAAGCATTAGTCTCAAGCCAGGAACCTTTGTTCAACATTCAACAAAAAAGAATATAATTCATTAGATCTATTGATAGCGCTACATTGCGGGGTTGGATCTAAATTGTGCACCAACTTGGATTCCAAAAATGGTTTACAAGGAAAAGAAGAAACATATGTTAAAGTTCAACCAATCTCTTTGTGTTAATGTATAAGTTTTGGGCAGATTCTCTAGATATTTCTTCCTATCAAATTCTAAAAACAACACTTTTAATTTGGTCTACTTAAAGACAGATATCAAAAACAAACATACCACTTGATATGATTAAAAAAACATAAAAACTATATTTAATCAAAGAAAAAAAAATTCCAAATAAATTACAACATCACACTTAAATTAAAAAAAAAATTGTGAATGAACATTTGACAATAAATGATTGTTAACGGTCGATACAAAAATAAAGAAGCAAAATGAATCACGATAACTCCTATACAAAAAAATAATGCCCTACCAAAACTACCATTCACACAGTCATCTATCCAACACCTTGAGCATAGGTTGTGGTTGCTGGAAGTGTTCATCCCATTCCCCTCTCAACACAAACATGCCATCAACCTGTACTAGACGCAATTTATTACTTCAAGCACTATAAACATACTTCAACGAAGACAATAACAAACAAGGGTGAAGGTAGGATTATTTAATAGAGGGGCCAAAATAATATAAAAAGATATTTTTTTAATTTACTATGCATAAATTGTAAAAATAAAAATAAAAACTGCATGATTTAGTTTTATTCAAAGAAGTAACTACAAACATATAACGATCTTTGTATAAGATAAGAAGTTTAAAGCAATACCAAATTGAGTCAAAGCTACAAAGTTAATGTCATCTTCATAACATATTCATCACTTTAATTTTGTTGGTTCTTGTACCTATCAAATATAAATATACAAAATATATAAGAAATATTAGTTAAAGAGATGCATTATTTATGTTTGATAAAACTTTGAAATAAAGTAAAAAATAATAAAGAATGATTCTTACATATTTAATTTAATTGTGCTCGTCGTTGTTTCATGGAGTAGAAATCATCGATTATCATATCAATTGTGAATCTTTCAGCAATTTTTTTTCTATATAGACAATTAAATAATTTACAAGAAAATCATCCTCCATCCGATTGCGAAGTCTTGTTTTAACAATCTTCATTACTGAAAAAGCTGGTTCAGTTGTTGCTGTCGAAACAGGAAGAGTCAAAATAAGCCGAATCAACCTGTCAATGAGTGGATAAATTATTGATTTTTCTATTTCAACCAATTCTTAACATAAATCAGCAATCGATGACATATTCTTTAACTTTGGATGATTGGGCACATCAAGCTCATAATGCTGCAACTGAAATCTCAAATGAGTTTTTTCTTGGTCAGAAAAGTCTTCAGGATAGAACTTGTCAACAAGTAAGCATATATCTTCAACACTAAATAATTTATAGTTATTTTTAGGATCTAAAGTTGCGCTCAACTTAAAAAGCCCAATCGTCTGCTCATTGAATCTATTATTTAGCTCTTGCAACTGTTGATCAATGATAGCTGTAAATATATCAACTCGATAGTGATGCTCAACTGTTATTGATTTTGTTTTACGGCGAGATCGTCCCATACTAGAAAAACAAGGATCCATATCAAGAACTTCAATGTCTTGATGCTTACAAAATGATGTCATTTCTTCTAAAAGAGTTTCCCAGCCATCATCTCTTAACTTCTAAATTAAAGTCTTTGTGGTAGTCACCAAATGTATAGCATTTAAAATGTCTTGAGATTTCTGTTGCAAAGCTTGGCAAAGCACATCAGTAATTCCCATAACATTCTTCATTATATGCAAGATGAATGTAAAATCAAATGACATTAGCAACTTAAATGAAAGAGCCACATCACCACGTTGAGAATAAGTAGATCCATCTAAAGCGATGTTTTCAAAAACCAAGCAAGTTGCCCCATACATTTTATCAAACTGTAAATGGATTTGAAGTGCGAACTCCATCTGCTATCTCCAGGTCATTGCAAACCACCTACTTGATTAACTCTTTTACCCGTTTCAATCTCACCAATATCAACTAAATGTTCAATTATAGCTGCTTGAAAAGCCCTTAATTCATCATTACGCTTACAAGAAGCACTAACAATGTTAATCATAAAAATCAAGTTCTGAAAAAAATATGAACATTAGATATTTCTCTAGCTGCAGCAATAAGAGCTAATTGTAATTGATGAGCTAAGCAATGTACATAATATGCATAAGGGCAATCATTAATGAATAAAGCTTGCAATCCATTCCACTCTCCACACATATTACCAGCACCATCATACCCTTGACCCTTAAAATTTTGAACATCAAGATTGTGATGAGATAAAACAAAGAAAATCTTTCTTAAGAGTTGAAGCAGTTGTGTTTTTGACATGAACTATGTCCAAAAATCGTTCTCGTATAAATCCACTTCTATCAACAAACCTAATAACAAGGGCCATTTGCTCTCTTCTGGATTCATCTCGAGCTTCATCAACAATTAAGCAAAATCTTGCATCATCAATCTCATGATGAATTGAAGACTGAACATTTCTAGCAAAGACATGCAAAATTTCCTTTTGAATTTGATGCGAGGTGTATTTAGCATTTTGTGGAGCATTATCCAAAATAAGAGCACCTACTTGCTCATTATATGATGCTAAAAGTTCCAACATTTCAAGAAAATTACCTTGATTTTTTGATTCTGGACGTTCATCATGTCCTCTTAAAGCATATGCTTGAAATGTAAGCCAACGAACAATATCTATTAAAGCTTTAATACGTAATTGATTATTTAGAATTTCTTGATTAGTTTGCCTCTTAACTACCTTCTTAATATGACATGACTAATTTTTCAAATTTTTCAAGCACCTGGTAGCAAATCTATGAGCTGAATTTAGACCTTTTTTCCATATGAGTTAAAAAAACACATTGTTCCCTATCATTAACTTTTTTCCAACAATTGAATCCTTTAACAGTAAATGTGTCTGATCCTGGCTTTCCAGATGACTTACTTGAAAATAGATAGCAAGGGAAACAAAATGCAATATTTTTCTCTGAATATTCAAGCTATGGATAACTTTTGAACCAATGAGACTGAAATCGACGAATATGTTTCTTACCAGTCAGCGGATATTCAGACATCAAAGGTTGATATGGCCCCAAATTAATGTATGCCCTTCTAATTTCATCTTGTTGATTAACCGAATATTCCTAAATTTAAGGACGATTGCTTGGATCTCTAATCAGATGAGCAATGTCGATTATAGTAGGAGGCTACTCATTAATCAATGCAGGTTCTTCATAAACTGAAGCACATTGGAGTTGTTCAACCATAACTTCAACATTACACATTTGAGTTGATTCACTAGGTTGTGAGTTATCAATATTTTTCCTCTTTTTCTCAAAAAAGGAATCAATTCTTCTTATTTTGTTCATGGTTCAACCTAAAATCAAAACATTATAAATTTTTATTGTTTTCTATTTAAAAAATAAATACAAATAACGATGTGTTGAAGCAATAATCAGAACCAAAAATAAATTTTTACATGTAAACCACACTAGCATATGAAAGCAAAATTAACATATTAAAAAAAGAAATTGATATATAAAAGCATATCTAACATAAAAAATGGGATTACTGGTTCCTAAAAAAAAAAACTTACACTGAATTAAAGTTGGGTATACGCTATTCAAAGAACTCAATTTGGCTAGAAAGACCGTGTCTAATTGTATATTGGACCTGGTGATAGTAAGGTATACGTGATAAAAAATTGATAATTTTGGTGGCTATGCTAAAAACAAAACATAAAAAAATCCAAGCATAATCGAAACAAACAAACCCATAAAATATATCCAATTAATTAGAAAAAACAACATTCACTATAATAAGAAATAAAAAATGATAAAACTAGTAGATCTGAAAAAAAAAATAGCAGAATTATATATATGTATTCATTAAATCTTAACAAACATTAAAAAAAATTAAATTACTAATTACCTTGTTGTTTCGATGAATTAATTGGCAGCAGCTTTGCTTTTAACTTTTATGCTTTGTATTGTTAATTTTTTCGGCTAGGTTTGTAGAGAAGAAATAGAGAGAGACAGTAAAGGAAAGGAATTAAATTGAAAAGCTTTTGTTTTACACTTGCATAGAGATACACAGATATTTAGCCTATTAAAGTCAAACATAACTAATAAAATAATAATTTAGTATTAAAAAGCCTATTATTTGTTATATTTATATATAAAAAAGTTTTGCAGGGTCCTGGCCTCCCTTTAGTTCCTCCGTTGAGAACAAAGATGATGAGTAATTTGCAATCTTGTCACAAGTATTATTTGAAAAAAGATTATAGTGCCTTTGATTTGAAAATTTCTTTTAGACAAAATACAAGGTGTTTCTTCAAGGATCGTATGGCTACCTAAAATGATAAATTTATACAAAGATCAAGATTTTATATGGCTATCTAAATCAATAAATTTTTCTATATGCATCAATCATATACATAAGAGGTAACATAATTATTTTTTTTTTTGTAAAAGCCTCCACAAGTGAACATGTGATTACTTCCATCATAACCATAAGATCCAAATAAAAAAAAAGAATCTATTTTTCTTACCCATACCAAGCATTGAAACTTTTTTAGGTGCATTCAAAATTTAAGACAATCATGCTAGAAAACTAATTGGAAGCAATTGCTAAAAATAAGTAATCTATTATTCAATATAAAACAGAATGACTAACTTTTTTTATGGATTTGAAGGAACAAACCTAACTGATACTGACCAGCCTACCAACATAAAAGATCAACTAGATGTTTCAATTGAGTCAATCACAAGGTCAAAGGCCAATAAGTTAAAGGAGGCATTGAACAAATTTGTTTTACCATATTTGGGCCAAGACTGACTTCAAAAGACTACAACACATATGAGTTAAATCAAAATCAACCTAATCCAAGTTAAACCAGGTTAACTCACTAACTCGATGACTATGAGTATAAGATTGAGATAACATCATAGAGAGAAAAACACGAAAAAATAAGTTTGAAGATCAATTCCTAATAAATTAAATGAGAACATAATAACTCCATATAAAAAAAATAAAAAGAAAAAAGATGAAACTCAATCTCTAGTAAAAAAAATATTGCAAGAATAAAATAAAGAAACATTATAATTAAAAAATGGTAAAAAAACTTGATCTAAGCTCACCTAGGTCAAGATGTAAAATCCTTGACCCAATCATGATACTAAGGTAACCATGTTCAAAAGCAAAATGAATAAAATTATGAAGCTTAATTATCAAACAACCCGATATTGAAGGAAAAAAAGAAAAATATTACTTAAAAAAGTAACAAAAAAAATATATGAGTTAATCCAGGTTAACCAACTAACCTTATAAGGATAACCAATAGAAAGAAAAAGAAAAAAAATTACAAAGACCAATTCCTAATAAATAAAATATTGAATGATGGAATTGAAATAATTAAATTAATTTTAAAAAAGAATAAAAAATAAAAATAAAAAATCAACCCACATTAAGCTTTGAAACTAATGACTCTGGTCATGAACCTGAGATTAACCTTATAGAAGGCAAACAATAAAAAATAACAAAGCAAAACTCTAAAAAAAATAAAAAATAAGAAAACATAAAATTAAAAAAGGAAAAACAATCAAGCGAACCTGGACAATCCTTCTAAACCCGATTTAATCTCTGAAACTCGCAACTCGTGAAATCTTTTACCCAGGTTCAATTAAAAAGCTTAACTCTTTATCTATTTAATTTTAAAGGATGAAATCATGAAATCCTTCAAAGGCGGTGTATGATGGCTGGATAGTCTCGGACACACCGCCTAAATAGCACGGGTGGTCATCCACACGCGTAGCACACATCAACAAGTTTTTTTTATAATAATATATATTTAATATATATATATATATATATATATATAATGCCTTGGTCACCTTAAAATTTACAATAAAACTAATGTAAAATGATAAAAAAAAAAAAAAAAGCTTCAAGTGAGAGAGTTATGTTGATTTTGTTATTAAAGGCATTAAAGTAATAACACTATTTTGAAAAAAATTAAAAAAACCAAAACATCCCCGAGTAATAAGCATTATATATATTTTTTATTGTAGAGTTAAATTACTAATTTTACTATGCAATAAAAAAAATAAAATGATTAATATAACATCATATAATTTATAAAAGATAATTATGTTATGATGAAAAGATTATCCTACATCTAATGTCTAGTTAAAAAAATTTTTAGGTGAGGAATAATTTAGTCAAATCATTATTTCAATAAATAGTAATTTATTCCTAAGCTACAATAACTTCTCCTTCTCCTTTGAGTTTTTTATTATATATATATATATATATATATATATATATATATATATATATAGAGAGAGAGACTAAATAGATAATGTCAAACCTGTAAAAAATTCTAAACATGTAAATATGTATAAATTTTAATAAAAATAATTTTAATTTTTGATTCTTAGATTAAATTTTTTTTTCCAGTTTTATTTAAAACTTTTTACTATAATATAAGAAGCCTATAAGAGGGAAGTCATTATTAGAGATCAAATTATTGAAACACAGCCTTTTAAAAAATGTGATGTTTTCTATTATACAATACTCTAAATGGTGTGGGGGAATCACTGTGGATTACAACAGTAATCCACAACGATTCTTCACCATTTTTTTTGCTAACTTTTTCCTTTTTTTCTGTTTTTTTTTTGAATTTTTTCAATTTTTTTTTCAAAATTACTTTTTTTTCAACTCTCCTAATTTTTCTTTTTTTTTTCATTTATGTTTTCTTTTGTGTTTTTCAAAATTATTTTTGTTGATTTTACTTTTTAATTATTGACCTGATTAAAATTTTTGCTTTGTAATTTTTTTCTTGAAAATACTGTGGATTGCTGCAATGCTTTTCTACATAGTTTTTCTATTTTATTTCTTTATTTTTCAAAATTATATTTTTCAATTTTTTTTTAATATGCAGCTGATTGAGAATTTAGTTTTTTAATTTTTTTCTTTAAAACATTGTTTATTGCTACAGTGTTTCTCTGCATGGTTTTTTTTTAATGATTTTCTCTGAAATTATCTTTTTTTATTTTATTTTTTAATATTGAGCTGGTTAAAAATTACAATTACAATTTGTGAGGAAAGTACTTTAACTTTCCTCAAAAATTACTGTTGGTTGCTACAGTGTTTTTTCCCACATGGTTTTTTTCTATTTTTGTTATGTTTTTCTCTAAAATTATCTTTATCAATTTTATTTTTTAAATATTAAGCTGGTTAAGAATTGTAATTACAAGTAAATACAAGTTTTTCCTCAAAAAACACTATGGATTGATATTGTTTTTCCTCACATGATTTTTTCCAGTTTCTTTTGTGTTTTTTTTTGTAATATTTTTTTCCAAAATCATTTTCGTCAATTTTATTTTTTTTAAATATTGAGTTGGTTAAAATTTAACTTTGTAATAAATTTTAATCATGTGGGAAAAGTATTGTAGCTTTGCTCATAAAACATTATGGATTGCTACAGTGTCTCTCCGTATAGTTTTTTTTTTGTTATAATTTTTTTTTCAAATTATCTTTTTCAAATTTATTTTTTTACTATTGAGTTGTTTGTGAATTACAATTACAAGTCATTACAAATAAGGCTAAATCATGTGGGGAAGCACTGTAGCTTTTATCACAAAACACTGTGAATTGCTACAGTGTTTCCAACATGATTTTTCCCCTTTTTTTGGTGTTTGTTTTGTTATTTTTTTTCTAAAATTATCTCTGTTGATTTTTTTTAATATTGAGCCGATTAAGAATTTAGCTTTGTTATTTTTTTCTTTAAAACACTGTGAATTGTTGCAGTGTTTTCCCATGTGATTTTTTTATGATTTTTTCCAAAATTATCTTTGTCGATTTTTTTTTTAATATTGAGTTGGTTAAGAATTATAATTACAATAAAGCTAAATCATATGAGAAAAGCGTTGTAGTTTTTCTCACAAAACACCGTGGATTGCTACAATATTTCTCTAAATAGTTTTTTAGTTTATTTTATTGGGAAAAACGCTATAGTTTTCCTCATAAAACATTGTCAATTGCTGCAACATTTTTTCTCACGGTTTTTTTTCCTTCCAAAATTATCTTTGTTGGTTTTTTTTAATATTAAGTTGGTAGAGAATTTAGCTTTGTGTTTTTTTTTTTGCTTTTTATTAACTGAAAAGCTAAATCATGTGGTGAAAGCACTGTATCTTTCCTTACAAAACACTGTAGATTGTTATAAATCATTTTGTTCAGTCTCTAAGTTTTTGATCACTAATACAACTTTTTTTTCCGTCATTAAATATTTGCTTCATCATACCTTTAATTTTTATTACTTATCTAGCGCTGGTTCACAATTATAACACTATCAAGTGCATTTGTTTTATAAGCCCGCGGTAGCACGCGGGCAAGTCATCTCGTTCATATTATACGCCGTGTAAGAGAATTTGCCAAATGGTTAGTTCTGGCTTGGGGCCATATACATACATACATACATACTAGTGAGTTAATGGACAATGATATTTAGTTTATCATAATAAAATATATTAAATATAAAAAAGTTTTTTAAAAAAACATAGAATTGATATAAATTTAAATAATAAATATGCAACAATATAACTAATGGAAAAAATGTTTTCAACATAATAATAATAATAATAATAATAATAATAATAATAAAACACTAATATGCATACTAAACATATATTCAAATTTGCAATTGATATAAAATAAAAAAAACCTAGTATGCATATAAATAATAAAAATATTATGTTTAAATTAAAACAAGAAGGGTATTTACTTGTTGAAACACTTTAAATAATAAATCTTTTACTGTTGTTAACGATGAATCATTTGTTTTTAAAACTTTATTACTCCTCACTTATGCAACTAAAATGTTTATAAAATACCTCTCAAGATTCCAACAATACTATTTTTGTTCAAATGCACTTCTAAACAAAGATTTTAAATAAAAAATTATATAATTCAAATATCTCTTAATAAGATAAATTTAAGTTTTAGATTTGGGAGGAAAATCAAACTTTAAAAAAAAAAAAACTAAACAGAGGTGATGAAAAGTGTGTAAAATCTGAAAAATTTATGTTAGAAACTCTTTTTGCACTTTTTTTTTATAGTTAATTCTGGAAGATAAAAAGTTGAAAAATTAATTATCACCATTATCAACATTTAATTAGCCACTATAAACCAGGAATTAAATCTAGAAAAATCAAGCATTTTTTAAGTAGAAAAACTATAATTTTTTTAGATTAATTTCTTACCATCTATAATTTATTTAATTAAAACAAATTTACATAAAAAGGTCAGATGCTAAACACCCGCACGGTGGTGGTGAATTATATATTCCACATTGCTGAAGCATAGTAGTGCCTAGAATTAATCTACAAAGAAGGAGATCAGTCTGATTTGGTTGACACAGAAAAGAGTGTGTTGGCCATGAAATTACGAAGGTGCTGATTAATGTGTTGTGGAGAAGAAATCCAGACCACAGCTTTTACCAGAATGATCCATGAACAACTACTAGAAGAAATCCAGACCACAGCAACAACTACTAGAAGAAATCCAGACCACAGCAACAACAGAATGATCCATAATCAACTACTACTACTGGAACATGCGATTATTTTCGCTTAATTTCCTACAATTTGGGTCCACGCCCCATGAAAGTGCATTTAATATTGGGCACAAACTAGGCTTAATTTGGTGAACAAGTCATTCCTTATCTAAACTTTGATTTCTGCCGACGCAAATCACAAAAGCTGAGACGCATTTCTCTTCCTTTTAACAAAGCATGGACTCCTAAATGTTCTATTGATAAGCAGCAAGTAGAAGTGGCTTAACTGGAAAGTGGAAGGGAATAATAATTAATGGGAAAACCTTTTGTATAAGATGTAAATTCCACATAATTTCAAACAAGGAAAATCCTTAAAAGATCCCATTGAAGCTTAGGAGCGATATGCAAATTCTGTAGATATAAAGATCTAGAAATCCATAAGCGAGTAAGAACATAATTTTGAAAAGTTAAAAATCAAATTTGAAACAGAAAACATGACATAATGATTATTTTGAATCGAGACACAAACACTATTAAGATTCAAACCTCTCCCAACAATTAGTGAATTATGAATGAAAAATATAAAGAAAACATCACGAGAATAGACCTATTCAATAAATCAATTTTAGTTCTTTCAATAACTAAAAGAATAAGTTTTCTTTACACACACAAATATTATTATGAAATCAAAATCTATGTATAAAAAATAAACATAAGCTAAATACTCCTATTTATAATAGATAAGAAATGTCCTAAACAATACTGAAAAAATAATAAAAGAATTCTAAATAAAATAGAGGGAAAAAATCTTAAATTAATTAGAAATCTAATACAAATACCACACAATAACTTTTGGATCTTATCACAAAACTTTCTTGATTTTTTATTATTATGAAATTTTAACGATATATAAAAATAGGCTTCTATAATTTTCTAGTAAAATTTCAACCTGATCCAATGATTGAATACAAACTTATACTTGTTAGCGTAAAACTATGCATTTGAAAAAATCAACTCAAAACAGACTTAAATGTCTGCCAACTTTAACTCTCATAAATAAGCATGAAAATCAATTTCAATCTGATTTAATGGTCGGATAAAAACTTATACTTGTTAGCGTAAAACTATATATATAAAAAAATCAACTCAAAATCGACTTAAATATCTACCAACTTTAACTCTCATAAATAAACATATAAACATGATAATCTTTGTAATTACTGTTGCTAAAATATTCTTATATTGTTATAATGTTGGAATTAAATCTCTTCCTCTTAGTTTCATTGTATAAGATAGAAACTCCAATAATATTCTACCAAAATATTATTATAATATTAGAATTAATTGCCGCCACCTATCTTTCATTATAGCGCATGGAAAGTTTTTCAAACAAGACTGCCTAATTATACCATCAACCTTAGACCCAAGTTGGGGTTGAGTGAGCCATTCTTGTTATGTTGATTATAGGCTGCCTGTATGTGTTGAAACTTTAAGTTAATATTGGCCCAAATGCTCTCAACAAGCTCATTAGCTTCTTGGCTCTTGACCTTGTGATTTGCTGAATTTGCACTTCTAGTAGCTAGATTCTTTGTAATGGTAGGCTGATCCGTACCAAGCAAGCTTTCCTCTAGTTGACAATGGGGGTGAGCAAGTTTCAGTCAACTATAACCTTCCCACTAGCCTACAACTTCGAACCCTCCCCCCTGGCAAAATTGCTCGCAAATCTCTATTTCTTTTCAAGCAGGACTAGCACACATGCAGCTGGATCATCTCTAAAGCAGCCTGATCAACGGAATAATGCCAGCATCAAGTCTTTTCTGGTGCATAGACCACATGCCAAGCACAGCTGGAGGGGGATCTTGATAATAACCATGGAAATGACAATCCAATTGCTAGCTGGTGTTTGAAAATCAAACAGGACCCATTACTTCGACGGAGATTTCCCGAGGGAGCTTCAGATTTATTTGATGTGTTTCCCATCCAGCTGCTTGATGAAATCCTCAAACTTAGCTTCCATCTCCAGTTGGCATTGTGCAAGATGATCAAAGACACTTTCAGAACTGAACCTGTCATAAATTTTCCGATTTTCATGTTGTCGCACTCCGGCGACCCTAGAAATAATCTCGATTATTGAAAAAAAAACAGATATCTGGCATCTAGTTCTTTTAAGAAAAAATATCTTGTTTAAAGAGTCGCCACCTAGTATTATGGTTACTAGGAACCCTAACTGGTCATCAGAGATTCTATGGCTCGGGATTGGTTACGTAAAAGGAAAGATATTATCACCCCTTAAACATTCTGCATGAGGCAGACTGCATTGCTGGTTTTGTCTTAAATTGCTAAATATTTGTTAGTTTATGCTATGATGATTTGTTTATAATATTCCTAACTCTGATGCCAGTGAATATTTAAATAAAAATAAATTTATTTTTATGCATGCACATATATATATTTTTATATTTCTAGCTAAATAAAATAAAAATACAACGAATAAATAATATAAATTTAAACCAATATTTTTATTCCTGACTCTAGCGTCAGTGAATAAACCAATAAATTTATATAATTTTTATTTATGCATACACATCTTTTTTTTTCTACGTTTTTATTTTTTTGTTTTTCTATGTTTTTATTTTTTTATTTTTCTATACTTTTTTGGGCTGGGCCTAGCGCAGCCCATGTGGCTGGGCTGGACCCAGCAGGCCTAGCCGGGTCACAGGTTTAACCATGTTGGCCATTGATTTTTAGTTTCTCTACAGGAGCATGTAATTAAAATGAGCGCAGGAAAAGAGCAACTTACCTAGCGCTGCACTTGAAGATGTGATGACAGTAATGGAGGGCCGGCCGGTTAATGTTACTTTCTCCTCCTGCGTTTGTTTTGTTCCTTTTTCTGGTCTTCTTTCTCTCTGCCTTCTTTTTTTGATTTCTGGTTTCCTTCTCCTTCTGTCCCTCTCTGTACTCTGCTTCTTCTTCTTCGTCCTCCATCCTCTGTCTCTGGTTCTACCACGTTCTCGGTGTCGTCACCTTTCTTTTGTGATTCTTTGTTCTGCTGCCTCTGGTTCTGGAGGCTGGTTGCTGAAGACTGTGAAGACGATGGCCAACGCCGGTTCTCGTCTCTGCGCTTTCGTCCGATGGGCTGAGTTTGCGTCTTCTTTGCTCCTGGTTTTAGATTCTGTCACCTTCAGTTCTGAGATGAAGGGACAAAGACGATGGTGGGGCTGCTCCTCGTCTCTGTGTCGTTCCTCTACTTTTCTCTCCCCTCAGTTTTTTTTCGCTCCCAGTCTCCCTCTCTCTGTTTCCCCAGTTTTTCATTCTCCCTTGCCCTTCGTGGCTTTTTCTTCTCCCCGGTTTTTCTCCTTGTTCAGCCTTGGCTCTGCCTTTTTCTTCCTCTTTTCGTCCTCTGTTTCCTGGGTTTTTTCCCGCCAGTTCCCCTCTGTTTTCTGGGTTTTTCCTCTAGGTTCTGCCTTTTCTTTTTTCTCTTTAGTCTCCTCTGTTTCTTTGAGAAGAAACAGAGGAACAAAAGTCTGTTTTTTCTTTTTCTAGTCTCTCCCAGTTCTGTGATTCCTTTGTCTTCCCCCAGTTTTTCCCTCTTTTTTTTCTTCGTTGTGCTCAATCTTTATAAGCCACCCAACACCCTTACACCTCCTAGCATGTATTAATGGCACATCGTGGGCAAAAACGTTACCCACGTTCTCTGCCGTTTCTGTTGAATCGAGATGGAGGAGATGAACAATGGAGTTTTTAATGGCGATTTGCATTTTGGTCCTTAAAGTTTTGGAAGTCTTGTAATTAAAACCCTAGTTAATTTGTAATTGGACCCCTGCATTTCGGTGTCTTTTACAAGTTATTCCTTGGACATTAATCTATTGCAACTGTGCCCCCAATTAAACCCAAACTTTGATATTTCTTTCAATTAAGTCCCTGATTCGATTAATTCAATTAATTCCAAGCTTAATTAAGTCTCAAAACTTATCAATTCTCCAATTAAAACCTTGATTGGATTAATTAAATTAATTTCAAGCTTAATTAAGTCTCAAAACTTATCAATTCTCCAATTAAACCCTTGATTAGATTAATTAGATTAATTCCAAAATTTAATTAAACCCTAAAACTTCCAATTATGTTGCCCTTAACCCAAATTTTAATTCATTCATTCTTTATTTATTTTATTTTTGTTATTTTTTCCATCATCATTATTATATTTTTTTTCCATCATTTTTTTTTATCATTTTCAGTAAATAAAATTAAAATAAAAGGATTAAAAAATAGGCTATGACACATAGTAACCAGTAAGCCTGCCACACACGGGAAAGCTGACATACCTGTAACTCCCACTTGCATGGAATTAAGAAGTTTAACTGAGCTGAGGGCACGAATCACTTATACACCCATGATAAATGATTCCATCTTATTTTTCTCTCGAGTACCTTGAATTATACAAAGACCTCAAAGTCTGTTTTTTGCTGGTTCTTGACAAGAAAATGCTTCTCCTTTGTATCTTTTCAAGGGGGGGAGAATGAACATTAAAGATCCAGATTTGAGCTTCAACAGGTTACCAATGAAATCCCCAACCTAACCCCAAAATGAAGAGAGAATTCTCTAATTTTCTGCTACTTGATAGTTTTTACGATATGAAGCTCATTTTCCAATGATCAAAGAGGTTTATGCATAGGGAACATGAAGAAAAAACTAAACGGTGTTTTTAATGCCATAGCTTTATACTCATCTTCACCATGATTATAATAATAAAATTATGATTTTATCCGTGTCATCAAAAATATTTGGTCCGGCTACTAGGGGCTATTAGGATAAGAGTATCTTTTTATATTTTTGCACAATAAAGTTATTAATTTATTTTTAAAACAAAAAATATTAAATTGACATCTAGGGGTTGTTTAGATGTTTTTTTTAATCACAATAAAATAACTATATTGTTTTTAAAATAAAATAAAAGACTTTGAATGGATTTAAGGGTTTTTTATTTTATTTTTTTATCCTAGCATTTTTATTATTATCCAACTGGATGAGGAACACTTTTGTAATTGAATAAATATAAATATTATTAAAAAATAATTGATACATTGGATGGAGCCACTTCATTTAGGTGGCACGTGCAAGGTGATCTCATAGCCAAATGATAGTTGCTATGGTGGTAGTCAAATAGTCTTGGCGGCTCTTTATTCCTAAGTGGCACTTATGACGTACGAACATTCAGTTTGGTGTCAGTAACTTTTTTTTTTTTTGTCTTTTTTTTAATTTTTACACCTGAATTATAAATTTTCAAAGCAACTCTTTAATTTTTTTCTTTATATTTAATCTTTGTTCTTTTTATTATTATTTTTTCTATTTGTAATGATTTATAGAAGTGAGATTTTTTTTTTAATTTCATCATTCTTCAATTTTTTTCATATGTCAGATTTAACCTCTGATTTTTTTTTATTGCTATTTGTTTTTTTTTTGAATCCTTTTCTTAATTGAATATATTTTTTAATTTTTTTCCCTTGAAATTTAATTTTATTTTTATATCAAATTTGATTTTTATTCCTTTGATTTCTATTTGTATTACTTTGACAAATTTTTTAGATATCTGATTTCATCATTCAAAATTAAATTGGTAAGAAAATGAGTTTCTTGGTTGAACTCTAGTCTAGGATTTCACTGGTTGCGAGTTTAGGAAATCAACTCAGGATTAAGAGATTCGCTCGGTGTTGCTTGATTTTTTTTCTTTTCTTTTTTTAAGCTCATGTTTTTTCAGTTTTATTTTTCAACATTTATTTAATTGGAGTTTGGGATATATTTTTTTATTTGTTTTCTATAAGGTTTTTCGCTAATTTTAAAAATAACTCGAGTTATCTTGAATCTTTTTTATTGTCGCTCTTTGTTAAATTTAGCTTTTCAAAAGAATTCTTGTTTTTGAATTAAATTAAATTAACTGATTAAATATAAATATGATATGCTCACTTCATGATATTTTGCTTGTTTGCTTTCTGGGTTGTTGCTCTAACGACGCATGTGACCTCTTTTAGTGTCGTTGTGCGACATTTCACAGTGACATTAGAGCCGTCTCAGCGAGTTTTTTCTTATTGTGGTGCGGTGTCCATGGCAAGTCTTCAACGACGAGTCTTCAACGAGTTTTTCTTCCTTCTCCTCCCGATTATGATATCTACTAGCTTAATTTTTATAGTTTATTATTGCCAAATTTTTTTCCTGCTTTATTTACTGTCAATGCCTTTTGTTAATCTTGTTGTTGAATATTCATTAATCAATCTTATTTAACCTAGTAAAGTGAATTACCCGTGTCTCAAATCTTTTTTATTTCTTTAAAAACATTGATTTTACCTAAACATCTTTTTTTATGCATACCAATTTTTGATCCGGCTTGCGAGAGACACAACTCTAGTAAACCTCTAATTCTTCCTCTTTAAGTTTACCTAGTCTAATTTTCTCTAATTCTCTTCCCCTTGAGTTTCTAGTGAAATAAAAATAAAAATAAAAATAAAGCATGCCATGAGAACCTTCTCAAAATAAGTTCAGCTGTAGGAAATAACATTGAAAACCTTGCCATATGGATCTCAGCACTGCAATTATTTTGCAGGCATGAAGTTGCCTTCCCTAAACTTATTTTATTTTACTTTACCACTTCTTAAAGTTACTCACGCTGATTAGATCAAAGGCTCTTGTAGATTTCTGCAGTTCCATGCCCCCTCTGGTACTCTGAGAAAATTGCGCAACTCTGTATGCAGAGAATGTTGTTTCTGCTGTTTTCGAAAAAGACCGTGGTTTCTGCTATTAGGAATGCAGATAATTCTCTACTATTAAGATCCTCAAGTGCACAAAATATTATCCATTAATCAGGCAATCAATACAACAAATCATCAGGACCTATGTTACAAGCTAGAATTGCCAGTGGCACCCAAACATCTTTAAAAGAACAGCCTGACCAGCACCTAACCATCTTACGAAAAGAATAGGCCCAGCACAAACTTAGTGGCAGCTAAGAATCCTAACCAATCAGGCAGGCACAATAACGGCAAAACCATAATTCCTGCACAAACATGTACTTCTGGCGCAACGTGATGCCTGTAACAAAAATACTAATGGAACCATGATGGTCGGTAACAATACAAAGAAATCCATTATCAGGATGGTTCAATTATTGGCAACTTGGCTTTGTTTCTGGCGGTTTTCCTCCACAATTCTCTGAAACTCTTTCTCACCGGCTGCAATTAGACGCTTCACGATATCAAAAGTGGTAAGCCTAATGCTGCAGCAGAAAGAGAGGAAAGTAGATTCATGTCAGCCAAGGCAGAAATTTCTTATGAAATCAACAACTTTTCATTGTGTGCCCATATCTTTTTATGCACAGGAAACAAATAATCTTCACTATTCCAGCACCATTTGGGCATCGCTAGTGTCTATGAGTTGCAAAACCAAAATTTGCACGGTTATTCTTAAACATGGATCCATAATCTTAGATTTTTCAGATTTTCTATGCCCGATCTGATTAGTGCATTTTCAGATAACTACCAAATGCTCAAGTATTCCCAGATCAAAGAAAACCAGAAGCTCATCAGTTTCACATGAAACAAGACATCATAATGAAGGATTTTCCAAGAGCATATATCAAAAAATAAAAAAGGGAATGAAAGTGAACCTGCTATTTGGAAGGGTTTTTAATGCATTGGGAACAAAACCCCTATACAAGCCAATAACTCCATCACGCTGCACGATTCCTGCATCAACACATTATATTTGAACCATCAGTCTCCAAAATAGATTGCAAAATGCAATTAATAACATGATAAAATTCTGATTAGATTGAGATATGTAACCTATATCAAGACTTGTAAATTTACCCAAGAGCCATTAGGATTCATGCGACGCAACTCAAACAAGGGCTACAGCCACATGAAATTGAAGAGGCTATATTATTTCATAAGACCTAGGAGCTCTATATAGAGTTGATATATGAGCAATGGGTAAGCTGCCTTGCAATATTAAGCAATTCAAGAGCACAGTGTTTCAGAAGCTTGATCCAGTTAGAAACTAAAAACTTGTTTTCATTTTAATTATATTTGGAGAAGTCTGGATAGAAGCTCTCCTAGCTATAACTTTATAATTTCCAAAATCAAGGTATTTCAGAGAAAGGATTGCAACTCACCAGGCATTGTAATCAAGTTTCACCTAGCATGTTATGAGCAAGTATACAGATAAAAAGCTCTTTCAACAAAAATTAACATTGCCCTGGCATTGGGCTAAGATTAGGACATGAACAGATTTAAGGCTCTTTCTTCTTGAACTACTGTTGCCCTTGGGGTTCAAGAGTCAAGAGGTTAAAAGTTGGAATGTTGTGGAGGGAATGATGGGCTCAATGATCAATGACATTAGCACTAATAAATGAGAAAAGCAAGATAGTCTGATATGTAGTTGAGGGTCCTTTTCTTTAGCTGATATTCGTATCGCTTGCAATCTAAGCCTTTCTTAATTGCAGGACCCTCCTTGCCACTTTCCATGCCTACACTCAAAGAGAGAGAGCTAAATGTTTTAAGCGATGTCTGGGCTAGCCAATACAATATCCACTCTCATATATGTTTGAGACTTGGTCCATGCTACTAGAACCCTTTTATGGTGATTTCTGGGACAATAAATATCTCCATGCATATCTGTACTCTTATTTGTTAGTGCAACTTACCTGGAATGGCATCCAAAACTGATTTGTAAGGTGTACCCTTCATTTGCATTTGTCTTCTTACTGTATCCAAAGGATAGCAAGTGAGAGTTGCAACAGCGGCAGACACCACAGCTGTCAGTAGAGATGATTGAGTCTTCTGTTGATATTTCTCAGGCAATGACTTCTTCACCCTGTTGTTCAAAGAGGGTAGTATCCAACACTTGTTTTATGTTTGTATCCTTTTCCATAAAGGACTAAATAAATAGATAGATAAAAGAAGCTTTAGGATTAATGAGCTCACAAGTCAAAAATGCAAAAGTTCACGGCAATATATGGAGCAATGCCAAGAAGAGAAGGCCCGAGACCATAGTAAAATGATGCAACTCCTTCCTCTCGTAACATTGTTAACGCAATCTGGACAAATAATCAACACTTTTCTGCTCATAAATGATTATCTTGTCATAAGAAGTATTCTAGTAATCAATATCAGACCTCAGACATAGTGCGATACCCAGGTTCAACTGCTAAGCGTAATCTCAGGACATCCAAAGGATATGTTACCTGGACAAATGTAAACAGTAAGATGATTTTAAGATACAAATGCATGTAGTACTGAATACACATTAGTTTTTCAAAAAGTAATACAAAGAATTAGATGTCTACGCACACTGTAAAATTTTTAGGAAACAGATTCATACACTTCCTTAAGCAAACACATTATCCTTGGCATAACCAATTAAATCCCAACAGGTAGCTATGTAATGAAAATTTTCATTTCCATTTCCACTGATGAATTACTCACAAAAGTAGATGTCATGCCTGCACAAGCACCTGCTGCAAGTCTGCCAATAACTGAGAGTTCACCATCCTTTCCCTTAAACAAATTCTACAAATTCACAAACACAAAAAAATAATCAACCAAATGCCTCAAACAATAATAATTCCAAATACATATAACACTCTCCCACAACTTGCTTATACACATTTTCACTAGGATTACCTTGTAAGTTTCATAAGCAAAGAGCTGGACAGCACTATAAGGTATGATCCGAATCACCTGAGATATTCACCATAAATCCCAAATCGGAAAACAAATCAAATCCTAATTATTCATGAAAGTGAAAAATCGCCAACTACCTGAGGGAGGTTTCCCTTCCAATACCCTTTGATTCCCTCTTCTTTCCCTATCATTACTATCGCCTGCAGTTCATTGACCA